>JAKTUX010000008.1:0-474056 GCA_030556895.1 Kodamaea jinghongensis
TGTCAATAGTAGATGTCACACTTCCAGTCCATTCACTGGTGATGGTTGTGGTTGGAGTTGGAACCTCAACTATCACAGTTTCTGTACCGTCTTGTTGGGTTGGAAAGATTGTAGTTGTTGATGTTTGATTCCCTGTCCATTGACTAGTAATTGTGGTTGCGGGAAATGGCAAATCTATTTCGACTGTAGCTGTGTTACCTGGGGTTGCTGTAAGAGTAGTAAAAGATGTCGTAGATTCACTCCAGTAAGACGTAACTGTAGTTGTCGGAATTGGTACTTCAACAACAATAGTTTTAGTACTACCCTGTGTAGTTTTGAAGGGTAAAGTAGTTATAGCAGTTGAAGCTTCTGTCCAAGTTTTAGTAAGAACAATAACGTCAATACCGTTGGAATCTGCTTGATCAACTACTGGTGTTATCCATGGAACTGTGGTGGTATAATCCTGTTGCGAGCCACCAACACAGGTGAACAAGTTCGTATACGTATGTACGGTTTTTCCCGTACGCGGAGCTGTATCCATGTTAATAAATGGACGATATCCAGGAGGGACGTTCTTAAAGACTGCCAAAAACCCTTTAGAAGTAGAGCAAGTAATAGTTGCCTGCGACGTGTTGACTGCGGTTGGTATACCCCAGTCATTAAGGCTAGTTGATAACAAAGCCTTGGCTGTGGAGCAATCAAAAGAATGATCGTCAGTGTTAATACCTAGAGTCACTGACGAGTATCCTTTTGAACACACACCAGTCGTCAAATAGTCATGCTGAACACCCTCAGCAAGATCTTGTCTGGTGGTATATATAATGTCATTTTGTTTCTCAGGGTGATAGATACTTCCAGCATTGAAGGAGAGGGTTGTGTTGAGGCTATTGTTACCATCTTCAAAAATAATGGTGTTTACTCCAGAAGTGAAGTACGTTGAACATTCTAAGTCAACTGGGTTGGCAGACCCTCCTACATTCCAATGAATGGGAAGGGAAACTGTACCAAATGCCATGGTAGCAGGCGTCACCAATGTTGATGCAACACAGTCCAAGCTCATATGGTCAATTAGATTTCCAAATGAGTTCATTGTACAATTTGCATAAACTGTCTCCAGAACAGTGAGACCAACAGTCGAAGTAGTACCAGTAAAGCTAAACCCACAAGGGATCGTAAGCGAAAAGGTATCACCTGGTTGCAAATTACCGTTTATAGCCCAATTAATGTTGGCAGTCCAGCCCTTTTCCGCAGGTGCTCGGAGGGTATTATAGCCTTCATCAGTATATGTGATTGATTCGATCAGTTGAAAAATCCCTGAAACTTGTGCACCTTTAGTAAGGCTCAATACAGTCAAAAGTATTGGTAGAAACAAAATCATAAACATGTACTTCACACTTGTAACATGTGGAGCAGCTACTGCTATATATATATGCAATCTGTAAATTCACTGTCGAGAGAATTAGCTAACTTCAACTAACTCGCACTAAAAAAAGGAAAGCTACTCAGGCTCATTAAAGGTGTTGCAAAAAGTGCATAGCTAACGTTGAAAATCTCTCCTACAGCCTCACATAAAAAATAATTGGACCCTTTTGCATGATGCCAGTCCAGGCCTATTTTTTTTAATGAGTGCGAAGGCAGTCGTGAAGTGTCTCTTAGTCAAAAGTACCCAAAGTTGCTTCACTGTGGATTGCTCCTTTGTAATGACAAAGCTCCATTGGCCCAAAGGATTTCTATAATGGAATTCGTTAATGTGTAGTGAAAATAATAAATCACCTAACACCAGAGTTATTTTGGTGTGCCTTCTTTGCATATTCTTTTGTGCTTAGATTTCATTTTAACGAAACTATGCATATAGTTCCTAACAGAACAAGAAGGAGGTTGGGAAATGAAAATATACATCTGCTTTTCCCATCACTCGCTTAATGGATTTAACTGAAAAGTAGTAGTGAGCTTGATATATATAGGACTAGGATAAGATGCTATGTTCGCTCCTGATTGAGGTGCATTGTTGTTGCTTATAGCAAATGGTTTCTGTACTTTGCTTTCTTTCCACAATATTACATCTGCGCAACATGCAGCAAAGCCAAGATAAATGCTTTTCGCTTCCATAGCCAACTACAAAGATCACGCCTTTGGTTTTTTGCAACATCAAAATTGTGCATTCATTTGCAACATATATGAAATACTCGTTATACCACATCTAGTGATTTTGACCATGTACATTATCCAGTTTATCTTAAGCGCTACTAGAAAAACGCTTTCTCTTCAGTCCAAGGTAAGCAAGACGATAAATTAAACAATTAACAGCCACAAATCTGTGAATGGTAAGCACATCATTCTATCATATTTACATTAAAAAAATTAGATATTCTGGCTGACTTGATTGTTTCTGTTAGGCAATTGTCCTGTGTCAAAATATCACACAAGTCACATCGTACCTTTTAAAGATATTGGTGATTAAAAGGAGAGAAGGGGCGGATATACGCTTTACTGAGTTTTGCAACTCCTAGTGCTGCATTCATATTACCTATATTGGATGACTTAATCAGATGCTAAGTCTCATAAATAGCTAGAGGCGTATTGTGCATGAAAATTATGATAGAGCAACTGGTCTAAACTTAAAACTTTAGAAGGAAAAAGTGGTCGGTAAAATAACTGCAGATGCTCTTAAAGTGTACTTTCAATACTTTTATGCATGACCTGTAAACTTGCCTACATATTAGAATGCAACTTCGCAAAACACACATTTATAGTCTAACACAAAAGTGTGAGAGTTTCTGCATTATGCACACTTTCAACTACATGTGGGAGTATCCTTGTTCGGTAAATGCAAAGGCTTGTTTGTAGTCCATCTTGCATATTTTATGCATCCTAGCGAAAAGCCAAGAAATTGAAGTTAGTACAAGTTTTGTACTTTCAGGTGGTACTATAAATAAGTAATGGAACATCATTCAAGGATGGAAAAGTGAGAGATGGGATTGATTCCCAGAAGGGCCAACTTTCCTGAGAGTATGTATTGGTATCCCGGATTATAAGTAAAAACATTTTCTAAAGATCTTCTCAAAAGCTGACTTAGTAAGTTTTTAGATCCCGGGCCGAACACAATACTATACCTCAGGTCATCAAGTGTTCTGAAAAATTCTTGGTTGGTAATCTTGAACTCCAGTAAGAAGCTACATAAAAAGAGTTTGTGTAAGCAATTTTTTGAGTTTGAGACAACTTGAGTATCCTCTACCAGTGGATATGTCGAACCCGTTGGTTAGCTGGATTAAGGCAGACGCTTCAGCTGGTCCTTCATTTGTAGTGTTTAAATTCATGATTGTCCAAATATGACTTATTGGTATTGCTCACATTTGGCTGTGCTGCGGAGTTTCTTCTTGCAATAAGATTTAAGTTTATTAACAGTGGTAGTCTTTCAAAAGCAGATGCGTTTGTCATCTGCGAAGCAGCGAAAACAATCTTATGTAGATAGTCGCCTAACTTGTAAATAGCCCAACCTGTAGATGAACGCCCAACCTCCTGTATATAACGCCTATTTGATCAATACAAAAGAGCGGAAGTGTACCACATGAGTTCATGTTGAATGAAAGTGATCCCACAATTTCAACAAGACGTCTATAGAACTTCGCCTAATCATTGTGTCATATTTGCTTTTGTGCTAACTGATTTCATAATTTGGTTGCATATCCTTCTGATTGATGTAACATTTTTGATATGCGCAATCCCAGTATCATAAGAAGTAGAACAAGTTTAAAGAATACGAGCAATAATACTACATATGGATATTGTGCTTTATACTTTTAGCATCACCAGAATACGTAACTGGAACTTAGAGTGTTATTTCAAAGTTTTGTGTGAACTACAACAATATTTGTTTTCCATTGCAAAAAACATTAGATCATGCGACAGACTGGTATTTGGTTGGTCAATCAAGGTATTTAAACTTTCTTTTAAGCAGCAATGTGAGATTCCGTTGTATTGTGAATTATTCTTTGATCGCTTTAGAGTTACAAAAATCAGCCATCGTTCAAAGAATAAGACGTCCAAATGAAGTACTTCAGTTACAGCAAGTATTCTTTCAAAACAACCGTAGTAAATATACTGTAATAGTATAGTGTTGTGATACTAAATCCCAATGTTCTAAAGTGCTGATATTGGAGGTTCGTTGAGAGGGCCCTATGCAACAATATTTCCTTCAACTCTGGGAGAGACAATCAGTGTGTCCATCAGCAATTGACGCGATTAAAGTTCATGTAAGCTATTCCCTCGGAGAGCTTCACTTGTGGTGCTCCAAGAAAAAGAAGGGGGAGAAAAAAGATGTGTGAAGCAGACCATCTGATAAGTTGGCCTACGTGTAGGGGCGATTTATCGAGCGAGTCGTAGACAGTGGTTCTAGGAGCTAGTTTTGACACCCCAAGATATAAATTTTCGTTTTCAGACTTTAACTTTAATTTTATGTTTTTGGCGTAGTGACTATAGATGGTGCTCTCTCGGTTCTAATAATCCAGGTTCGAATTACTGTTTACTCAATTCAATATTCAAATTCTATAACTTGCGCTTTCTGCTGCCCCCAAGTATTTTTTTGCAGCCGCCAAGCATCTTCTTCCCCCATCCCCCGAAAAATGTTGCTACACATCCTTCCCATAAACAAAAAGATTTCATCATTTTTACTTGACACTAGCAAAGGGATAAAATGTTAACTACTGAGGGAAATACTCCCTGGAACTAAGCATTGTGACGATTAAAAATCTTTGTTGACCCACGATGTCATGACCGAATGCATTTGAAAGGAATAAGTTTGCTCCTACAGAATTAATATAAAAAAACATCGAGCTCAATAATCTATTCTAAGTTTCTAACAACTGAGGTAGCACAGCTAAAGGCTGTTAACCCAATAAGCTTGGTCAAGGATAGCCTTCTCTTTTTTGTACATGATATGTGGAACAGAAATGTCACCTTTGATTGCGTAACCATGAGGAGCTTGAGAATAAACATCTATTTGGAACCTAACTTTCTTTTCAGTTAAAATCTAGAACGTTTTCTCTCTTAAATCCATTTGGAATACAACTTCAATGCCGCCAGTTGCAATCAAGATTGGCTTCTCAAGAGCTTGAATATCCTCAACTGAAACCAATGTTGGGTGAGCAATTGCTCCTGCTTCAAAGAATCCGTTTTCGTAAGATTAGAAATTGCGAACTTTGCTCCAAAGCAAATGCCAACACCATACAACTTTGCACTAGTGCTCTTTTTCAACTCTGATAAGAATTTGTGAACAATTGGATCAGTGACATGAGGAGTATGCTTTGGATCCAATCTGGAAAATCAACTAACTCTAAAGTTGGAACTTCACCAAACGTAATGTCCGGTACAACAACCTTTATTTGAGAACTTTCACTTAACTGATCGGCGACCAACTTGTTGTTGTGAAACTTGTGTCCCCAGATATCACTTAAGAAAACAAAATTCCTCTCCTCACCAAATTTTCATCGGTGACGTAAGTATCTAAACCAGCAACAGTTTGATAAGATCCTCTAGCGGAACCTTCATGAATAAAATTTTTGATGCAGCCCTTTCCAGGTTGAACAGAAGCCATTAAGGTTAGCGAGATTGAATTTTAGAAGAATTCAGCTGGATTATACCACTCTTATATACTACTGGAGGGTAATAATTTTCCGGGTGCCGAAGTTTATGTGCCTGTGGCCAGGACTTCTATTGTATTTACTAATTGCTTTGGTAATATCACCGAGAAGGAACTCATCTTGTGTTCTGTAAAAAGAAGCAGCTTCTGGTGTGTCTTTAAAAGCTCCAGTAGTTAAGTACACCTCAGAAATTGGGAGTAAATATGAATGTAATTCCTTCCAAACTTTCAATTCATCTTCAATTGAATCGTTTTGAAGTATCAAACGTACATTAAATCTATATTTGTTTCAGCTTCGGGCATGTCGGTGCATTCCACCGAGTTATGAAGCGCAAAGAAACTACACCTTACCGAGCTTTAACGAATACATATCATCTTGCACGGAAATGCGCGGATTTGGATATGCATGTTCTTACAGAATAATATCAACAGTTACCACTTATATTAATTTTTTATTTCTTTCCTTTGACCAGAGGAATACCAACCACATCCCTAGTCATTTTCCTCTGGACCATCAATTAAGCACTTGACGGCACCTCCCGCTCTAACTAAATCATATGCTTTGATGGCGTCCTTAAATTTAAATCTATGAGTGATCAACATCTCAAAGTCAATTGGCGCTTTTTCTTTTCCGTTTCTGTAGTTCTTTTCCAATATTGCAACACCGTTCTTGTAGTCGTCATATCCATATCTGAAAGACCCATGTAAAGTCAATTCCTTAGTAACCAAGTCAATTACTGGAACCTTTGTTAAGCCACGTGTATTTCCCACTTGAACAGCTCTTCCACCCGGAGCTAGAACGTCAATAGCGAATTGAACACAAGGCTCAGCGCCTGAACATTCTAAAGCAACAGTCGGTTCGAGGCCACCAAATGCATTAATAAGCTCTTGCTTTCCACCATTTTTGGAGTTAAAAGTATGAGTGGCTGCTCCCATTTTCAAACCCATTTCTAGCTTGTGGTCAAAGACATCAACGACCATGACATTCAATGCGCCCATGGAACGAGCAACCGAAGCTGCTAGAAGACCAACAGGTCCAGCTCCAAACACGACAACGTTGTCCCCAAGCCTAACATTTCCAATTTTTGCAGCATGGACACCAACAGTAAGTGGCTCAACAAGTGCTCCCAACTCTAAGTTGACAAACTCAGGCAACTTTACCAAGAAGTCCTCTGGACTTCTAAAGTACCTGCAAAGCGAACCCTGAGGGTTGGGCTTATCGCCTTTGTTTGGAGTAGCAGCAAAACTCATATGAGGGCATAAGTTGTAATGTCCACTTTTGTATGCATCACTAGATCTAGAAGGAACCCCCGGTTCAATTGCAACTTTATCACCAACCTTCAATGTTGTAACGCCAGGACCAACTTTGCTAACAATCCCGGAGGCTTCATGTCCCAAAACCATTGGTTTGGTTAGAATGTACTTTCCTAGTCTCCCGTGTGCATAGAAGTGGATGTCTGACATGCAAATACCAGTCTTCTTGACTTCGACGATAACATCTGTTGGATTTTCAATTTCTGGTGCTGGTAGGTTTTCAAATGTAATGTCATCAATCTTGTTTAACACTAAAGATGGGTTGCTCATATCGTACTTGTGTATGCTTGGAAAGCACCTTGCAAGAATATCTTGACATATTTATAGTTTTCATACAGATTTAGTCTTCCTCCACCCCACACATTTATGCGCTCACATCAGGCATCTTTCTCGCAAATACAGCAGATGCACAAAGGACGTTACAAAAGCAGTGCTTTGGTAATCAGCATCAAACGCTTAGTTCAGATTATAAGAAATTTCTTCAAGATGTTTATGATTGAATGCAAAGTTTGAGAGTAGCGTACACTATTTTGGAGGAGACAAATGCTGGGCTCGCAGAGTGGCAAGACTTCTGGTCAGCAATACAAAGGAAGGTACATCCGGAGAAATTGCATTATGTTAATTTTAAACCAACCCACTTATCGAGGTACTATAAAATTGCAAATGGGTAGGAGTACATTAGTGGGTTGGTGAGTGCTGTTGCACTAACTGACTAGCACCAGCATTGAGCAACTATAGCCAAAGCCAAACTATAAAGCACTACATGTTAGATGATTTCATCAAGTCTTCATCAAGTCTTCATCAAGGTGAGCCCAACATTTCCATGATACTCAGATTAGTAATTATCGGGTGACTTAATGATAGACGGTGCCTACCGACGCTGTTTGCACTCCGCATTTTCTCCATCTCATTTTCTACCTTCACCTCCACCTCTCCACCCTCCACCCCGCCTCCACTGCCCACCTCCACTACCCACCTCCACTACCCACCTCCACTACTTTTTTTCTGGAGAATCATCCACCCTTCACCACCAGCAGTACAATGTGTACTAATACTATTATGCGGAACAAGAACTGCATTTACATGGGGTGATATCCCGATTCCGTACACTACTAACATTATGGCACTATATTACGTTGCATTTTGAAATAGTGAAGCTCTATATCTAAACCGATGTGTAACCTCCATCAACAATTATATCTGATCCTGTGACATAGGATGCGGCATCGGAGGCCAAGTACAAATAAGCACTGGCGATTTCGTATGGCATTGCCTCTCTACCCATTGGAATCATAGACCACATCTTACCACGACTTGCACGTGGTAGGTGGTCGTTAAGTCCTGTGTCACAGTATCCTGGCGAAACGGAGTTGACTCGTGCAAATCCGGCCCATTCAACAGCCAATGACTTTGCAAAATGTTTCACTGCAGCTTTACTCACGTTATACGGTGTCAAGTTCATAGGCACGTTCACAATTGAACCAGACATCGATGCTGTGACAATGAATGAGCCTCTCCCTTGTTTTTTAAATATCTTTCCGACAGCCTGAGCGCAATAGTAAACGCCGTTCAAGTTGACGTCCATCAACGACTGCCAAGTCTTCCCGTCTTGGTTCATCTCATCACAAATGTTTCCTGTTTTCCAAACTATTCCAGCATTTGCAACGAATATGTCCACAGTTCCCAATTCTTCTTCAATCTTCTGAACTGTTTGAGACACTTGATCAACATCTGCAACGTTGCACTGGAATGATCTGGTAGTAACTTTATGTTCCTTGCTAATTGACATAGCTTGCTTGGTACAATCAGCATAGTCCACAAGTGCTATTGTTGCGCCTGCTTCAGCGAATGTTTCTGAAATTGCAAGACCAATACCTCTAGCGGCTCCTGTCACAACCGCAACTTTACCTTTTAATGAGAACAAGTCGGCCACATGCCTTTTATGAGGTGACGGTCTAGGAAGCAAATCAGTGAACTCGTCTGAAATGTAAGACTTTACAGGGAATTCTTCGTTTGACTCAGGGACTGTCATTGTATTTATTTATGTGTTTGGGTATGGCAGATGTAATTAAGGTAGTTGGTAATGATTCAAGTAGAAGAATCGATTACTGAACGGTGCTTTTTGTATTTGTAGCTTGTTTTTCCCCACACTTCATCAAGATCCTAATGGAGGAGGGTGGAGTGAACTGTAAGCTTCATTGGGTGGGGGCTGGGGTGCGGGTGGAGTTATTACCAAGTGGTGGAGGCAGCATTTTTTGCTTTTTTAGAGGCGATGTGGCGGTGGGGTGTCTAAAAAAAATTCAGCGTTGTAACATCTTTTTTTCCCCGGATTTCGTGCAGATTGGTTCTGGTGGAGGGGGGAGTTTGACAGGTGGAGGTATCATCCGCCTAACTGAATGGAGACAATATAATCACTTTAAATACTCCTTTGTTTAGAAGTAAGAGCAATAACTACAGAAAGTTTACAACCATGTCTACGAAACACTTTTTACCGGGAGATACGTCAAAACTTGTTCCCAACTGCCTCAAAGCAATAACTTACGAATACGAATTCCTATCGTTATTGGAGAAGGAAAAGGTGATTTTCAATAACCAGTTTGATAGCTCTAATGTGTCATTAATCAGCGGCGGGGGCTCTGGGCATGAACCGGGTTTCTATGGATTGGTTGGCGCAGGAATGCTCTCAGCAGTGGCTCATGGAGATGTCTTTGCATCTCCCAACTACAAAAACGTGAAAGCCGCTGAGAAGGTGTGCCACGAACTCCAAGGTACTTCTGAGGAGTGGGGAGGTTGTATATTTATTTTGACAAACTACACCGGTGATAATCTATATTTTGGCATGGCTGCACAGGATTTGATTGCCAGATACGGAAGTGAAAAGATTCGGGTTCTTCGTGTCACAGATGATGTTGCGGTTAAGAAGGATGCCAACTCCCTAGTCGGTAGGCGAACCTTGGCTGGTATTACCATTGTGTCTAAAGTATGTGGAGCTGCTTCCAAACATGGGTACAACATAGACCAGGTCTTTGAGTTGGGGCAGTCTGTTAACAAGTCAACAGCTTCAGTTAATGCAGGCTTAGATCATGTCCACATCTCCGGGCACGACATAGACGCTGACTACGGAAAACTAGGACCCAATCAGTTGGAGATAGGGTTAGGAATTCATAATGAGCCTGGAGTCCAGAAGTTGGACTATATTCCAAGAAATGAAGAGCTTGTTCCACACTTATTGGATTTAATATTGAATAAAGACGATAAAGCGAGGGGTTTCTTCAACTATACTAAAGGAGATAAGTTAGTATTGTTGTTTAATAATCTCGGAGGAGTTCCTGTCATTGAAGAGAAGAATATTTTGTATACCACCATACAAACTTTGAAGGATAAATACGGAATTGTTCCAGTGAGAGCGTATACGGGAACCTTTATCACCTCGTTCAACGCACAGATATTCACTATCACCCTTTTCAATGCAACCATGGCTGCCACTAAGACCTTCCCCGTTGACCAAGTGCTTGAGTTCTTGGATGAGCGTACAAATGCTGTCTGCTGGCCGAACACTAGTTACTCCACCAAAGAGAGCATTATCAATAATAGGATAATCTCCGACTTTGTGTCTTATGATGATGACGTCTCGAATGCTCAAACCATTAGTCACGATTTGATTATTGATCCTGAACGGTTGGAGGCCATTGTTCGCAACGCTGCAAACAGGGTCATTCTGAAGGAACCTGAGTTGACGGAGTGGGACACCAAAATGGGGGACGGGGATTGCGGTTACGGGTTAAGGACTGGGGCAACGTATGTTCTCAAAAGGCTAGACAATGAAGGAATTGCCGCGGAAGGGTCTGTATTGAAGGTATTGCACCTGGTTCTTAATGTGATCAAAGATGACATGGGTGGAACGCTCGGCGCTATTATATTTATCTTTATGAAGTCTGTCATCAACAAAGTTGAAAATACCTTGAAAGACTCTCCTGAAAAAGATGTAAGGGAAGTCTTTGCATTGTCATTATCAGCAGGACTTGAAAATTTATATGACTATACCAAAGCCAGAGAGGGTCACCGGACTGTGATGGACGTATTGATCCCTTTTGTGCACAAGTTTGCTAACACAAAAGACATTAATGCAGCAATTACCGCTGCTCATGAAGCTGCTGAAGGAACCAGAAAATTAAAGCCAAGGTTAGGACGTGCCACCTATGTGGGTGGTTTGGACGAAAAGGATATCTTCCCTCCTGACCCAGGCGCATATGGTATCTACGAAATCATCTCTGCCCTCTCTTCGTAAATAAACGTGTGATTGTGACTCAATGTAAAGAATAGCCAAAGGTATGAGGTTACTTCCAGTCCTAATAGAGCTACATTCATTGGATGTTCTCGGTAGGTAGTTATCTACACCAATTATAATATTAGTTTGTTTTTTGTATGTACTAAATTATTCAACGTGCTCAATGAATGCCTTTTCAATATCATTCGCACGAGTCGAGCTTTCAAAAGGCAACTCTTTTGCGATCTTGACAACATCCCAAGGAGTCATTGGGTTTGCACTTTGGAAAATCTTGTCCATTTCCTCCAATGACCTACCTGCAGTTTCTGGGTAGAAGAAGTAGACAGTTGGAACCATCAATAAATTTATGACTGCAAAAATTGTGTAAGTGTAGGAGTTGATATTTTCAAACGCAACTGGAGTGATCATGACCACCATGAAGTTGAACGACCAGTTGGCTGCAGTGCTCAACCCGTTGGCTGCACCTCTGATGTTCAATGGGGTGATTTCTGCAGGATACAACCAGGTCATACCTAACCAGCCGACAGCAAAGAAGGTATTAAACACAAACAAGAAAACAGCTGCTGCAACACCTGAGTGACTATCATTCTTGTTTGCAGGATCTGCAGCCCAAGTAGTTCCTGTTAATATAGCCATGGAGGCAGCCTGTCCAACAGCACCAAAAATCATCAACTTTCTTCTACCGATTCTCTCGATGGTGTAAAACGCAATCCACGAGGCCAAGAAGTACTCGGTACCATTACATGCCGCCAAAATTCTCGAGTTCAAAGGACTCATATGGATGTACTGCTCAAAGATGGTACCAGCATAGTATGTGATCAAGTTGATACCAGAGATTTGCTGCATGATTTGAGACCAGATACCCAACATTGTTCTGTGGAAGTTCTTGTGCTCACCTTGGGTAAAGATAAGGCCAAGACTCTGTTTGGTACCGGCCTGCATTTCCTTCTCTAACGACTCCTCAATTTCATTGACTTCGTAGATGATAGTTCTGTCATTAACAGGAATATCATCAAGGGCAGAAAAGACTCTAGCAGCTTCGGGAATATGACCTGCCTTCAACAACCATCTAGGAGATTCTGGCAACTTCAAGATGAAAGGCAAGATGAATAATGGGAAGATGATCTGGAAAGCCAATGGGAATCTCCAAGACACAGAGCTCTTCTTAACAAAAAACAATCCAAAGTCGATCCAATACGAAATACAGATACCACCAGTGATCAATGCACCCTGGACCATGACCAACTTACCTCTCTTTTCAGGTTTGGCACATTCAGACTGCCACACTGGAACGGTGGAGGTGTTCATACCATTACCAAGACCAGTCACAATTCTACCCACAATCAACTGTCCAACAGAGAACGAAGAGCATTGGATAATAGCACCGATGATCATAATTATGCAACCTATGAAGATAGTCTTTCTTCTACCAATCTTGTCACCAAAATACATGGTAGAGAGAGCCCCAGCCAAACAACCAATTTCATACACAGCAACAACGAACCCTTGGAACGTAGCGTGGTGCGGGTACTTGACAGTATTTATGGAATCAAAGGTGTTTCTAAAAGTATCTAGCGTCAACAAAGAGCCCATAACACCCTGATCATAACCGAAAAGCAAGAAACCCATACCAGCCATAAAGGAAATCGCGTTGTGCAACTTCTGGCCCTTCATACCCATGTAGGTGTGCACAGTATTGTCATTTGGGTCAATGTGTTTACTCACGCCATTATGGTCAACCTCATCTTGGCTAGCGGTTTCCAAGAGTGGTTTTTCATTAGTTGATTTCTCCGAAGAACTCGACATTATTCAAAAGCTGGAGAAGAGATGACAAAAAAAGTAGGTTTGAAATCCGACGAACTTTACCGCATGTATATATGGCAGTAGTTTTGGTGGACGGCACTCATTTGCTCATCATTGCTCCAAACGCAAACAATGCAACATGATTTGTGCTCTTTCTGGGGTTCATACCCCACATATGTGACAAATTAGTAATTTGTGTCTCGATGTGCTCATATTGTAACTTTCCGAGCCTGTTCTGGGCTGCCAAGTTCAGAAGTGACCTGCATATTAAGGGCCCTCGCTAGCCATTGACTGCAGATTTACGTCACAACCCTGCACATTGGGCCTGCCAAAAGCTTAAGTCCAAGCGCCCCGCCTCCACTAAAGGTTTGTGCCCCCACGCGAGCGCTCATTGTATTTGCCTCCACCGGACCCGATGCGCCATTTCCGAAACAGAGCTCCCTCAGAAAAATTACCACTCGCTCAAGTGGTGGGGTCGTGGCTTTTGTAACTCAACAATAATTCCCCTCGAGAAATTGACAGAAGCTTAATGACAATCGTAAGGTCTTCCTCCACCTAAATAAAGCCTCCACCCGCACATTTGAATTCTCCGCTAAATGCTCCATCGATGAAACCTTTGATCCACCTCCACCATTTTGCAACCCTCCACCATAAGCTCACTCCACCAGCTCTTATCCTGTATGAATGATACACCCCTTAAACTACTAGTATATTTGCAGCGCGGATTCCTCATCCAGTAATTGCTCCTTCCTTCTCCCTTGTATTTTAATATTATCCGTTACGTATTTCTTCACGTTTTCCCAACCATACACATTATGTCTGCAAATAAATTCAGAGTTATAGTTGGGTGCGATCAGGCAGGTTACGAATACAAAGAGAAAATCAAACAAGATCTCGAGTCAGATGTCCACGTTCTAAGTGTGGAAGATGTTGGGGTCAATTCCAACGGAAACAGCACTGCATATCCTTTGGTTGCAATTGCTGCTGCGGAAAAGATCGCAAAGGGCGAGGCAGATAGAGCAATCTTGATTTGTGGAACAGGATTGGGGGTGGCCATATCCGCTAATAAGGTCAAAGGCATTAGAGCAGTGACTGCCCACGACTCCTTTAGTGTCGAGCGGAGCATCTTGAGCAACAATTGCCAAGTCTTGTGCATGGGTCAAAGAGTGATTGGAATAGAGTTGGCAAGAAGATTGGCAAGGGAATGGTTGTCACTAGAATTTGACTACACTAGTGCCTCTGCCGACAAGGTGGCAGAGATCGGGAGATACGAAAGTTGTGTGGGTGCTTTCTAATGCGTCATCGTGTTAGCTCAATATCGCAATCTATGCTTGGTGGTCAATATCTAAAATACATATCAAATCTTATGCTTCCTGGTACGTAGTAACCACCTGCTCCAATTGATGCACCAATTCAATAGAATAGTTCCACTTGCAATACCTTAGCAAGTGTAGCACGTAGCAGAATACTCCAATTGTGTTCAGCTGCCTTTCTTTATGCTCTTCAAGCACGTCTCTTCCTATGCCGAAGGGTTCTAGTCCAAGATCAAGCCCACTCTGCAAGTCCAATATCGTAGAAAAGTATTCCCAGGTATCGTTCTTAGCCAGCTCGTAGTTGATTTCTCCATTTTCCTCCATGTACTTGCTGATGTCCACCTCGAGCTCATTCTCGTCAAAGCCACTCATACGTGCCTTGATGTACCCTCTCTTAGTTTCATAGCACCAGACTATTAAAGCCGCCAAAAATGCAGTCTGGGGGATGTGAGAAAAGGTGTTGATTGTTTCCTCATTTCCATGAACTAGTCTCAAAAACTTGCATGCTTCCACTATTGCCAAGTTGCCGTACCTGGATTTGGCCCACTGCTCGATGATTAAGCGAGTTCTTTCAAACTCTGGTTCCTTGACTTCCTGTGTAGGTGGTGTATGAAACTTTCTGTATTCAATGGCAAATTTGGTGACAGATGGTATGTCAGCGTAGAGAAAGAACAATCCAGTAAAATAGAAACTGATATTGGCCCACGAGGCATTGGTTGGACCATAGTTGTTTAACGTTAATATTGAGTATCCATTCTGGTAGTCATCATGAGACCTAATTTGCTCTTCGTAAAGTCTCACATGGAGGTCAAAGTTACTTTTCCATTTAAAAAAACCTATCTCTAGCTTCTTGGTGAACTCTCCAAGCCTCTTCTTCGATACAATACCCAAATCCAAAAGACCTTGGCCCCTCATGTCCCAGCATATTCGCAAGAGACCGTGCAAGATAATGTACCTAGAGAAGAGTGAGTAACAACCTAACAGGTACTCCTTCAGGTTTTCCTTTGGCGGAGACATGATGTACTTTAATGCCCACAAGAAAGTGGGCCACCCACTATAGTTCCTGACTGAGTCATCGATATTGATATTATTTAGTCGAATAGTGTGATTGTTGGGACCTGGGTTAGCAATTTTGTTTGAGGAAAGAAGGTCGAATGCTGGCTGGGAATGAGGCGGTTTGGCATTTCTGCCCATATTCGATTCAAATTCGTTGAGAAACCTCAAGCCTTTCGGCTGCTTCTGGTACTCTTGAAAGAACCGCGTGGGATCAGCGCAGTTCCACACTTCGTCTGTGCAAGGTAACTCAAGCTTAATGTCAAACACAGACAAAAGTTCTAGTTTGCTGAAGGAAACGTGCTGTACGTCACAAATCAACTCAAAAAAAACCGTTCGCTTGCAGGTTTCGTAGTATATCCAGTTGTACCATTGTTCTGTCTTGACTTCTAGGCTGGAGTCTTGGTACTTCTCAATGTGCGGCTCTGTCAAATTATCCAAATATCCGCTGAACTTCAAGTACATGATGTTGGCACCATGATCGATTTGTGATATTCTGCTCAACTGTGTGTCTCCAAAGTTCTTTGCGGAAAAGTTGTGCAATATCAAGGCCTGGATCAACGGCAAAGGGAGCTCTGTGTTCTCTTCGATGACGTCGTAGATTACTCTTCTGAACTTCTTGTTTACAGCAATGGATGTTTGATACTCTAGTTTGTCCAATGAGTGGGCCATTCCAATGACTATCATGCAAATCAATAGATAGATATTCATTGTGTTCGGGTTAAACGTAGCTTGGTGGATCACTGGGAAGGTTTGAGCAAAATTGAACCAGTATAAGTCCAAGTACTCACGGAACCGTTCCAATGAAACATCTGACAACTGCGTCACACTCGGGAAGATGTTTATTATCCTGCTCCGTGTTTCCTCTGTCATGCTAATCATGTTATCTGTAATCTTCGTGTTTGTGCTTTCATTGTAGAGGTTCTGGCACATGGTCAATAAGTCATCCAGTGACGCCAGATTCTTCATGCGAGAGAAACTGCTGAGACTGTTGATCGATTGCTTTAAATTCGACGTTGGTTCTGCATCATTGAAGAACCAAAACAAGTTGGTCAACGATGAGGACTCGGGAAAAAGCCATGATAAATCCTCGCCTGTACTTCCTCCACCTATTTCTGTGCCTTGAGTCAGAGAAGCAAACTCTACCCCGCTAGAAGATTGGGAGATTGACTGGTGAGCTTGCGGATTGGCGCGGTGGTTGCCTGCTTGTGACGGCGTTAAGCTGTATGAATCTTTCTTGTGGTCACCTCCAAAGTAGAACCCTTCTGACGACTGCTTTGTCGAATTTTCAAATGCCTTTGCTTGGAAACTTCCGTTTTTAGGCGCCAGAGGTAGAATTATCGACGGCTGAGGCGGTGGCGCCGGTATATCTTCGCTTTGATTTAAAAAACTCGATATCCCCAATCTCTTGTACCTTTTCAAGGACTGGTGTTCGCCAAAGTGACCACTTCTTGTGAGGGGTTTCAATCTGAACTGCTCATTGGAATTGATGTCGTCTACGCTGCTCTGGTTGAACTGGCTCTCGTGGATTTCGTTCTCGGATTTTCTGGTTTGCGTGGACTTTATGTTCTGAATATCACTACCTCCACCAGTCCCTCCACTAGTCCCTCCACCAGTATTGTCATTCTTTCCAGATCCTGCCTTGGAGTTGTTTTCCACAGTTCTTTGATGAAGCTTTGTTTTATAATGCTTTGCTAATAAGTCGCTTCTTGCGAACGGCACGTTGCATTGCTCGCATTTAAAAGGCTTCTCTTCGACATGGTTCCTTTCGTGTCTGTATAGATAGTCCTTGCGGGTAAAACTCTTGGAGCAAGTAGAGCATACAAATTGCTGAAGTTTTGCTTTCTCCATTTCCTTCATATCCCCTCTGCTTTGGAGATTCCTCTTGGTCCTGTTTCGTTGACTCTGCTTCTGTCTGGAGTTTAAAGAAAGATGTTTTGGTGGGGAATATATTAAAAAGTTCGGATTGACTTACTATTTAGGAAACTCGGCTTTGCGGGCGATCGACGTACTTCCTGCAGTCGAGCTAGGCTCGGGGCCGACATGAGATGAGCTTTCAGACCTCGTGCCTCGATAGACTGTCCTATCGATGTCTTTTACATGCGGCTATGTTCTACTTTCCTTCTCAATAGTCCAGGTTTGCTCTCAGGCAAGAATCTCGGTAAGTTTTTGAGTCACGTGAAAACTTTGGGGTACATAAAGCATTTGCAACCATTTGTATGTGCGGCCAGACTCGTGTTTTCGATGTACGCCGATCAGTAGCGGGCTTGCAGGCAGCGTCTTCTAATTGCATTTAGCGAGGTGAATGTGTGCTCTGGATGAAAAGTCATGTTATCGTCTCCTGTTTTAGTGAATCGCTGTGGTGTCATTACCCTTGGCATAGGCTCGCAATGTGCGCTACATTTCAAATCTCTGGACTTCTTGACTTGTCTGTCACAAGAGGAGCACCGGCTTTGTGTAGGACAGGCTAAACTATCCAACAAGCAAAAAACAAGTGGACGAGTCAGGAATCGAACCCGAGACCTTACCCATGCTAAGGGTACGCGCTACCAACTACGCCACACGCCCAGTTGTGGTGTTAATTTTGAGCCTTCATCTTCAAGTGGATTGCGCCACAGTTATTTAACCAAGTTTATATATAAAGGCATGGACGGACCTCAAAACGACAGATATTCCATTCAGTTCAACTCATTTGCAAAAGGGGTGCCAATACCTTGAACTGGTTGACTCCCCAAATAATCGTATCAATGCATGTATTAGTTTTCAACATTCCTATATCCTAAAAATATCCAATATCCTAAATTTCCGGTTTATCCATGACGTATTCCTTTCCGTCATAATCCACGTATATCTTATCCTTCACAGTGACCATAACATTCCAAAAGTATTTCAACTCCAATTCATAATATTCACCCATTTCATAACAATTTTCGTATGAAACTACAAATGCATTTTTTAGCTGCGGTAACCTTTCAGTGATTATATCCCAATAAGGTACTCTTACCTCAGAGCAACTAACATTGAAGAAGCCATACAATAGCTTTGGCGGTAAATACCCAACACAAGGTACTCTGTCTAACCCAGAAAAGACCCTCAATGAAACCAACAGCTGCGGAACGTCATTCAAATCAATGTGCGGCAACTTTCCTGCTCCTATGTGCATAGTATGGATTGACAGCTCCTTGAACTCCTCGCTGATCCTCACAAAGCTGTCTCCATATATCTCTAACCTGTTCAAATTAAACTTCCTGTCAATAACTTCCAAAGAATTTGCAGTTACAGTTAAATTAAATAATGTCTTTGGTAACTTCAAGTCCTTAAGCAGCTTGATTCCATGGCACCTTAGGCACAACCTAGTGAGTTTTGTATGACTTAGATCTATACTTTTAGCGTCCTCAAATGCGATCGATAAATCTGTGAGGGAGCCTGGAAGTTCGTGGTCCTTTATGCTTTTGTTGTCATAGAAAAGTAAGGTTTTAAGTTGCGTGAGCTCTGATAAATTGATATCGAATGTATCAAAGAAAATTGCAGACAATTCCAAATATGTTAATGACAATGGAAATCTGACCAGGAAGAGCTTCAAATTGAGAGTTCTTGCGTTGCTTTGATATGAAAAGATATCTGTAGTGAACATCACTAGGTGCTTCAATTCTGGGGGTAGCACTAGCTCCCGCACGTAAATCCCATTTACATTCCAAATTTCCAAGTGGTTTAACTTGCTCGGCAAAACCATATCTATTACGGGAATGCTGCCTGATTCCACATTTCCTGTTGGGGTTATTCTTTTGACTGAGGTGTTGGGGGACCCTTTGAACTTTAAGCTTGAAATACAGAATCTCACTAATGTTTCTGGGAGGCTCACAAAAGTGCTGTATGATATATCGCATGTTGACACTTCAAATACCTCCAAGGAAGGCATCAAGAAGATGGTTCTGGACAAATCGGCACTACTTATGTCAAACATCTTTAGAAATGGAAGGTTTATGGTTACAGGACTTAGTGTATCTTCCAAGCTAAGGCTCACAAGGGATTTAGGGAGCGTGAGATTCCGAAGGTCTCCATGCTGAAGTGTTAACTGTTTTAAAACAGTCAAGTACAGGAGATCGTACTCTCCGAAATCATCCTTGAGACTTACTTTCATTTCAGTTAATGTGGTGGGTAACTGTTCAAGGTCACTTCCGCTACGCGTGATCTCAAGAGTAGTGAGCGTGTCAGGGTACTTGGTAATATCTGGCTCAACTATCATCGTCACCAAGAGTTTGGACAAGCGGGGTGGTAAATTCATCTCTAGCAAGTCCAATACATCAAAGCTCATGACGGTCACATTGTACAACCCTGCCAACTTAATGAGATCACACGTAGAAGGAGCGTTACCTCTTGATATATTGTACTCATATTCGACTCTTTCAAACTTATCCGTCAAGCTGGTGTCTATCTTATTGATGATTTCAGGGTCATGGACTGTAAATACTCTTGGTTTAAAGTGACCCGTATCAATACACTCCTCTAAGTATTTACATCCTTTGAACATCTTTCCGTTGTATTGATTTTGGATGTATAATTCATTATGCTTGAAGTAGCCCGCAAACTCTTCATGACGCAACTCTAGCACATGGTGGCTAAAGAAGGGATCTGAGTAGAGGTGTTCCACGTCTTTTGCCTTCAAAAACTGGAAGATTATGCTCCATATCTCTGGTGGTAGGTGGAACATTGATGATACTCCGCGTTTCGTTTTACCCTGCAAAAATTGCTGCGGGTATCTGGCTGCAATCAGATAATGTGCACCGCCCACGCAAATGCCAAACGGTATTATTCCTGGCTTTTAATCTATCTACAGTGTGAATTTCATATCAAGTTCCGCTTCTCACTTGCTAGCAATGTTACTTCTATTCTCCCTACACCATTTAGGTATCAATAGCAATGCTAAGTGAAGAATATTTTGTGCAATGGTCAAACTACGGATTTGTGTGACTTACTCCTAGACAGGGTCGTCTCCACTGGATCATCCGTTTATCTCTGAATGCCCCTGCTAACCCTAAATCTAAATATTCTATTCCTTCATGGGTTTGCAAGTGACCGGATAGGTTGAAAGCGCTTCTATTTTAAGGTGTAGCTCCTGATGAAACGCAAAATTTTGGCAGTCTCTCTCTCATTCTTAGTCTACCTGTTAAACCAAGTACCTCTATTACCTCCAAACCTACTCAAAGAAGTCCTTGAATAGTTAAATCTCCTTTTTTGCGACATATCTAGACTTATTCCTGCAAAGGAGCCAACATCTGGTACTCACTAACTTGCAGCCATATTAGTCAGCACGTGATTTGGGCCAACCACACGACTTCTGACACTTATTTTTTTTGCCATCCAACAACACCAATACGCCCGACCCAATTGATCTACCCAAGCGTCCATTAATTGATTGATCATGTCACCAGTTAAGGATCAAGTAAAGAAAGATCAACCACAAGACTCTGAGAAGGCTACTTCTACCAAGAAACAGCAACCAAAGGAAGAAGAGTTGTCTGAAGAAGACCAACAATTAAAAGATGAATTAGACCTGTTAGTTGAGAAGTTAATCGAAGCCAATTCGTCAGCTTCTGATAATGAAGTGCATTTGGCTTCATTGAAAACTCATATAAAGGACTCCACAACCTCGATGACTGCTGTGCCAAAGCCTTTGAAGTTCTTGAGACCCCAATATCCTGCTTTGACTGGCTTATACGAAAAGTGGGTTGGTGAACAGGGATCTGAGGCAGGCATTGTCATTAAATTGGCCGATATATTGAGTGTCTTGGCAATGACTTATTCTGATGACGGCAAGAAGGAATCTCTTAAATACAGATTATTGTCTTTCCATGAAGCAATTACTGACTGGGGTCATGAATACATGCGCCACTTGGCCTTAGAGATCGGGGAATCTTATCAAGAAAACATTGGGTCTGAGGATGGAACCATTGAAAAGTTAATCGAATTGTCTTTTAAGATTGTTCCTTTCTTCTTGAAGCATAACGCCGAAGCTGATGCTGTCGACTTATTATTAGAAATCGAAAATATTGATAAGTTACCTCAATATGTGGATGAAAATACCTATGCAAGAGTTTGCTTGTATATGGTTAGCTGTGTCCCATTGTTGGCTCCTCCGGATGATGTTTCCTTCCTCAATACTGCTTACGCCATTTACTTGGCTCACAATGAATTAACACAAGCAATCACTTTGGCAATCAAGTTGGGTGACGAAGAATTGATAAAGCAAGTCTTTGAAAGCACCCAAGATGAATTAGTCCACAAGCAGCTTGGTTTCCTTTTGTCTCAACAATACAGTAGTTTCAAGTACCCAGGTGAAAATCAAGAAGTCCAAGCAGCTATCTCCAACTCAAAGTTACACGAATACTACTCATACTTGGTGAAGGAATTGAATTTGTTGGACCCAAAGGTTCCTGAAGATATTTACAAATCCCACTTGGAGAATTCTAGATCTGGTTTCGGTAGCGGATCGATCGATTCTGCCGAACAAAACTTGGCTGCTGCCTTTGTCAACTCTTTCCTCAACTTGGGTTATGGTACTGATAAGTTGATCCAAACTGAAGAAGACAACAAGTCCTGGATTTATAAGACCAAGGGAAGTGGTATGACGTCTACCACTGCTTCCTTAGGTACTATCAATCAATGGAATGTGAGTGAAGGTTTGCAAGCATTAGATAAATATACCTATTCTTCTGAAGACGAAGTTAAAGCAGGTGCACTTTTGGGTACTGGTATTGTTTCATCAAATGTTCATGATGATGTTGATGCAGCCTTAGCCTTGTTACAAGACTTCGTCACCGATCCAAACAAGCGCTTGCAAGCCGCCTCCATCAACGGTTTGGGTATTGCATTTGCAGGTTCTTCTAACGTAGAAGTCTTAACCTTGTTGTTGCCGTTAGTTCCTGACTTGGATTGTCCTTTGGAAATCTCTTCTTTGGCTGCTTTAGCATTGGGTCATGTTTATGTGGGTACCTGTAATGGTGACATTACCTCTACCATCTTGCAAACCTTGTTGGAAAGGGATTTCACTCAATTGACTAACAAGTTTATCAGATTTATGGCTCTCGGTTTGGGTCTCTTGTACATGGGTAAGACGGAACAAGCTGAAGATGTTTTGGAAACCATTAGTGCTATTGAACACCCTATCAGCAAGACCTTGAAGGTTTTGGTGAACATCTGTGCATATGCCGGGACTGGTAATGTCTTGCAAATTCAAACTTTGTTACAAATGTGCACTGCCAAGCCAAAGGATTTGGAAGCGGAGGAAAAGAAGTTGGAGTTGAGCGAAGAAGAACAAAAGGCTGCTGAAGGAATCAAGTCTGAAGACGACGAAGTTCTCGGTGTTGAAGAAGCGGAAGCCGCGCTCAGAGATATTGAAATGGATGACGCTGAAGACGTAAAGAAGGAAGGTGCTGAAGACATATCACCATCTTCCACCGGAGACAGCACTGAAGATGAGGACGAGGATGAATTGTTCCAAGGGATTGCTGTCTTGGGTTTGGCATGTATCGCCATGGGTGAAGAAATTGGCCAAGACATGTCTTTACGTCACTTTTCTCACTTGATGCATTACGGTAACCCATTAATACGTCGTGCTGTGCCGCTTGCTATGGGGTTGGTGTCCACATCTAACCCTCAGATGAAGGTCTTTGACACCTTGTCTAGATACTCACACGACCCAGATTTGGAAGTTGCTCAAAATGCCATTTACTCGATGGGTTTGGTTGGTGCTGGTACCAACAATGCCAGATTAGCTCAATTATTGAGACAGCTTGCTTCATACTACGTCAAGTCTTCGGATTCCTTGTTCATGGTTAGAATTGCTCAAGGTTTATTGCACTTAGGTAAAGGTACATTGACCTTGACGCCATTCAACTTGGAAAGAACCATATTAAACAAGGTCTCGTTGGCCGCATTGTTAACCATCTCAGTTGGACTTTTGGATCCAAAGTCCTTCATCTTGAGTGACTCGACCACAGAATCTTCTCATCAATTATTGTTTTACTTGACTCCTGCCATCAAGCCGCGCATGTTGATAACAGTTGACGAGGAATTAAACCCAATCAAGGTTAACGTCAGAGTAGGTCAAGCCGTCGATGTTGTTGGTCAAGCCGGTAAGCCAAAGACTATCACCGGTTGGGTGACCCAATCGACTCCTGTTTTGTTAAATTACGGTGAAAGAGCTGAATTAGAAAACACAGAAGAATGGATAAGTTTGAGCAGTTCTTTGGAGGGTGTGGTGATTTTGAAGAAGAACCCAGACTACATGGATGTGGACAACTAGTCTCCATTATAGATGAATAAAGAATAAAGATAATTTACGTGCAAATGGAACTGTAGTGTTCTTGAAACTTTTGGATGACTTTATATTATACTATGTATTTTTTCTACTAAAAACGTGCATTCTATGACCAACGTCTGTGTGAAATACAGACTTATTTAAACTCCTCTGCCTTACCGGCCATCAACAAACCAACAATCAAACCAAACAACCCCAAGACAGAGCCAAAGATTTCCACAACCAAAATCTTGACGAAAAGTGATGAGTCGGCGGCGTCACTGACGGCTGCGGTGGCACCGGTTATCCCAACGGCAATACCACAAATCAAATTGGATGCACCAACGGTCAATCCAGCCCAGAAAAGGGAATAACCAGTGTACAAGTTGGACTTGGTGAACAATTCGTCATATGGAACGGCAGTTAACTTGGACGAAAACACAATCGCCATAATCAACCCATAAATGGCAACAACTTCACAGAAAATGATGGAGATCAAGTTCTTTGTTGTAATTTGAGGTGCCTTGACACCCGCACCGATGATTGATGAACCAGTGATGAAAATCCCCCAAGCTGCTCCAACAACTGATAAGCCAATACATAAAGCAATCCCGAGACATGCCCACATGTATGGTGAAGTGGATTCCAAAAAGGCCCCAACATTGAATTGTTCACCAGTGTTGTGGAACAACATGTACCCACCAACGACTAGGATGGCGGCCGTAAAGAGTGATTGAACTACTGCCATGATTGTTTTGTTGTACTGATTAAATTGGTTTTTTTGAAGAAATGATTGTACACGACCAATAATTGGTCGCGACATTTTTTGATAAGTCGGACACTCTGGGTGCCAACGCTCGAGCTGCTTGAAATCTGCACCTGTGGTTGGCAGTAGTGTGCCAAATGCATACTAAAATCTGTAGCCAGGATGAATTAGTGATTTATTTTTATAAGGATAATTTCCATGGCAACCGGAAAAGCAAATGTTCTACGATTGCAAGCAAGTATCGAGTCGCGACATTATTGGCTGCTGATATTTGGTTTAGCTATAGCTTTCTCTTCTTCCTTGCACTTCCAGTATCTAGTTGAAGCTCCAAGTTGCGTTTCAGGCTAGGCTCTAGCTTAATTGACGTTGTGGATTTGAGTGCCATGTGCCTTGTGGCGTGTACATCGAGAGCCTCTAGCATTGAAAAGCCGGCATTGCAATCTGGGCATGGATGCAAAATATCTGCCATGTGGACCGTCATGTGTGTATCCAAATGGTCTCGAATCAAAAATGGCTCATTGCACTCTTTGCAGACATGTGCCTTGAATCCGGTGTGCAGAGGAAAGTGCTCTCCCAATTCTTGTAAGTTCTTCCCCAAGAAAGAACATTTTGGACACTTAAATGGCTGCGTATGCGCATGTATTCTTCTATGGAAAACAAAGTCGGCCACATGGTGAAAGGAGAGCCAACAGTCCTTGCATTTGAATTTTCCATTCATAGCGTATCCATCATTGTGCTCTACTAGTTTCAGCCGAGATGGAAAGTATAAACAACAATGCTCACACTTGAAAGGAGTTTTGAATTCGTGGGCTCGCATGTGCGCATTTAGAGAACAGGAATTCTTTGCTTGAAAATAGCAATGGGCACAAGTGTAGGCTTTCTTTGCTTGGTGGACTTTAGCGTGTTTTTCAAGATCTTGCTTTCTTGTAAATGCTTCATAACACTGTGTACATCTGTGAAGTTTGTCGTAGTGGGTGTCTGAATGCTTATGGCTGCAAAACTCAAGATGGCACCTCACCCGGAGCACCACACATTCCTGTGTCCTAATATGACCACGAAGACTTCCCCATTTCGAAAATGCTCTGTTGCATCGGAAGCATAGAAAGGGCCCTCTGGGGCTATACCCATTGAAGCGATTTCTATTATAGTTTTGATGGGCTGGATTTCGTGTATGTTGAGTTTTCCTTTGAGGAGCGATCCAAGCCCTTGGTTTCGTGGGTAACATTGACCTGGGAAATTTACCATTTTCCGAGTTGAACTTTTGAATTGGCTGATTTTGGACTGGCAACTTTGGTAAGGGGACAATCGGTTTAGTAGGACAAGGTGCAACAAAGGTAAATTCACATTTGCGTAATGAGTTGGTTGAAGTATTTGACAGCTGAAGTTGTACGTTGACCTTTTGACTTGAAAGCTTTGGTGCTAATGGCTTTTGCTTAGGAACAAATGTGATAGTCGGTCGTGGTGGAACAAGGGTATTATCAAGCTTTCTTTTTGATTTAATTGACGCAATTCTTGCATTAACTTGATTAAGCTGATTGCATTTGGTTAACATATTAAGTCTCCGAATAGTCTCTACCGATGCTGCTTTGCAAGTGCTAACCTCCTCTGCCATTAATTTCTCCAAATACCGAAAGTAGGCGGTTCCTGGATCTTTTCGAAGTCCTTTTCCGTGAATCTGCTCGACGTGGTTCTTTAACGATATACTTGATGAAAGTTCCATCTGGCAGTAGTAACACAACATCGGGATACTTCCCCTAAACGCTGCAACGTCTGCGGCTACTGCACAAGCGGTAATACTGTTCTGATTTTCCTTACCGGAGAGGAAGTTGGCGGCAACGGGCTTGAGTTTGCCTTGACAATCATTATTTAAGAGTGTCAATACCCTGGACTCTATATCTTTCTTGAAGGTGGGTTTATGTTTCGGCAACAGTTGATGGTGGAGCGGTGCCATGTGTGCTGCAAATAAATTTGGGGTCGCACTTAAGAATGTTGCAGCCATTTTGCACTCCTCACAATTGAAAATTCATCCAAGTGCCAATTGTCGAGTTACTAGGCATTGGACCTGCTGCTACAGACAAAAGCACCATACTCTCTATTAATTCTGAAGCTAGACTTACACAAACAACCCAAAGCGCGGTCTGAACATGATGTAGAGCTCAAAAGTAAATTATCAAGCAGTGCTATTTGTAGTAGCTTCAAGGCCAATTTCAAGCTGGAATTGTCAGTTTCATGTACACTTCATTATATTTCTTGCTTCATTGAGTTCTTGGGCTTATCACTTATTGAAATACATTAATAAGTCTTATGCACGGCTATCAGTAGGGATACGTATAGAATGACGAGCACTTTGCCACTTAACCACTGCAATCGTATTGCAGTTGATGTGTCCTAATAGATTACGAGTATGCCCAGAAATCGTTCATGTTGTATCTGACAGATGGCGTTGGGTTGACCTTCCCGATTTGGTCCACACTCATAACGAATAATGTTGCCTGCATATAGACATGCAACCATGTTGCATCAAAGATCAGTATAAAAGGGGCCAAGCTTCACCATGAAAAATAGATAATCAAAATGACTACTATTCGTTGGGGTATTGTTGGCGCAGGGAACATCTCATCCCGTTTTCTTAAGGACTTGTTGGTTTTGGCAAAGCACCCAATTGGAAGCACACGTCATGTAATTGCTGCAGTCGGAGCATCCTCTGCTGACAGGGCCGACGCATACATCAAAAAGCATGGACTTGACAACGTCAAGGCATTGAACTACGATCAAGTTATCAATGACAAGGAAATAGACATCCTTTACATTGGGTTACCTCACAACCTCCACGCTCCTTTTGTGATTAGAGCTATCGAAGAGGGTCAGAAGAACATTTTATGTGAAAAGCCTGTCACCATCAACAAGCCAGAATTGGAAAAGATCTTGGAAGCTGCCAAGAACCACAACGTTTTCTTCATGGAAGCCATGTGGAGTCGTTTCTTCCCTGCATTCTTGGATCTCCAAGAAAAGTTATACAAGGATAAGGTCATTGGAAACGTTCGCAGAGTGTTTGGGGACTTCAGTGTGAGAATGTACGACTGGGAAGGATTGGGACCAGAGCACCGTATGGTGAATAAGAAGTTGGGAGGTGGTGCACTTTTGGATATTGGTATTTACCCAGCCACCTACTGTAGACTTTTCTTGCACCCAGAATCTGATCCTGAAGATTGGTCTGTCAGCTCCGAGTTGACTATGGACTCATTGACTGGTAACACTGCTGATGATGTTGACTTCATGTCTACTGCTATTTTTAACAACAAAAAGCACAAGCAACAAGCCATTATGTCCACAACCGTTCACACTGCCACAGAAGGCCCAATTGTCCGCATCGAAGGTGATTTCGGAAAGGTTGAGGTTTATCCTATCGGAGACACCCCATCTCCAGCAGGATACAAGATCACTTTCTACGACAGCAAGAAAGCTCCAATTGAAAAAGACTTTTCTGAAGAGTTGCACGGTGGTGAAGGTTTCTTCTACGAGGCTGTTGCCGTTGGTGAGAACTTGGCCAAGGGTGAAAAAGAAAATAAGACCATTAGCTGGGATGAAAGCAGAAAAATGATTGGGTTGCTCGACAAGATCAGAGCCCAAAACAACTTTAAGTATGAACAAGATTAATCTCACGTAATTTCCAGTTAAATTTTGTAGGTTGCACCTCTGAGTTTACAAATGCAGGTGCCTGTGCATTTGTGGATGCATGTTCGTGCACTCAAATTTTCGCAGCCAAACCTCCAAAAATAGTAGCAACTATGCAACTTCGTCCTTTGGTGCTTATGTTTCTGGTGGTCGCCACTAGTGTTGTGGCAACCACTTCCGCTTTAGAAGAGTATATTGATAGCAGTATGTATTTTATTGAATATTAAAATTGTTGAATACTAACGTGCAGATGTTGATTTTGCACAGGAAGAGCCGCCCAGTGAAGTTCCTGAAGAGTGCTCTTACTCTTTAGAAATTAGAAGCCTGGTAGATATGAAGAGAGTCTCGCACTGCAGCCAAATCGGAGGGGATTTGATTATTGAGTTGTACAAGGATCCCATTATTTCGTTGGGTGATATCGAGCAAATCAACGGGTCTTTGATCATTCGCAGGTCCCCCGACTTGGTCCGTATCGAAGCGCCTAACTTAAAGAAAATTGAAGAGAGCTTCATAGCTAGTGAGTTAACTTCAGCTTCCCTTTTCTCTTTGGAGTCGTTGACTTCAGTCAAGACTTTGAAGTGGAATGTCTTGCCGATCTTGAGTACGGTCAACATGCCCCGTGATGTCGCAGATCTTGTGCTGATAACAGTTAGTGATACTTCGCTTCCAGCATTCACTGCCCTCAACACTAGCGTTTTAGAAGATCTCGACATCAACAACAACCGCTTCATGGAGGAAGTTCTCTGCGACGTCTCCAAAATTACCGGTCGCTTACACATTGCAGCCAACTCAAATAATCTCAAGGCGCGTTTGCAGCAATTGACTGCTGCAAACAATATCAGTATTCATGACGTTTCAGAGATCAATCTTTCCCAATTAGAGACAGTAGATGGCACTGCTGCCATCCTCCAGAACCACTTCACTCAGCTTAAACTCCCAAAGTTAAGGGACGTCGGTGGCACGATCAGTCTCTCGAAGAATGACCGCCTAATCAAAATCGATATGAGCCTGCTTTCTGATATCGGGGGAGGATTGATGATCAACGACAATCCAGGCATTGACAAGGTTGACTTCATGCCCAAGCTAGCCACCATTGGTGGAGCCATCGAGTTGAGCGGTCCTTTGAAAGACACCTGCTTTAAGGGGTTGAAGTTGGTGAGAGGGTCTGCAAAGATCAAGTCGTCGGATCCTAATTTCGACTGCACCAAATGGTCCAAAACTTCCCAAGTGAGTGACGTCGTAAGAGGTGGCAAAATTGAGTGCACCAATGCAGATAACGTGAAAATGGTTGCCAGCACTCCCACAGGTTCTACCAACAGTACCTACGAGAGAATCCCTGTGCAAGAAACTAGTGGCACTGACATTACAAGAGCTATCAATTGGGTTGTCTTGGCAATGTTGATATTAGTTTGGGTATAAATGAACACTTACTATAATCACTATGCGTAGTATGCTGAACACTCCAATGGAACCAGTAAAAACGTTTTTGAATGATTTTGATGGGCGTTAGATTGTAGAAACTCCTCCTAGACAAAATGTGTCAACAAGTGCTAGGATACATATCCGAGAATCGCATGTTACCATATCACTTTTTTGAGTAAAGTCCATTATCTTTGATGTAATCTCTCACTTCCGGAATCACCTTGTCCTCCCAACCTTCACCATTGTGCTCAATGGTGTGTCTGACGTTGGAGGAACTGATATGACCAATTTCCTTCTCGAACTTTTCAAAAACGTAGATATTGTCAGACCAGTGGCTTGGGATATGTTCGTATAATCCACCCTTGATGTCCTTGACGTAGGAAACTTGTTGTTCAGGGGTAGCAGCAACGTCGTTTCTTGGCAAACAAAACAAATCGGTTTGCCTCATGAACTCTTCCAATGCTGCCAGCAACTTATCAGGGAAGTAGTACTTCGGGTTGAAGACCCTGACCAAGGTGTCGAATCCAACCAAAAAGGTGAGTTTGGGGTGGGTGTGATGCAGCTCTGCTAATATCAGCAACGATTTGTCGACAAACTTGGCTTGCTTGGTGACTCCGATGCACACACCCTGCGACGAAGGGAATTGGTGCTCCAAGTCTTTGGCCATCAAGTACATCATATCCAAACGACCAGCATACTCTTGGATAGATGAAGTTGCTTTGTCGGCATTGTTGATGGACAATAACAATAAGATTACTCTCTGATCAGACTCCTCTTTTTCTTTGTATTGGTGGAGAATGGACTGTTGAATCAACGAATAGTGGCCCAAGTGTGGGGGGTTGAATGACGAATCGAGAACCAACACACGGCGCGTGTGGGCAGAAATAAAGTCGCTGGTGCTGTATAACACCTTGAACTCAGCGCTTGACTGCACAAAGTCTGCCAATGGCTTATAGAACTGTTTAATCATTATAAGAAGAAGGAGTTGTATTTAGTTTGCGGGTTTTGATCAGCCCACATCTTGCGCATTATATATGATTCTATACTAACATACTAACTTACAATTCATCGTGACTAGTCTTGTCAGCAATATCGACCAATTCTGCTGTGAAAATCAAAGTGGCCTTTGGAGGAATAGGACCGATACCTCTGTCACCGTATGCCAAGTCAGAGGGAATAGTCAACTTTCTCTTTTCACCAATACACATTCTGGTCAATCCTTCATCCCATCCCTTGATCACTTGACCAACTCCCAATTGGAAAACAATTGGGGTGCCTCTGTTGTAGGAAGAGTCAAAAACAGTGCCATCTTCCAACTTACCTTCGTAGTGGACGGAAATACGGTCTCCGGTCTTGGACTTGTACTTACATTCTTCGGCTGGAACTTCCTTCAAAATACCAATTTGCAATTGGCCCTTGGCAAGAACTGGGGCAATAAGCGACACTAAAAGGACGTAAAAAAGTGCTACCAAGCTGTTTGATCTCATTTGTAATGCTGTTGTTGGGTTGCTTATTTTTATATTTAAAGTTCGCGGTCAATCAATGCGTGAAAAAGCTTTGCTACTCACTCCCGGAGCAGATTTTGCGACCCCGTCTCAGTACAAGTTGAAAAATTTCCGATCCTAAAACTATTGTACATGTATATATAAGGAACCAACTATACAAAAGAAGTGTTTTAACAACACTATCACCCAATATAAAAATATCTCATCGACATAACCTTTGTAAACCTAAAGGAAAACTTCAAAATCAAACACCCAAAATAATAAAACAATAACAAAAGAGAAACTCAGCAAAATGGAATCAAGTTGCTAATGGAGCATTGCAAATGAGTGCTGTCAAAAATGAAAATCATTAACCAGAACTCAATTCAATTTTAATAGCGGAAAGGGGTTTTAGTTAGCGTAGCAACGACCAGCTTCCAATTCATCAATAGTAGATTCGATAACTTCATCGTCATCGTCATCTTCAACTAACTCAATAGTGGCATACTTGACCATATCCCAACGCTTCCAAAAGCAGGTAGCGTCATAGACATCTTCGCTGTCAACCAAATCTTGCAAGTAGTACTTGGCCTTAGTTAAACGGTCCTTCAAGGCTTGCAATTGACAGGAAGAAGGATCTTCTTTGGTAGACAGGAGAGAAGCGCACAGAGCAGATGATGATAATCTTGGTCTGCTAAACTGTTGTGGCTGTTGTTGGCGCTTGTTAACTTCCTCAAAGTCTGAATCGTCATAGTCAGTAATATCAGTGTGGTTGTCAAAGTAGTCTTCGTCATCAGTAGCAACAGAAGCAGGAGTGTTATAACCATAAACTTCATCTTCAACATTGGTTGCGGCATCGCAGTATCTCGCCCAAGCCTCATCAATAGAACCAACCAAATATTCAAAACAACGAGATCTGGCAATTCTATCAGAGCGGGTAGCGGAATACTTCAACATTGAAGACGGAGTGGAAGCAGCACTTGCTGGAGCATTGTGGCAAACGCTGGTAACGTTACCAGTAGTACTGTCTTCAAAACTTTGAGAAAGAGCGTTACTGTTAAAAGTAAATGGAGTGCTTGAAATTGGGCTGCTGGTTAATTTACAGTCCAAATTCTCAAAGTCAGCAGATGCAACAGCAGCTGAAGCGGCAGCAGCAGCAGCAATTGCCTTGGGGGAGGATGGTATTCTTTGGTCGTACATAGAAGACATCAGAACAGTAGCTCTGCGCATGAAACGCTTCTTAGGACTAACATCTTCCTCGTCAGAAGAAGATGCAAACACTTCATCTTGTTCATCATCATCACTGTATTGAGACACAGCTTTAGACAAGATAGAATTGTTTGAAAAGGAAATTCTGGTTGAAGCTCTTCTTCTAGCCCTAGCTTGTTCAGCGATATAACATTGTTGTTCATCATCAGAATCAGCTTCATCTTCAGTAGAAGATGGATAGTAATAAGATGAAGCCTTTCTATCACGCTGAGGATATTCAAATGAGACGTTTCTGATGCATGCCCTCTTTTGTTGTGATGGGTAATCACAACTGCGACGCTTGTTTGTGTTAAAAACTTGTGAACATAAAGCCATCTTGGAAATCACGCGTAAATTATCACGTGGAATATTTTTCTCTTACTAAACAACCAACAAAGGTGTCAATAAGAAAGTTTGCGAATAAGCAAAAACAAAAACTTGGCCAATAAAAATGCGTAAAAATGCACGCTTCTGATTGGTCCACTTCTCAAAAAATTTAGGGGGCAAAAAATTGGTCACTCCTAAAAAATCCTCTTCAAAGACAAGTCAACGAAAACGTAGTCTTCAAAGCTATTGATAAAGCTTGATGTAGTTGTCTGTTTGTTTAATCGATACAAGAGAAAAAGCTCTAGGTTGAGTCGTTTTCTCTTTGTAGTTGAAGGGGGGGTTGAGGAAGAAAAGGTAGTTTTTGGACTTTCTTCCAAACGTAATGTGGAAAACAGAAAAAAAAATGGATTTAAATTGCAGGGAGGAGGGTTTATTAAAAAAAAAAAAATTTGGAAAAGAAAAGGTTCTTTTAACGCGCAAGGTCGTGCAACTCGATCAAAAGTTCATATAAGACAAATTTTATTATGTAGGAGAAGTACTTTAGGAGAGGGATTCTGCTACACAATAGCACAAATCAAATTTTTATTTTTCTACATCCGGAAAGCAGTATCTAAATTCGGAAATAGGAGGTTGAGTAATCGATGTGCTGGCACTTTTTTGATACTTGTTTGTTTATTGGTTACTTCATTTAATGATAGATTTACAGTTTATCATTTGTATCAGATGTATAGACGAATATAACCTTGACAGTGTTGTCAAGACTATAGACGATTTTAGACGATCCCTGCTTTTGTTATTTAATTCGTAATAGTGTAGACGAATTTTAGGGAGAGCTATAAGCTCCCGAGAGCTCTCCTTACCCCCCGCCCTTGTCATTAATATGGCACTTCTACATTGCTAGCTTGCTTTTTTTACCCCTTTAATTTTTCATTTTTTTCAGGACAAGTTATCTTATCTTCATTATTTGCGACGCTTAATTATGTACTGTGAACAATAGGAATGCGGGTTGGTGGTGGAAAACCTGTAAACCTTAAGTAAACAGGAATCTTCTCAAGCAGGACATACACATGTTCTGTTCACCTCAATTACAATTCAGTTTTCTGAATCCGCAGTATCCACTAGTAAGGGGTAGAATGCAACTGCTAAGTGCTCAGCACTGGGGATGCTGGTTCTAGTAGTTGTCATATGCACAGATTTGATAAGATAACTTAATATACCCCGTACAATTTGATTGCTTCCCTTTGCCTTGCATTACTTTGCTTTTGAGTACCTTAAAACGGCTAAGTGCTACGAACTACTCATACATAGACATGTTCTACAAAATTTGTGCAAAAAACTTCAAATAATTCGTAATATTGTCCTTGACAGAAAAGCGTTCAGAAAAGCACAACCATCTCTCCTTTAAATCAATGGAACTGTGCATCAGAATGTGTGTATGAATTAAAATGAACTTCGGGTGAAAGTAAAAAAGTCATGTGCCCAGTCACAAGGTAGTGCACGTGTAATGTCAGCGTGATATCGAAACTTCCTTTTTAGGAAGTATCGAAGGAGTACTCTCAACAACCAAGTGGTAGTACTCGGAAAAGTCAATAATTCTTTATAAGGACCTGCCGTGTTAATTATTTCTTATGATTATACGTCTATCGGATTCTCCCTCAAATGCTTGGTCCTCTATCGTTAGTATGTTCTCTTGTATCCCTAAAACTCGTCAACAAATAGCTCTGCAGCCTTTAGAACAGACATAGGTAAATTCTCACTTGAAGAATTAGATGACTGACTGGGTGACATATCGACACTCCTTTTTGAGCTGTAGTACTTTGAGTATCTTGGATCACGCTCTGAGACCTCCCTCTTTGGCCCAGAGGTGGAAGGAAACACGTATTCCACTATGCTTCTCTTCCAGGTTGTCCTTGAGTTTCCCAAGAATCTGTTAGCTAATTGTTCCGAGGCTCTCATTGTGCATTCCTCGTAAAATGTATCCAACTGTACCATAGGATCTTCGCTCGATTCGGCCGCTTCTGAATGTTTCCGATCTTGCTCTCGATTTTCAAGCTGCCTTTCGACCTTTCTCAAGAACTTCAATGCATAATCGAAAGCTGAATTTGCATTTTTGTGGTTTAACAAGTAGAACTCGTTGCTTTGGAATTTTTGATAGACATACTTCAGTACCGGGATCAATAACCTTAAGAATATGACAAACAACTTTATGGAAACAATCATAAATAATTGGAATTTCTCAAAAGAGTCCTGAGGTTCATCTTTTGAGAGTTCTTTCTTAAGGTGACGATACAATCTGATTTTAGCATCATGGTCCAAGGACTCAAGCATCAAATCAACCTGCATATCCTCAACTTCAGACGGCAAAATTGTATCTGAGCCAGCGATAGACTCATCACCCCTAGAATCCGACTTACTGAAGGGTAAAATTGACGTGACGACAGAGACCCCTTCATTGAGAACAGATCCGATCATTTTCCGAACAAAGTTACCCTCTTGCTTTTCTTCGATTACCTTTTCCTTCACCGTTTGCTTCTTCATAACAGCACCAATGTTCTTGTCAATCAAAGAGTCAAATTTCTCATTCTGCTCATTTAAATACAGCTTCAACCGCAACTCCTTCTGGATTCTTTCTTCGTCCTCCGAGGAATATGGCAACAGAAGCGATGAGCTCTTTCTCGAAGACCCACAATCAGCAAACTCTCCTTGGCTTATGACCGGAGTCTGTACTTCTGTCACGGTACTCAGATCAATATCTTGATGATCCTCGTGGTCTTCCTCGATTAGATCACTCCCTGCCGTCTCACTAACACCTTGCTCTCCCTCATCTAGGATACTCAACATTACCCCTTGTAATCTGCCTGTAAAGGGGATCCGTTTCACAGTAGATCTCAATACAGACCGAACAACCATCCTTATCTAGAATGTCCCTTGTAATAGATATAATAATGTTTTGCTCTTACCCTTTCACATGCTTTTTAAAATGTTACTTTGAATTGCTTTTTTTAGCAAGCAATCTTGTCACGTGAGCCGAGTTTCACTCCATATAGATTGCAGCCAAAAACAATCGAGTTTATATAACCCCTTCTCAAGCATGTCTAGCTTTATTGCCAAATATATCTTGAATCGAGTGATTCGAGCCAATCAGTGGAACAAGTTTGGTGTTGAGGACCCTTATCATGAGACTATATACAATGGGACCGACGGCCGTGGCCAACCTAAGTACAAGAAAATCAAACGCAGAATACCAGTTGGATTGAGTAGCAATGATTTGGAAATCTTGAACGCCTTCAAGAAAAAGGCCAACAGATACGACATGTGGTTTAATTTCCTAGGCGTCAGGTTTGGGTGGACGAATATTGTCCAATTGATACCTGTGGCAGGTACTATCATCCTGACATGGTGGTCCTTACAGTTGTTAATGTTGCTGAGAAGGTTGGATGATGGCTTCCCATTAGACTTACAGTTACTCTTCTTGGTAAACATTGCTGTAGACTTTGCCTTGGGGTTAATTCCCGTTGTCGGTAGCATCATCGAAGTTGGTTATAAAGCCAACTCCCGTAACTACTTGTTACTTGAAAAACATTTGGAAAGGGTCGGGCAAATGAATCTAGGAAAATTACAAAAGGAAGAGGTTCGCCCAGGTTTTATCAATGACACTGTGCAACCCTTTGTTGACACTAAAGTTAAGCCAAACGCCGTTAAGGCAGGTGAACTGATCAAATCCTTCTTGGAGCATCTGACAAAATCTGGTGCAACCACCTCTACTACAAGTTCTCCTGCCAACACAAAGCTGAGTCTGGTTAACTCAATTACTGCGGATACTTCTTTTGAAGACCAATCTGACAAGGCTTCTATTAGAAGCATAAGAACTCTAAGCACCTATCTCGATAAGGAATAAAGTGCCCTTGCGCAAACGGAAAATATATGCCAAACAAAGCTATTGCACAAACAGATGAATAATATGAACTTTAATACGAACACATGCACTCTGTGACATTGGAATACTCCGAACTCTCAAGTTGCTGAACTCTGAAACGTCTAGTTTTATCTCAGTTTTCAAGAGAGTAGGGCGGCATTCTTACGTACACAGTTTCCGTGATAGTTTAGTGGCTAGAATTACCGCTTGTCGCGCGGTAGACCGGGGTTCAATTCCCCGTCGCGGAGTCTTTTTTGATTTTTCTAATGAAATGACGTTTACCGTCTTGGGTTCCTCTCGTGGTGCCAGTTCTTCATCCCGATAAAAAGTGTACCAGACTTTCCCAATAGAAGCTTATAATTACATGAAACGTTAATGCATTGCTTGCCTTGGACTCTGCCTGTAGGACGAATATTCTATAAATACTTTCCAAACGCCAGTCTGTTTTTGTACCCCATGTACAACTACGGTGGGTCTGACTTGGATCACTCAGCGAAGAGAAAGCACTGCCCGCGCACAGTCACGTGACCACATTAATGTGCGAAATGTCTGGGCCCTTTTAATGGATTCCTAAATTTATTGGCCACCATGGGAAAGACAGCAGAGGAAAAAGAGCCATTGCTTGAGGATCAGGAGATTGAGCTAAACTCCACGAGGGAAGATAATATCAAAGACAAGTTGATGGGAGTGACGCCTGAAGAAACGCCGAGCCAAACTCCGTTTGAGTCTCAAGGTGAGACTCCTCTGGAGACAGCTGCGAATACCTCCACGGAATCCCAGATCGAGACACCAGCAGATTCCGGAATTGAATCAGATTCTAAGGACCCAAGCGCTCACTCAGATGACAACATATCTATTCAATCTACGGATGCCATCCTTGACACCGATAAGGAAGATCTCAAGCACAACAAGCCCGAACTCTCGGAACAAGAGCTTAATCCAACCTTGGCTAGGTTCATCCTGGCGTGTCAAGAGGGAAATTTGACCGCTGTGAAGGAATTAATATCTACCAGTCAAGTATTAGCAAACGACACCTTCTCAGATGGAGTCACCGGGTTGCACTGGGCATGTTTGAACAACAGATTGGGAGTCGTTAAGTTCTTGTGCACCAATGACTATTCCAGAGCCGATCCCAACTTGTTGGGCGGTGACTTAAAGGCTTCACCTTTGCATTGGGCTGCCCGTAATGGGTTAGTTTACATTGTGGACTACTTGCTTACTAACACCAACGCAGACCCCAAAATCAGAGACTCGCAGTCTTATAATACATTGCACTTGGCTGTCCACAGCTCCAACATCACTCTAGTCATCTATATCCTACTAAGCTGCTGCAGTGAACGCTCAGACAAAGAAGTTTACATTGACGAACCTGACAACGCTAACCGTACTGCATTGCACTGGGCCGCCTACCAAGGTGATTTACTCAGCATCAAGGCATTGTTGAGATTTGGTGCTGATATCACCAAGGTCGACAACACTTTGTTTATTCCCTTGCACTGGGGGTTTATACGTGGCCAGAAATTGGTGTTGAAATCACTTTTGGATGCTGGCTCCGATATCTTCGCTAAGAACGACCAAGGCAAAAATTCCTTCGATATATCTAAGGATATGGACTGTGTCCAAACGTGGGTCAAAGTCTTGCATGAGGATGGTAGAGACCCTAAGCTTAAGTGGAGAAAGAAAAGTAAGGTCATTGAACCTCGTGTTGGTAAAATTCTCACATTCCTTGTTCCGTACATTGTGTTACCCATGATCTTCCAATTAAACTCTTTTGGATCGGGTTACGCAATTCCTAAAGCATTTGGGTCCATTATCATTGCATTTGCCGCATACTGGGTCACTGATAAGTACATTGTTCCTACATATTTGATTGAAGATAGAGCATTTGGCAAGTCGCCGATTTTGTCCGGTATATTCTCGGGTACTGCTTTTTGGTGTATTTTGGTCTGGCTCTACACTTTATTACCGAAGTTGTTTTTGCATAACTTCTTTGCAAACGTTTTAATGGCAGGCTCTATTGGCTTATTTGTGTGGTGCTTCTATAAGGCTATGGTGTTGAATCCAGGCTACGTCCCTACTCCTTCAGACAACAAGGTGATCTTACACCAGGTTAAGGATTTGATAGAATTGGGCAAATTCGATACAGACAACTTTTGTGTGGAAACCTTTGTACGTAAGCCGTTACGTTCCAAGTACTCCCACACCACTAAGAAGTTGATTGCGAGGTTCGATCACTACTGTCCCTGGGTATACAATGACATTGGTGTAAGAAACCACAAGGTGTTCCTTACCTTTGTGTATGCGCTCAATTTTGCAATCGTTATTTTCACATACTTGTGCGTTAGCTATTACAGCAGTGGAGAGGACGGGTACGATAGTGACACCGAGGGAGCTGCCAAGTGCTTGATTCTTGACGACGAGTTCTGTTATGCCTACCACAACCACCACTTTATATTCAACTTGATGATCTGGTGCTTGTTGCAGTATATCTGGGTTTTCTTTTTGTGTATTGTTCAACTGTTCCAAGTGTTCAAGGGCCTTACGACTTTCGAGTTCAGCATGCTCAACAGAGACTTGCAGAGAAGAACCAACTACTCAACGGTCCCTCGCGATTTCAACGACTCATCAGCCAACACAGCCACCAGACCTCCGCAACCTAGAGAAACTGGGTTGACTGTGTTGTCTAGGCTTCTCGGAGTAGATCAGTTTATCATGACTGCGAAGTTGAGTATTGGCTCACTTTTATCTAGATCCACCCCACAGCTGCTGTTGGCACGTTTGTCCAATGACTACACTTCCGCAGAAGTACCTACCGACTATGGTTGGAAGCAAAACTTCTTGGATTTCTGGGTCTTGGGTGATTTGCACTGGAGAAACGTTTGCTTCCTTCCTATTGAAGGTGAAAACAATTTGAATGGCCAATTGGTAGACTACTACAAATTGTACGAGTATCCCTCCAAAGATTCCCAAGAATTGGTATAACTTATATGACACATGTTAACTGTATTTAGTGATTTTGAATACACCTGTAGTTTGTACTATGTTCCCCAGACCACTTTTCTAAATGAGTGCGAATGTTACTGAAAATCTCATGCTCTCTTCTAACAAGTACTTCAAGACGGTGCAATGCCCTCAGGTACGCGACGGAAAGGAATGCCATATATTCAATTGTATCTTTTCGCATGATAAGGCAGTAAAACGTGACAGGCTGGAGGAGCAAAGCGTTGATGCTCCTCCAGTAAAGCTCGCAAAGGTAGAGCCTACCAAGAAAGAGTACACACCAAAATTCATTCCTATACCTGTGCAGCATTTGGATGTGCCGCATGACGAAAGAATAGCCAGCATCGAACTGATATACCACCTGAAAGGAGGATCTCGTCAAGATAGCTTGAGTAAGGAGCTCGAGCTCTGTAACGCAAGCATTAGCAGCAAAGAGTATCACGCAAACCTCAAGCGGGTTTTGGCCGGACAGAAACCAATAGCAAGAGTTGATCCAAAGCATGTCACCCCTAAAGATGTTGTTCCCGTTTCGCCTGCAACCATTCCTGACAGAAAAAGGTACATAGAATTAATGGTGCAAGCAATGCAAAAGGTTGACTCCAACGTAAAGTGGCCAATCACTAGATCAACTGAAGAAGAGTACGCTATTGCATCCAAAAACTCAAAAATAACGTATCCACAGGCAATCAGACGAAAGATTCATCAATTACAACACCCTGAGAAGTACGTGCAGAAGGAAGTTACCGTTGGCGACGACGTGCTATTGAAAGAATTGCAGGCATTGACCATCCCTACTCCCAAGCTCGCCAAATTTGGGTACTACATGGAGGTACCTGATAAGGTAGAGATTGCTGAGGTGAGGTTCTGTCTTAGGTGCGGTGCAGAATTCAAACTCAAAGACCAACTTCTCCCGATCAACTGTGTATTCCATCCAGGAAAAATCAGAAGAAAGGATAAAATCACTAGATACTACTCCTGTTGCCAGGGCATAGTGGGAAATGAAACCGATCCGTGCTCCAGACATGATCACCATGTATTTAAGTGGAACAACAAGGAAGAAATGCATACAGCTAACCCGTTCATCAGGACCACGCACACCTCGGCCACAGCAAAAGCCGCTTTGGGGATCGATTGCGAAATGGGTTACACAACCAAGGGGTTCGAATTGTTGAGAGCCTCAGCCATCGACTTTTTCACTGGTGAAGATGTGTTCGATATCATGGTGAAACCCAATGGACAGGTAATTGACTTGAACACCAAATTCTCGGGTGTCGCTGAGGTGCCCGAGGATGCCCTCACCTTCGATCAACTGCGCAAGTACATGAACCAATTTATAGACAAAAACACCATTCTTATCGGCCACGGGCTAGAAAACGATATGAATGCCATGAGAATGATCCACAAGAAGATTGTCGACACTGCTGTGTTGTACCCAAAGCACAAGGCAACCCCTACTTTTCGGTTTAGCTTGAAAGATTTGGCTTTCAGTTATTTAAGCAGAAACATACAGATGGGTGAACATGACAGTAGAGAAGATTCCATAGCTGCTATTGACATAGTCAAGTATTTTATCCGTCAAGATATCAAGAGAAGTGCAGAGGGCAGAGGTTAAGAGGGAGTGAGACAACTAATTTTAATCGAAAGACCAACGTTTATAGAGACGTCCTTTATGTGGTCATTTATTAAATATCTTATATCTAGCATTTTTGAAGTCTGAATTATCCCGTTTGCAAGTGCTTGTTTTGCCCTTTTTGCAGTAGAACTCGCCAGTTAAGGGGAGAATTATAGCCATCTTCAGTCTTACCATACCGTCAAATGTTGGTGAGATGCTAGAGAACTCACAAACGGGAGGCACCTCTACCACCTGGTCAATAGTAGCCTCTATGATGGTGGCATTCATCTTGACTTGGATGAGCTCCTGAAACCCGGTTTCGCACTGCAACCCATAATTCAATTTATCAAACTGGTGGAAGCTGTACTCCTGTAGATTGGGATGATATTGCATTTGGTCTATTAAAGCTGACTCCAATTGCTTGTGGACCGTGTCTTTAGTTGAGAAGATGTACTCGTGGATGTTGAAAGTTGGCTGAACAAGAGATGGAAATCTTGTGTTCAAGTTTGTTCTGCACTCAGAGGCCGCAAAGTCTTTACTATGAAGGTTTAGGTCTGTCAAGTAGAACTTTACCGAAGTGTATTCTACACACAGTCTCTCCTGGGATATCAATGGAGTCTTTTGGTTGGCTATTCTTAGGGAGTGGGGCGGCAATAAGTCTTGGTATGCATTATGAAGGTACGACACAATAGTGGAGCGACCATGAGTGGCTGCCGTGAGTTTGAGAAGTTCATTATGGCTCAAATCAACAGGAGCAGATGAAACATCAGCAAGAATCAATAGAAGGAATGCAATAAAAGAAGTTAGCATGATTGACGGTTGAGGAGTTAAGCCACAAACACTTTTTGCACCCAACCAGTGCGCAGAATCGAGTCCACAAAAATCTCGTTGGAGTTTTTAGACTAGCCTCGAGTGAAATAACTTAGGCAATAAGGATTTATAGAATAGGTAAAGGATAGTAGGTAAAATACATTAGGGAGCAACCTGATCCCACAGAATCATTCAAAACCAATGCAATTCCGCGCTATTGTTCTTACTCTAACATTGAAAGCAAACTCGCAGCCAATAACGATAAGCTACATAAGACATCTTAAATCTGAAGCAGGAGGACTCTCGCCATTCACTTGTATCCAATTCCTGACATTCTTATTCCCCAAATCTTGTAACCTCTCACGGATCTGGTTTGTATACAAGATGTTTTGCAAACACGTCTGATTCACGTGAGCAGTCGCGAATCTTTTCGCGACGCGTCGGTATATATATACCGATACAATCATCAGTTTGTGCATTGCCAAATAAGCATGTCACTCAAGACCAAGAAACCAGTGACACCTAACAAGGTGCTAAAGAGTGGATCGGGGTCTACTGGTAAAAAGCAACAAACTTTGATGTCGTTTTTCAAGCCTGCTGCAAAGAAAGAGCCATCATCCCCAATTAAGCAATCTCAGCAGGACCTGAGACAAACACAGGACGACAACACTTCAGACAAGGAAAATGAAAGTGATTGCTTCCCATCCAGTACCCCCTTAACGTCAGAGATCAATTCAACTCCAATTCAAAAGAAAATAATTCCAAACTCTTCTCCTGTGGCAGCTCCAGTAGAAAAGAAACCCCTCCAGGAGTCTAATTCATCCTCATCCAGTGCTTCATCAAGTGGAGGTAGGAGAGCTCGTAAAATCACATACTACGAGTCCGACGACGACGAGATTGTTACTTCCAAGAGAAGACGTATTGTTGATAGCGATGACGATGATGATGAAGTCGATTTTAAACCTGAGGATGATGAAGATGACGATGACGACGATGATTTGGCTGACCAGGTTGTCGAAGATGAAGAACCTGAGAGTGAGGTAGAAGAAGAAGAGGCACCCAAACCCACACCTAAGCTAAAGCTGTCTAAGATTCAACAATTCAATTCGAGCTCACCGCTTAGAGTCACTCCATTGAAAGCTCTCAACACCCAACCAAAATCCTCACCTTTAAGATCGACCAGCCCACCAAAGAAGAACTTTGCTAAGGAGAATGAGGAGAGATACCAGTGGTTGGTTGAAATCAAGGATGCAGAGAAGCGTCCAGCCTCACACCCAGATTATGATTCACGTACATTATACATCCCACAAGCGGCGTGGTCCAAATTCACAGCTTTTGAAAAACAGTACTGGGAAATCAAGAGTAAAATGTGGAACACTGTCGTGTTCTTCAAAAAGGGTAAGTTTTATGAATTGTACGAAAATGATGCTGTCATTGCCAACTCCGAATTTGACTTGAAAATTGCTGGTGGTGGCCGTGCAAACATGAGGTTGGCAGGTATTCCTGAAATGTCATTTGAATACTGGGCAAAGGAATTCATTAGTCATGGTTATAAAATTGCTAAAGTTGACCAAAAGGAATCATTGTTGGCTAAGGAAATGCGTGGTGGAGGCACTAAGGAAGAAAAGATTATCAAAAGAGAGTTGGTTGGTGTGTTAACCGCTGGTACGTTAACCGATTTAGATATGATCACAGATGACATGTCAATCTACTGTCTCAGTATCTGGGAGGAGCCAGAGGAGAATGGTAAGAAGTTTGGTGTCGCGTTTGTGGATACAGCAACGGGGGAATTGAACATCATTGAATTTGAAGATGATCTGGAATGCACAAAGCTTGATACTTTAGTTACTCAACTTAGACCCAAGGAAGTGATCACCTGTAAAGGAAACTTGTGTGGTTTGGCATCTAAAATTTTGAAGAATGAAAACCAAATCTGGAATGCATTGAATGAGGGTACTGAGTTCTGGGATTACGAAACAACAGTGGACAAGTTAATCCACGCCAAATATTTTGAGGCCGTTGACTTGGATGATTTCTCAAATTATCCTCAAGTGTTGATAGATTTTAAAGAAAACCAGCAGGTCGGTTTCCATGCATTTGGAGGTTTATTGTATTATTTGCAATCCCTCATGTTAGACAAGAACGTCATATCCTTGGGAAACATTCATAAGTATGACATCTCTAAAAGCAGTGCAAAGCACATGTTATTGGACGGTATCACATTGAATAACTTGGAAATTTTGAACAACTCATATGACGGAGGAGACAGGGGAACATTGTTCAAGTTGCTTAACAGAGCCGTGACCCCTTTTGGAAGAAGGTGCATGAAGAAATGGGTATTGCATCCATTACTCCAGGTTGATCAAATCAACCAAAGGTATGACGCGGTAGAGTACTTGATGGGAAGTGGTTTAGAAGTTCGTGCCATCTTGGAAGAAAAGTTCGTGGGGTTGCCGGACTTGGAGCGTTTAATTGCCAGAATCCACTCCAAGTCTCTCAAGTTTAAAGATTTCTTAAGGGTCATCGAAAGCTTTGAAAAGATTGTTGCTTTAATTAAGAATCTTAAAAGTTTTGTCACCGATGATTCAGGTTTACTCTCTACCTACTTGAGCGTTTTCCCCAAAGAATTGGAGTCGAACATTGCTGAGTGGGAGGACGCTTTTGATAGGGAAGCTGCAAAAACCGAAGTAATCATTCCGGTAAAGGGTGTTGATCCTGTGTTTGATGCATCCACAGATGCTCAAGAAAGCATCGAAGATGAATTGGTACAACTCTTGAAGGAGTATAAGAAAGAGTACAAATCCCATGAGATTGTGTACAGAGACTCAGGAAAAGAAATTTATCTTATCGAGTTACCAAACAAAGTCACAAAACTGATACCTAATGACTGGCAACAGATGGGTTCCACTTCCAAGGTCAAGAGGTATTGGTCTCCAGAAGTGAGAAAGTTAGCACGTAAGCTAATGGAACAACGTGAAACTCACAAGCAGGTTTGCGAATCTCTCAAGCTGAGAATGTATGACAGATTTGACAAGCACTTCTCAACGTGGAAGACTGTTACACAATGCGTTGCAAACATAGACTGTCTTCTTGCATTAGCAAGATGTTCTGAAGCTGTTGGATTGCCATCCTGTAGACCAACTTTCAGCGATGGTCCGCAGTTGGATTTTGAGGAATTGAGAAATCCAGTTTACACCGGAGCTAGAGAATTCATCCCAAATGACATCAAATTAGGTGGCAAGGGACCTAATTTCAACTTGTTAACAGGAGCAAATGCAGCCGGAAAGTCTACATTAATGAGAACCACTGCTCTCGCTGTTGTTCTTGCTCAATTGGGCTGTCTCATTCCAGCACAGCTGTGCACAATGTCACCAGTGGACCGCATCATGACCCGTTTGGGTGCAAATGATAACATCATGCAAGGTAAATCGACCTTTTTCGTTGAGCTACTGGAAACCAAGAAGCTCTTGAGCAATGCTACGGAACACCTGCTTGTCATTCTTGACGAATTGGGACGTGGTGGATCTAGCAGTGATGGGTATGCAGTTGCTGAATCGGTGTTGCACCAGTTAGCTACTCATGTCCAACCATTAGGGTTCTTTGCAACTCATTATGGTACACTCGGCTCACTGTTTGTTGGACACCCTCAAATTGCTCCAAAGAGAATGGCCATTATGCTTGACAACCATTCCAGAAACATAACATTCTTGTATAAATTAGAGGAAGGTATTGCGCCAGGCTCCTTTGGTATGCACGTGGCTCTGATGTGTGGAATAGCTGACGATATTGTCGAATCAGCAGAGGCGGCTGCTAAGGAGTATGAGCAGACCTCAAAGTTTAAGAAAGAAGATACTACCGCAGGCGTTAGCTTGGGTATCCAGAGTGACTTCTCGTGGTTGTATGAAAACAAAAGCATTAAAGAAGATATCCTCAGATATGATGAGAATATCAAGGTGAAAGCATTATCCAATATTTTCCAAGTTATTGGATCTTGGAACTAGTTAGTTAAATAGAATACTAGACCATAATTTTACCGTAACAGAAACTTACCTGCCGTATAAATATCGATTGACTACTTTTTTTTTACTTTTGCTGCAAAAGAATTGGGTGCATTTTTGGACAGGCAATTAAAAAAAGAACCCCTGTGAGCTTTGCTGCAAAAAAATGAACCCCTACTTGTTCTTGGTACCAGTCGTCGCAGTTCCAGTATCTCGGCGGCTCTTTGGTACTTTAGGGACTACATCACCACCTACATTTGACCTCGAGAGTCTTTACCACCTGAACTCCTTACTTTTAACGAATGAGGAAGAGCGCATGCGCTGTAGCGCTATCCAGAGTAAGTTTATCCAGGAATGTGCAGACAAACTCCACGATGAAATAGCTTTCTGTGACCTTGGGAACGACGGATGTGTGTGCCAATTGGTGAAAAAAGTTGACCCAATGTGTTTCTGGATGTGTGCCAAGAGTGTGTCATCTAAATATATAAGCTCAGTTTCCAGAAAGTGCTTCTAAAATGGAGCTGGAGATTTGCTGGAAGCTTGAATTATAACAAATTCTAATCCAACTAGTGGAAGAGGAGGATAGCTAAGCAAAATATGAAGAATTTCTAAAAATGACTTGCAATGAAAAGATGAAACGACATGCTACGACAAGGAAAAACTCTATAGTAGTGAAGTATTCTGGAACGATCACCAGAAAGTATAGGGTTCGAAAATGCAGAAATAACAACAGGTGAAACCTCTGCATAATATCGTAACCGACCGTTAGGCAGACAGAAATTAAGTAAATGCAACAGGCATTATGCAGCAAGACTTATTCCATGATTTAGGAGAGGAGAGGGTCGTGAGAATGATGATATTGTCGTACCATCTTCTGAGATAAGCACAGTTACACAACCAGGGGGTGTTAGTATATACCGTAAAGGTGAACCCCTTGCCGTTATCTTGGAATAGGACGAGACAGTACAAGATCGGATGATTCAGAAATCGAAAAATGTCGGAAACACTAAGCATCTAAATCACCTGACAAAATGTTAGGCGAATAACGGAAGGGAGGGAAATATTAAAACCAACCAACAAATACACAGCAATACAACCAACAAAATGATCAGCTTCCTTGGATTAAACACCAGAGTCCCATACCACTTCTTGCTCTACTCCATCTCCTTTGGAGGTGCTTCCTTCTACTCCTTTATTGTTTCTCCACTTGTATTCAAGAAACTTCCTCGTGAAGAATTCAGTAACTTGCAGAACAAAGTGTTCCCTACCTACTTCTTAGGTCAAACTTTGTCGCCACTTGTTTTGGCATTGATTTCCCCATTGAAGTTGTGCCCATTTACCACTGGGTTGCTTGGGTTGTCTGCTCTTACTGGTGCCCTCAACTATTTTTGGCTCTTACCTAAATGTAAGGGTATCAAGGAACAAAGAACCAAGATCATTGCAGACAAAAAAGACAAAAACGAAAAGGGTGAGTTCACCGAAGAATACAACGCTGTCACCAAACAGTTTTGGAAGTACCATGTCTTGTCTACGTTGGTCAACCTGATCTCCATTTTGTCCTTGGGTGTCTACGGTCTCGTTTTGGCAAAGAGATTTAAGTAAAGTGCCACCCCACCTTTTCGATCCAATCCAAGGCTAGTGATATGCAATCCAATGCTAGTGATATGATATTACTACTTAAAAAGTTCACATTGGGATCGTATCCAGAAACATCCCTTTCGTGTAATGCGAGCTCGTGGTACCTTCCCAATATTATATGTACATGTATATAGCAGAATCAACATGAGGCTTTTTCATTGTTGCAGATTCCTTTCTCACATTTGCTTCTTCTCTCTAGCCCTTGCCTTAGCCCGCTCCTCCTCTTCTATCTCCTCTCTGTAAACTCTAAAATACACAACACCCAACACCACATAGCCTACTAACCCCATAGTTATGAAAACACCAAGGAATTTCAAGATGATGTTGACAGCCGGCTGGTGCGGGTCTCTTAACCACAGCCGGACAACCCAGGCATAGTGAAAAAGCACTAAGCAGATGCCCAAGAAAAAAAACAACCCAAACTTCAAGTCCTTAATTACTTTTGGCGTGATATACGTTTCAGCAATGGATTTAGGCATTTGGAGATATTTTTTTTTTGCTTGAAGGTGCTTGAATTCTTGTAACTAATTTGAACAATAGGAACTTGTCGATCATTTTGGGCTTACCACTTCAAATAAAAGTAAAAATGTGGAAATAGCTCAAACGCAGCCGGAATACACAGCCTTAGAGCACTGAGCAGGTATGGAAGCACATGGTATACCATTGGGAGAATGGGCACATGGGCGCACATTGCAAGACGAACCACTAGGAGATGTGAAACAATCCTGGCGTGCCAGTGGAGCCCAACCACCCGGAGTAGGACCCCGAATTTTAAGTCATGATCTGTTCAGACTGCAAAGGCGCTAAAAAATGCTATTTTCAACACTGTAGAAGACTTGCGTTTTAACAGACGTTGTTCTGTTCGTATGTTTGGTCGGTTCAGGGGAGAAGGATCTTTGCAGACACACATCTCGGTGACTAGCCTGCATGACTGCATGTGTGCTATTGTTAGCGTACTTAAGTGGAAAAGAAGCCTGGAAGACAATCCGCACTCCAAGCGCTTCCTTCTATCCCCGTTGTAGGTCCCTAGTGCGGGATCAGTAAGGGTAACTTACCTCTTTCGCAACCCTGTCCCAACTTATTGCGGGAAATTATGCGCTTTTCTCCATCGTACATTTGCGAGACGTAAAACTGACCGTGTCTGAAAATGACTTATGACCTATGTTGCATTTTGCAGGAAGATACCGGTTGTGCAACGGGCATTCCAGGCAACCACCGTAAATAGAGTCCGAATATAACGTGTTGATTACATCAGCATGACCACTTTTTAGCTCTTCGCCGCCGTACGCAGCACAAATGCGGCGATCGTAAGATCTGGACTTTTTTCCGACAAGCTGCACTCATCGAAATATTCCGCAACAATGACACTCTCATAATATCAACTGATTTATTTTATTTTTTGGTATACCGTGGATGCAAGCTCGAAATGTGTATAAATAGGTTCACGGATAACAGCAATTTGCAGGTCCTCAAGTTATAGCATCCCCCTATTGCAAATGTCTTACAGTATCAAGAGCGAAGATTTCGATATGTTTTCCTCGCAAACAACCCTGGCTCCCTTGTCTCCAATCACTTACAATGAAGACCAAGTCGATTGGATGGATCAGCTCTACAAATCCACTACTACTTCCACAGATGTCAGCGAACCAATGACAAGCTCAAATAGCTTCTCCGGACTTTTCGAAAGCATGGACTTGAAATTCCCGGCAGTTACCCCGGTCAACTTGCTTGCTGTCAATGAAAAGTTGCAAAATCAAGCTATCTACAGCCCCCAAAACTTAGCCCAAAACAACCAATTGTTCAATTCCAAGAAGGAAGAAGAGCAAGAATACCAAAACTCCACTCCGGAGCTGGACTACCTTACAAGCCAGTCTTCTCCGAAATCCTCAAAGAAGAAACGTGAAAGAAAAAAGTTGACTAACGACCAAAAGTTGGCTCACAACAAGATTGAAAAAAAGTACAGGGTGAACATCAACACCAAGATTTTTGGCTTGGTTGAGTTGGTGCCGTCCCTTAAAAACGTAAAGGGCAATTGGAACAAGTCCCTGATCTTGGAACATGCAACCGACTATATTTTGCAATTGCAAGAAGAAAATAGACGTTTGAAAGAGCAAAGAAATTAAGTTCGCGGGCCCGACGGATCTTTCAACTGACTTTACAGTTTACGCTCAAACTAATATAAACAATCCTCTCCTGCCGTGTGCTTCACGTTCGCTGAAAGGTTGCGACGTGGCATATTTTAGTACTTCCACTAGATATTTTAGAATGGATCATAAACCTTTGCAACATATCACCTTTATTTCTTTCTTTTCTATTTTTGAGAGAGGTACTCCTTTCTTTTTTCCTTGCATGTCTTACCATTCACAGCATCCATGTTGACTTTGGTTGTGTTGGTATGACTTTTGGTATATACAATTGTTTGATAAATAAACACTAGTAAGATGAAGCGTAGATTCACACCAGTGCAGGTGCTCTAGTTAGTGGACAGTAGCAAAGACGGTAAACATCACTTCTGCAGGAACTCGAAATACGATGTTGCCATTGACGCTAGGTGATGCTGCAAATACACTATGTGCAGAACCCCACTCCAAAAAGTGTAGCTGTGTCGATCATGTCTTGCAGGAAGTCTGGAGAATGTGGAAACAGTAACAACCTATGGATATGCAGGAGATCTACCTGATTGCAGAACCAGAGTTCATCTTGCGATATGCAGGAACTGTGTTCTATAGGCCTCAACGAAGGTCTGCAACATCTGTGCACACGGATAATTCCGCATCCCAAAACTGGGCCCCACTTGGAAAAAGCCCTGAACGGCTGACATTACCCAGAACAATCATTTTGACTCCGTTGGAGAAAGTCCTCCCAATACCGAAAATAACCGACATTTGCGGACTGAAAACGGTCTAATCTATAATTTGTGTCAGGCGAGACATCTATTGTATCGACTTTTTAGAGCGTATGCGGCAACCAAGAAAGTTCACCGAACAACTCACACATTAAACCTTAGATCAACTCTCTTGCATTTTGCACTTCGATGCTCCACAAACCTATCCTTATCCAGAAGCCAAGGAACCCACAAACACCTTCATGCCAAGGAACCCATATGAAGAGCTTTAAGCTTTTGCGGTTATGCTATGTTTTCAGGTTTTGTGACGCAAAATTGTGCAACCCAAAAACCCTTACGGTAAGAGAAGGAGATGCCCTCCCGCCAGCAAGTTTAACTCTGCTGCCTCTCAGATAAATTTATTACCTACGGCATTAACCAGAAAGTTCGGGGTAACATCTCGTGCTTGATCTAAAAAATAAGTATATACAAATTGCAAACTCCGGTCAAATCTTAATTTTCACACCACACTCATGGACGACAACAAAAGCGATTTTTATTCCCAGAGTTCAAAGTCAACTACCAGCTCAGATAATGTTGGCTTTTTCAAGTCTTTCAAGATCACCAATAAGGACTTCGAAAGCGGATGTGAAACCCCGGAAGATAACTTAAAAGAGTACCAAATCAAGCTCATTGCCTTAAGTGGGTGCATTGGAAGTGGTCTATTCATCAGTAGTGCAGTCGCTCTTGGTTCGGCTGGACCTGCTGGTTGCCTCATTGGTTATTTGGTCATCGCCGTCTTGATTTTCTTTATTATTCAGTCCTTGGGTGAGTTGACAAGTTGCTTTCCTGTAGATGGTAACTTTTTGATCTACAACTCTAGGTTCATCGAAGAGTCTTGGGCCTTCGCAATGAACTGGAACTACTGCTTGCAATGGATAGTCACTATCCCCTTGTCACTTGTCCTGGCATCCTTGACAATCCTGTTTTGGGGCTCAACGGTGAACCCTGCAGCCTGGGTTGCTATTTTTTACGTTGTGGTCTGCGCCTTTAATATAGTCGGTGTCAAGGGTTATGGTATAGGAGAGTCCATTTTTTCGATGATCAAGGTGTGTGCCATTCTTGGGTTCATCATTTTCGCTATCATTATTATCTCCGGAGGTGCAGGCACCCAAGGGTATATCGGAGCAAAGAATTGGCATAATCCGGGAGCTTTCAACTATGGCTTTAAGGGAACTTGCAACACTTTGGTAAATGCAGCATTTTCATTCGCAGGTACTGAATTGGTTGCAATTGCTGCAGGGTCCGCAGAAAAGCCTCACAGAGCAATGAAAAAGGCCATGATCAGTCTCTTTCTCAGAGTTACCGTCTTTTACGTCCTTTCAATCGTCATGATATGCTTTTTGGTTCCTTACAACGACCTGGACCTCTTAGGGAACTCCTCCAGTTCTGCTTCCCCATTTGTCATTGCTATAAAGAACACAGGAATTAGCATTCTCCCATCAATCTTCAATGTTGTCATCCTTTTAGCAGTTTTCTCCGTTTCCAACGCTGGTGTGTTTGCTAGTTACAAGTCCTTGGTCACCATCTCAAACTTGGGTCACGGCCCAAAATGGTTGGCTTACAAGGACGCCAAAGGACGTCCAATTTATTCCATCCTCATTTCTTTGATGTTTGGCCTTATTGGCTTTGTATGCGCCTCCGACAAGCAAACCCAAGTGTTCAATTGGTTATTGGCTATTTCAGGCTTATCAATTGTTTTCATCTGGTTCTCTATTTCTTTGGCACACGTCCGAATGAACAAAGCTTTTGACATGCAAGGAGTCGCACAACATAGTAAGCCATTCAAGGCTATAGGTGGCATCTGGGGTGCCTACTTTGCAATGCTTATTAGCGTCTTGGTCTTGATTGCTCAATTCTACGTCGCCTTATACCCTCCTGGAGGAAAGGAGTTAGATGCAGCCAATTTCTTCCAGGCATACTTGGCGGCACCGGTTACAATTGTGTTCTGGTTCGCTCACAAGCTTTACTGCCGTAGATGGTCCGTTTTCTCTTCCATAGAGGACATCGATGTTGACACGGGACGTACCTTTTGATTGCATATATCTTATTATTAAAAGAAGCCACTTTTGAATCTCCTAGTAGCGATTCCGAAGATGCTTTCCGATTCCTTATAGGTCCTTCCTCGTACGATTTGTAATTCCTATGCATGGCACCAATCAACATTAGACGGCTCTGTAACTCCTAAATCCCTTCAATATTTACTCAACTTACACTCGGATGACCATATTTGTGTGTGGATCATACATTTCTTTGTTCTTGCAGGACTGCTTTTGGTAGTATGAATCTGGTAAAGTCCGCACTAACAAAAATGTAAATACAGAATTCGCGAAAAACCACGTCAACCAACCACATTAGCCATGAGTGTCCAGCAGTTAGTGTCCGAGCTCACTAACTTGGCCACTGAATCCAAGCGTCGTAACTCGCAGGTAAAGAGTGGCTGCGACAAAGCAATTGGTATTTTGAAAAATCACAAGGGCCAATTGTCTGACTTGTCTGACGCCAACAAGACTGATTTGATCGTACCGTTCATAACAGGATTAACTACCGGCAATGCTAAAATCACCACATTATCCATTCCAGCTCTTCACAAGCTTATTACATGGAAAATGGTACCTGTTTCACAATTGGCACCATTGCTAGAAGGATTGCGTGAAGCCTCAAACTTGGCTATTGACATCCAGTTGAGAATCTTGCAGTGCTTACCACTGCTTTTACAACAATATCCTTCAGAAATACACGGCCAACTACTTCTCAAGCTATTAGGTATATGTTCTGGATTGACTACAAGTAACAAGTCAGGGGTTGTTATAAATACAGCATCGGCCACCTTGCAACAATTGTTCAGTACAGTGTTTGATCTAGTTCCTGCCCAAGAATCTGACCCTAAGCACAAGTTGTCCATAGATAATGGCAAGGAGGTTCTCGTGGGAGATCTCTCCTTGGAGGCATTTAAAATATTTAATGATCTCTGCCTTTTGATTGAGTTTTCAAAGCCAGAATACTTTACGGAATTGAGTCATGTGAAGCCCATCAGCGTCATCGAGTTAATAGAGAGCATTATCGTCAATCACAAGGAGTTATTCTTACAACACCAGGAGTTGGCATATTTGTTGAGGATCAAGCTTGTACCTTCATTGTTAAGAATAGTGAATACTCCTTCTCCAGAACATTCCCAAGTCTCCAACTTCCCGCTTATCTTAAGAACCATGAGAGTGATCTTGGTCTTGATAAGCTCACAGATTTCGAACTTGGAAATTGAATCTGAGATTGTACTCTCAATATTAAATCACTTGCTAATGAATAAAGAAGATGATGAACAATGGGAGCAAATTTTGGTTCTTGAAGTATACAAGTCGTTGTTCTCCGACTTCCACATTATCAAAGTAATCTTTGAAAACTATGACAACAACCCAAAGAAGAAAAACGTTGTCAAGGAGTTATTGACCATTCTTAACAGCTTCTTACAAAGGAACTCTTACTTGTTCACAGAAATCGTCAAGCCACAGGGTCAGGTGTATATTGGAAGATCAGTTTCGACTATGAAGATCTCCATATTAGATCACTTGGACAAACATGAGGCTCCTGACAGAATTCCTCAAACATACGCAGTTTACCTTATTTTCCAGATCATACTTGAGTTCGGTGAGGGAATTGCAAGCTTTGTCCAGGAATTGTCAACATCCCCAAACTCCAAGACTTTGGAGGCAGATGTTGAATTCACAAATTACTTTATCGAGGGCATATACCCAGATGTTTCTGAGCTTTTCAGAACGTTGGTATACACTCTGATGGATGGAGAGAGTTTCCATTTGTTGATTAGATCTTTGCAAAGATTTACTCATGCAACAGGTTTGTTGGGTCTTACTGACTTGCGGGACGGGTTATTGAATATTTTATCTAGGGCAATGATCTCAAATACAGAAAAAGCTCCAACCCAACAAAAGGCTTTCGGAGAGCAATTGGTGGAGACGTTAACTGGAACCTCCGACACTCCTCATCCCCAATACCTATCAAGATACTTCAGTTCACGTCATGCCATCTGTTTGAGAGCCTTGGCAAACTTGGCAGTGTCTTTGGGTACTACATTAGGTAAGTCTTGGAGAATCATTTGGGTGGCATTCCAATGGTCAAACTACTATGTGCATGGAATTCCCAATGCGGCTCTTCCCGATGACATGCTTCCCGATTTGAATAGCCAAGATTATGCCAACCTAGGTGCATCCAAAAACAAGTTGTTTGACAGCATGAAAGAGATTCCAGAAGAGCTGTTTAAGGAATTGGTCGACGCCTTGATTCAGTTAACAAAAGATGATTCCGAAGACTTGTGTCCATACAACAAAGTCTTCTTCTTAGATAATATCCTGAATGTTTGCCAAGCCAATCCTCCAAAGTTTTTGATCAGTAATGACTCTCAATGGAAAGAAATATGCGACTTTTTTATAAGCGGAGGAAGCCAGAGATCGGTCCAGTATTCACAACGTATTCATTTTGTGAATGTGTTTAATGACATTATCAAGTTCACCACCACCTCGGGTTTTGCATCAAATGATGTCGAGATCAACAAAAGTACTTCGAAGAAGTCTTTGCAAGCAATTCATGAGTTCTTAGAGGCCTTATTCAAACTTCCAAAGCCAGAAGAGCTCTCAGTATTAAATTGTGAAACTGAAATTCATTTGCTCAGTTTAACTACCTTACATGATTTGATTGACAAGTATGACACATACTATCAAGATTCTTGGGATATTGTGTTTGGAATTTTGAATACTCCATTTATTAAAGAAGAGTCCGAAGACACAAATCTCCGTGAGAAGGTTAGATTATTGATTGAGTCGTCCTTTAACACATTGAAGTTGATTTTGGATGAATTCGTCAACACCTTGCCTTTCAACCATTTGAAGTTGCTTATTGACACTTTGAGTAATTTTTGCACACAGACCTACGATATCAATATATCATTCAGTTCCATAAGTTTCTTCTGGTTGATCAGTGACTCGTTGAAATCGAAAATGATTGATGACAGTAATGGGAAGAATGAACGTCCTTCATCAGTAGAAGAACTTATCAAGTTGGCTGCTCTTAATGACAAGGAAGATTATGTGGTGTTAGACATCTATTTATTATACATGTTGGTGAGATTGACCAGCGATCCACGTCCAGTTGTGCGTGATGGATCCATTCAAACCTTTTTCCAAATCATTGACGTTCACGGCAGTTTAATTAACAAGTACGAGGTATGGGATCTGGTCTACCAAACTTCTGTTTCTCAGTTATTCAAGCTTGAATATATCAAGGAGGACTGGATTGAGAGCGTAACCTTGATCTTGCAAGGTATTATTTCCATCTTCAACAAGTTTTTTATGGACTTTGACAAAGACGTTTTCTCTAAGTGGGAGCAGCTCATTAATTACTTCTCCAATTTGTTGAAGTTGAATCTCGTTGACTTGAATTTGAATGTGTTTAAATCCTTTATTGAATTGGTGGAACCTTTCAATGCTAAAGTTCCGAAGAACATCAGAAACTTGATATTCCAATTTTGGGTTGGCGTTCAGATCGAGTACGACATGGTCAACCCCAAGGTGCAGGATTGCCTTACTACCTTAATGAAGAGTTTTCCTAAGGTGTACGTTATCATTCAAGAAGAGTTATCTCCAGAAGAGTGCGATACTATCCTTGCGGTGCTTAACAAGAGTGCCAGGTACCCAGTTTTGCCAAGTCAGCTGTCGGATACCAGCAAGGCATCCAAACTTCAAGAAGCTGTTATTGAAAACTTGCGGGTTATCGATGTCAAGAACGATAAGATGCAATCACCAATTGCTCAGCAATTGAGTAACATCGTGGTTTATCCTAATGGGTTGAGGGAACGTATTCAACAGAAGTTATCCAACAATGCCATGTTGGTTGGAAAGGTTAAGGTTCCAACTTTCATCGCAATGAGTCAGTTGGCCATTAACCTTTTGAAAGAGAAGTTGGACAACTTTTCCGACTTATCCGTACTCATAGAAGACAAGTCGTTGAATAAAATTCTCAAGTCGCTACTTCAAGTAATCGAAGTCGAATTCGACGGAATTTCAAAGCAATTCTGGGTAGCTGCCAATGAAATCTTCAAAGACTTGGTTGGCAGGTTGACTCACTCCAACTTCAATATTGGAGGAGATGACGAATTGTGGCTGTTGATAATAGGCGGAGTGACGGCCACCTTTAAGGAAGATGTCCCATTCGAAGAGGAAATCAACTCCAAGCAATACCAAAACTTGATTGAGCTAGTACTACCAAAACTACTTGAGAAGGGCAAGAGTAGCCATGGCTTGATAACCGAATTTGTTGAGAAATTGTACGAAAACTCGTACTTGTATAAGCCAAATGAGATTGAAAACCAATTGAAAATGGATACAGTTGGCGAAACCATTGAGAAGTACTGCCGCTTTGACTTTGATATGCTATTTGGCACCACCCAGTCGATTGAGAAGTACACGAATGTTAACACTCGCTTTAACTGCCTAGCTGAGTTGATAAAGTTTAGTCTGGATCCGAAGTACGGCCACTTAAACAATATAACCCAGTGCTACTTTATCAGCCGCACAGCCTTTACTTTACGAAGGTTCATCAACGATGAAAGATTGGCGGGGAGACGTCCAATTAGTAGATTGCAAGAAAAAGAAGTTAAGATACTATTAAATGGGTTGATTTCCACGCAAGTGGTGGAAGAGCAGCGGAAACACTTTGAAAAGTTGAACACTTTGCTAGTAAAATTGATTCCATTTTGTGCCAAGGTTTCTGGTCTAGAAGACAAGTTGCAACAGGTTCTAAGCAAAAAATAACAATACGAATGCACATATAACAATAAAAGATACATTTAAACCCTGTAGCTGAATAATGCCTATCTTTAGTTACCCCACATGAGACAGGTTTTGTTAGTTGCGAAATCATACCATAGGAATATTAGGCCATCCTGCATAGTTGAAGAAAGGTTGGGCAGTGTATAAATACTGAATGCAGCACCCCGAAAGAGACTGTAACATCTGCTATTCATTTTCCCAAAGAGACTACCGGCCAGGGTGTGGTTTTGCATGAACCCATTCCATTCATTTGCATCACGTCAGCGTCTTAAAGTTGCCTTGGATCCTCTAGTCGAGGCTGGGGCGGATATCTCCGGTGACATAGCCAATCTGTGTCCCGGACTTATTTTTGGGCTCACCAACAAGGACGAAACAGTTTACTTGAACTCAGCAGGAATAACAAGTCTAGATGCCCAGCATGCTGTGGAAGTAGACACGAGGTTCTTTCTTTTCTCGCTCACAAAGCCCGTTACCACCATCGCGCTTCTTACCTTGGTTGATCAGGGCAAGATTCGGTTGGACGATCCGATATCGTTAGTGTATCCTCCATTTGCACAAATTAAAGTCTTGAGGGAAGGCAAGTTGGTTCCCCTACAGAATGCAATTACATTACGGCATTTGCTTTCACATACATGTGGATTTGACAACTCATTCATCAAAGAAATGCTTTCGTCGGTTGCGACACCTGGTGAAAATTCGGACACGAACAGAGATGCAGTGGATTCAACTTTCTGCATATTTGAGCCTGGCTCTGATTTTGTCTATGGCACAGGGACGGACTGGGCTGGGTTTATCTTGGAGCACGTTACTGGGATGACTTTGGGGGAATACTTGAAGAAGTACGTTCTAGATCCCTTACATATCAATGATCTATCGTTCGAGCCACCATCAACATGCAACTTGTTGACCGTTTGCTCCAGAAAACATGACGATACCTTTGAGGTTTCTCTGACTCAAGGATTTTACGAGTTTCCTCGGAACCTGGGAGGCTGTGGCTTGATAGGCACTGCCGAAGCCTATCTCCAGGTCCTCCGGTTTTGGTTGAACAAGGGCCGAACTCCGGAGGACGTTCCTCTTATAAGTGAGCTGTTGTGGCACCAGGCCACTCGGAACAACTTGCCCAAGGGGATTACTGTACAGTACGAAGGCTCTGTAAGTCCATGGCTAGCGTATGATATTCCACGGGCCCCCTATGGCGTTCTAGACTCGTACGGCTTAGGGTTTGGGATTTCGGAGGGTGCTGCGCCTTGGGGAAAACCAAAGGGAAGTTTGTACTGGTTTGGACTTTCCAACCTATACTTTTGGATTGACCTAGAGAACGAGATTGCTGGACTCTACGTGTCTGCTATTTTCCCCTTGTTGGATGCCTCCTATGATACTGTGGAGAAGTTGGAGAGGGCTGTGTACAAGAAGTTAATTTCGCAGCCGTAAACTGCGTACGCGAATATGATTATGCTATCCCAATAAGGCACTTTGACTAAATCGGCGGATATTTCGCATTACAAATGATGTTAAGATTACCTCGAAGGGAGCAGACACCTCCCCGTACAGCCACTTACGGCTGCTCCGGAAATTTTGAGAACATTACCACTTCATGCCTGACAAATGGCGTCCAGAAGCTCTTCATACAAAAAGTATAGAGGCAATACATAGGAGCCAAGCAGCTAAAAAGAGATCCACGAAGCTCAACAGGTAGGCAATCTTAATTTGTGCCTATAAAATGTATATATTGTACCAATAAAATGTATAAAGCAGCACACATATCACCGTAGAGAATACACTAGCACAACGCCAGAGAGAATATCTTTACAAAACACCTACAAACAACATATGTAGTACAGCTTGCTGTTGCGGTAGATATTCTCTGCATGTGGTTCATGAAGGATTTCCGCTATTTTGCATCACGTCGTATTGTGCTCAAGGTACACTGCACCTAGCTACACCTGGGTGTAAAGGGACGCGGACCGCCAAAGTCAGCACCCCGAAGCCAAAGCAAAAACACGATCCGAGTTCAAAATGTAACGCGTTAGTGCGCTCCACAGTCATCCCCCGAGCCTTTACATTCCCCAGAGCAGAATGTTTCCACTGGCAACAGCATTTTCTTGTGCACCGCCATTAGGTTGCGATTAAAAGAAACAAACTGTAACAAATTGATGTTCGCACTCATAACCGTGAGACATAATCAGCACACAATTCTTCTTCGATTGTTATCTCTAAATCTGGTTTAGTTTGCGTTGATCAGATGTGCCTTTTCAGAAAAATCAGCACATAACTCTTCAATTAACATGATCTCTCATCGGTGTAATTCAAACCGTCTTGTCGTATTTGTGTCGCGCAAAACTTAATCAACATGCATCTCAGACACTCGGAATCCAATTAGGTAAATTAAATAAACAACACACCCATTACACCACGAGAGGGCGGCTAGTTGGTGAACACCCCTTATCTAGGAACCAGATCAAGGTGCAAGCCTTACCACCAAAGGTGCTGCTTTATACTCCGATATTTGAGCTGATCTGAACTCCCATGGTCAATCGAATTGCAACGCCTTTCCTACACGTTCAGTGAAACAGCTCCTTCTGTATACATTTCCTAATTTAGTTTTTAAAAATAGACACAAGAAATCCACACCGCAACAATAACGATAGTCTATTTTTTTTTCATAGCAGTTGCCTTTTGTGTATGTTTTTAAGATCAAAAATTTAGCTGACTTGTAAGAAGAAAAAAAAGGATTATTTATAGCGACTTCTTTCGATATAAGAGCCAATACTACAAAGAACAGGTAAAGGATGTCTTATAGAAATAGTCAGAACTCGAACAAGTACCAAGAGTTCGACCCAGAGTCTGGGGAATTAGGCAGGAAGAAATCTCTTATTCGTCCAGAACGTCAGAGAATTGATCCTTCCCATCCTAGGTACCATTACACCCAAGTTGCACAACAAGAATCCAGTCATTTGAAGATCTTACCCAGTAGTACTGGTATGGATCCGCAGTTGAACACAACAGAAGGAAACGCCATAACACCTTCGCGTTCTTTCCAGCCTACGAGGTCTGCTCCAACTGTGCCTCCTATTCCAAACAATGATTTTGGTGACGACGATGAGGGTATTCCTCTCATGGACATCCACGACTCGTCCCCCGGCAGAATTAACTCGGACGAAGAGTTGAAGGGTGGTAGAGAGGTTTACGGTTTGAACGATGAATTTGAATACTCTCCAACCAAGAACAAGGTCATTGCAAGCCCAATCAGAGCTCCAGGTGTTTTTGACGAAGAAAAGTCAAAGCACGATATCTACTTCTGGAAGATCTACTGTTATATCATTACATTCTGGGCTCCTTCTCCATTGTTGAAGCTCTTTGGCCTTAAGTCTAAAGAGCAGCAATTTGCCTGGAGAGAGAAAATCGCCTTGATCTCGTGTATCTTGTACATTGGTGCCTTTGTTGCTTTCATCTGTTTCGGTTTCACTAGAACGGTCTGTTCTTCCAAGAGAATTAGAACTCGTAACAACTTTGTTAACACCGGTTACTTGATCATCAACGGTAGAACTTATGACTTGACACACTCCCAACATCCAGGAGCCGCTGGTATCCCAGCAGGTAGTAACATCTTGTATCCACCAGTCAATGCAGGTGGTATGGATGCTTCCTTTTTGTTTCAAAACGTCAATGGTAACTGTAAGGGTTTGATCACTGCTAAGAGCGGTCTGGCCATCCCAACTAACGGTGACGAATTGGCTTGGTACATGCCTTGTCGTTTGTTCAACCAAGACGGTTCCACTGCTCCAAACACTTCCGAAGTCTACTACCCAGGTTGGGCATGCCACACTAGTTCTTTGGCCAGAGACGCATACTATAGTTTGAGAGTCGACGGTGATGTCTACTTCACCTGGGACGACATCAAAAACAGCACTCGTAACTTGATTGTCTACTCTGGTAATGTGTTGGATCTCGACTTGATCAATTGGATTGATCCTTCTTTGAACTACCCAGCCTTGTTTGACGAATTGAAGAACGATTCTGTCTACAAGGGCCATGACATTTCCCTTATTTTGGCTGACCCTCACTCCAGACAAGCTGCCCGTTGTTTGACCGAAATTATTAAGGTTGGTACTATCGATTCCGATACCATTGGTTGTCTTGCGTCTAACGTCGTCTTGATTACCTCCCTTGTCTTTATCTTGTCCGTTGTCGTTGCCAAGTTCGTCATGGCATGTTACTTCCGTTGGTGGCTTGCTCCAAAGCAAGGTGCCACCGAATACGACAACAAGTCCATGGCCAGACGTAACAGAGAAATTGAAAACTGGGTCGACAACAACAACCCTGAAGTTTCCAACAAGATTAAAACTGTTCCACTTAAGGCCCGTGCTAATTACAAGGAAAAGCGTACCAACAGACAGTCTGTTTTCCACAGAGTTGGTGGTAAGACCACAGACAACGAGCTTTCTCAGTACATCAACAAGCCCGAAGCCTTGTCTAAAGACTTCCAATATACCACTATGACCACCCAAGCAGCATTGCTTGGAAAATCCAAGGTTAAGAAGAGTACTAGACACTCTACCATGTACTTCACCGACCAAGCTTCATCCGTCGATATGTTGAACAGACCTCTGTCCTACAACCCATTCGACGCTTACGATGAATACCCAGTTGATGGTTTGTCTCCAGATCTTATTCACCCATCCGCTGTTCCTCAACCTCCTGTTGAATACCAGCCATTTGGTTTCCCATTGCTCCACACCATGGTCATGGTCACGTGTTACTCGGAAGACGAGAGTGGAATCCGTGCTACCTTGGACTCTGTTGCCACCACCGATTATCCAAACTCCCACAAGTTGATTGTAGTTGTTTGTGACGGTCTTATCAAGGGTTCAGGTAACACTAGAACCACTCCTGACATTGCTTTAGACATGATGTCTGATTTGACTATTCCAAGAGATGAAGTCGAGGCCTACTCTTATGTTGCAGTTGCTCAAGGTACCAAGCGTCACAACATGGCAAAGGTTTATGCAGGTTTCTACAAGTACAACGATGCCACTGTTCCTCCAGAAAAGCAACAACGTGTTCCAATGATTACTATTGTCAAGTGCGGTACTCCTGAGGAAGCCGGTGCTCCAAAGCCTGGTAACAGAGGTAAGCGTGATTCCCAAATTATTGTTATGTCCTTCTTGCAAAAGGTTATGTTTGACGAGAGAATGACCAGATTGGAATATGAATTATTGAATCAAATTTGGCGTGTCACTGGTTTGATGACTGAATTTTATGAATCTATTTTGTTTGTGGATGCCGATTCTAACATTTATCCTGACTCGTTGACCCACTTGATTGCTGAATTGGTTAAGAAGCCAGACATCATGGGTTTGTGTGGTGAAACTAAGATTGTTAACAAGCGTGCCTCCTGGGTCACTACTATCCAAGTTTTTGAATACTATATTTCCCATCACCAGTCCAAGGCTTTCGAAAGTGTTTTCGGAGGTGTTACGTGTTTGCCGGGTTGTTTCTGTATGTACAGGATCAAGGCCCCTAAGGGGGACGAAGGTTTCTGGGTCCCAATTTTGGCCAACCCTGATATCGTTGAACGTTACGCCGACAATGTTGTTGACACTATGCACAAGAAGAACTTGTTGTTGTTAGGTGAAGACAGATACTTATCTGCATTGATGTTGAAGACTTTCCCAAAGAGAAGTCAAGTGTTTGTCCCTAAGGCTATTTGTAAGACTATTGCTCCAGACACATTCAAGGTCTTGCTTTCTCAACGTCGTCGTTGGATTAATTCTACAGTCCACAACTTGATGGAGTTGGTTTTGGTTAACGACTTGTGTGGTACCTTCTGCTTCAGTATGCAATTCTGTATTTTCATGGAATTGGTTGGTACCTTGGTCTTGCCTGCTGCCATCTCCTTCACCATCTATGTTATCGTCTATGCTATCGTTTCCAAGCCAACCCCTATCATTTCCTTGGTTCTTTTGGCTGTAATCTTTGGTTTGCCTGGTTGTCTTATTGTTATCACAGTTAGTTCCTTGCTGTACATTGTTTACTTTTTCATCTATCTTTTTGCATTACCAATTTGGAACTTTGTTTTACCTTGTTACGCTTATTGGAAGTTTGATGATTTCAGTTGGGGTGAAACCAGAGTGGTTCAAGGTGGTGATAAGGGAGAACACCACAAGGGCGAAGGTCTCTTTGACTCCTCTCAAATTCACATGAGAAGATGGAGAGAATTTGAACGCGAACGTAGAAACCACGAAGTTTCACTTCTCGAAAGTGCTGGACAGAATATGATGGCTTCTCAAAGCAATATCGTTGCTGTTCCAGACGCTGCATGGGACCCTTCGTCCAACAATGAAAAGCAAGAAGAATACTCTGAAGGATCTTCCAACTAAACTATCATGGGAAGCGTTCTAAAATAGAAGGACATTTGGGTTATATAAAAAAGTACATTCTAGAATATAATTTTATACATTAATGCAACTGTAGGCAATCCTGTAAAGGCCCCCCCATGTTGACTGCAGTCTTTTCCTTATGCATGATATGAAAAATTTGAAAAAGTGGCCTCGGATTTAGATATCTAACCCACTTGTGAGAGTTAACCCACCTGGGGGAGCTAATGTACAGCATCTGTAGCCGTGCAAAGGTCAAACCTTCGATATTCTTCACGAACATACTACCTCGGCACAGCTTGCCAAGGTGCCAGTTGCATAATGGCTGCAAAAGGTATTGGATATGCAATGTAGTTGGTAAGGTTTGCATTTGTTTCAGAAGCTTGCTATGTGAAACATGCATCAAGTCTCGGTGTATGCAATCCACTACATAACCAATGTCCTATCTGTACATATCGACATATTCGTTGCAATTGCTTGCCCCAATTCCAGAGGTATGTAGCACCAAACCTGGGCGGAAACAGGAGGAGCCCAGTCCCCTGTACCCCTTCTAGTTGCCAAGTAGCGTCCCCAGAAGTGTGCCACATTTGACCTCTTTTCCCTACCTACGCGAATATGCAGGCTTACCAAAAGGTCCAACCGACAAACGGGTCCTAGAGGGGACTAGAACAAAACGAGAGTTGTCAATTCCATTAGGCTATGTAATCACATTGACCGAACTCACCCCTTCATAATGAAACCAACTTTATTTCAAATTAGGCAACTGCAGAGCCGTTGATGCTCTTGGACAGTACTATAATTCTTGAGGGAATAGCTGGAACGATGGCAAGATTCGGCATACTGCGCCTTATGCATAGCACCAAAAATAGACAAATCTTTCATTTTGAGTTTAAAGAAAGAACGAAATAAGATAAGATTGGAAAAAATTGCATAGAGACCGATTTGCGCGTTAAAAAGGAAAATAGGGAAGGGTCTGAAAAAGTTGAAAAGTGATTGTGTAACGGGGAGGGGCGTTTTGGCTGGTTACGATTGCGATTGGTGAGGAGCCTTGGAAGAACGTGGAGCTGAACAATGGAACGCGATCGCTTAAGTATTGAGGTACAACAGAAAAGGGCTTGAATGGTGTGCACAGTGGAGTATGGACCTGTATTTTGCATTGTACTCTCGCACGGGTTTATTGCTATTAATTGTCACCATGCGCTTTAATTATACTTAGTGTTCACCTTCTACAAGATTTAAACATTAACTCATATATTAAAAACTTCCCATATAAAACAAAAAAAATCCATGAACTGAAAAAGTTAAACCCGTAAACATTAAAGTGAATTCCTCAAATTTTGATTACCGAGGGTCAATTAGTAGTCGTTATCAGAACCGTAGCTGGAGTTGTTTGCGGATGAAGAGGCAGAACCCCCCTTTTGAATGTACAATTCCTTGAACTTCTTCAATCTCCAAGTGTTAGAGACTTTGTGGAGAGAAGGCTTGAAGGCAGAGCCTGGGGTAGCTAAAGCGTACAACATTGTTAATTGATATGGAAACTGATTTAGTGAATAAACAGAGCAAATCCAGTCATATTTATACCACAGCAGCTCTTCCTCTAACCATTACAAAAAATGTAGGGTTTTCATGCTGAAAAGCAATTGACAGTATACATTTGTTTACACAAAACTCGCATGGAAGGTTGGGAAAAAATATTTCTCACTATATATGGGGGTGGTAACACTCGCTTGTAAAAAATAGCATATGCATGCGACCGTTCACCTATCTTCGTGAAATAATATTGATCTCTGCAGAACGGGCGCGTGTGGGCTTCCGAAAGGCACATTTCGTCCTTTGATTAGACACACTAATCACTGGTGTGTGATATGACATGTACTTTGCTTAGTTGAAGGGATAATTTCAACAAGACCCATTCAACAGGAGGGTGTAATTGACGTTTTGCAGGAGAATACAACGCGTAACTACTCTGGACACATTCCCTTGTCGTTGACCGTTTCTTTGTTCTTTATTGTCTTCATGTGGCTCGTGCACGTACAACGGTAATAAACTCGGTTAATCCAGCCGCCTTGAGCTCGCTAGCTATCTCAATACCACTTTGCCGTGCACTGATTACTCAGTAGAGGCAAAATAGTCACCAGACACTCACATTCTGGTAACTCCGACACACCTAAAGGTGTACTTCTACATCGATTCCGCTCTCGCCAGTTTGTGATGTCATAATGAATTTCCAACTATTTTTTTTACATAATCTGTAATGCTCATTGCTCAAGTGCTAATTGTCGTAAAAAAAAAATCTGTGGAGAGTACAAAAGTTGGAAATGGAGACGAGCTGCATCGAAGTCCTCCAACACTTGCCTCGACTGTGTTTTCAACGAACAAATGGCCTGAGATTAAGCTTAATTGGCAACCAATGCTATCTTCGATCTAAACACAATCGTACAGAAGATTCTTCAACGGTTGCAGCCTCCTCTCTCCCAAAGCAATACTACTCATATTTGACAACACACCCCCAATATCCCAAAATGAAAAGTTCTCCCTTCACGGAATCTTCCAAAGGCGACTCACAAAAGTTGGTACTGCAAACTTGGAATAGCGCAAACTCCTGTCTTCCATTTGGAAATCCCTCTCAAAAGCGCGCACAAATAAGGTTGCATTTTCCTGCCTCAGTATTTTCAGCGCTGACTAAACTAATGGAATTTTTACGAAGAAAAGTACAACCGCTTATTGGAAGAGATTATAACTGCCTGTAAGTTTTCCTGCGTTAGGAGAAGATCTATTGGTTAAGATTGAAGTTTGATGTTGTATAAAATATGACGTTGCAGTATTTCATGTAAATTCTCACGGTCGTGTAGGACTTGTGCTATTCCAGTGTCAATCGACTTCTTTGCCGGCGCACTTCTTTTGTAATTGCTCCTGTGTAAGCTCTATTGTTCTCCATAAGCGGAGTTTCTAGATGGCCCCTATGCATAATTGTTGTGCTTGCTTTGCGGTACACACAGACTGCCACTCCCCGGCTAGCGCTATGCCTACTCTTCCCCCTCCTCTGACGTCGATCATTGAAAAAAATACTGCCGTAACGATGCCTTAGCTGTTCCACTCTTATTCTATTCGGGTTTAGAGTTCAGTCTGCCTATTTTAGCATGGGAGAAAATATATTGGAGCAAGCACAGATGACAACTTACTTCTATTTTCTTAGCCTAAACTTGAAATTAATTAATCTTCAGTGCTAATCTAATGATGTGCTCCCTAACTCTTGCCTATGTACTAGGGACCTCTAAATCTATGTATCTGTAATTATCCCAACAAAAATAGCAGCCCCGCCATCGGGAAGTCACCGGTAGTAACGCAGTTTCTGTATTCTTTCTTCTATTGTGCAGGACATCAAGTCCTGAAAAATACTGGCGACACTAAGCGAGAACCACCTGTGATATTTCCAATTTAGTCATATAGATTACAGTGCTTAGTTTGAATGACGTAAAGAAAGTGGGAAATAATAAAGCTATCGATTCTGAGGCGTCAAGGGTACTCTTTATGTTCTCCCCATGGGAGTAGGGACAACAAATACGAATTCACGAATCGTTTCTTGATCACTTGCACACATGCCTGGAATTAGTTCACATTCCAGCCAAGCTAATTCTCCTAACATTTAATAAATCAGCTAATGTTTCCTCGACCGCTATATTCTAAATCTATTATATATTATCTACCTTTTATAGAGTATTCAATAACAAGTGTCAACCTTAAATCAAGCTACACATACCTCCGCTGGTCGACATTCCAATCCACCACGGTTTAGCAGATGCTATTCTGAGATAAGCTTTGCTATTCCTCGTCAATTTTAGAATTCCACCCACACGTGATGAACAGGTACAAACTGCTCAGCTTGGTAAACGGCCATTTCATCTGGTGATGCTCATAACAGGACAGAGACCGCCATTACGTAGGACCAGTTGCATGTTCCGTTGCATCGATTATCGTGTTTACAAAGCACTAAATTACGAAAACTCGCTTAGTATTAGTGTTTATGGGTTATGTATTTGTCGTATAGTACGATTCATGTGAGTTGTGATTGTGGCCCGGCAAAGGATTCATAACTCGTTGCTGGGCTCCGGTTGTTCAACTGTACTTACTTCTTTCCTGGTACTACTAAGTGACTTTGTGGAGGTTAAGTTGGCTACATTTTGCCCGTGATTTGGGGCTTTGTGCTGTGATTAAGTATCTTGGCTATGCAATCCCTTGGAAATGCAGAAGGGGTCCAGTAAATACCTTTATCCAAAGGCTGAGACGACCAGGTGGTGGGTCCTACAACCTCTATCTCTGAAAAAGAATTCACACCTTACACATTACCATTATTTCAAAGACATTCCTCGATGGTATGGTGAAAACTTTGTTCCTGGAAAAGCACGGGTTGCCTTAATCGGGGTGTACATTGCTGAGTGCCACAACTATTCTTTGAAACTTTACAACAACTTGAAAGTTCAAGATTAGGACTCGTATTTAAGTTGAGGAAAGCAGTTGATTTGAAACTCGTCCTTCTTCTTTGTTTTATGCTGAGTGCTTATTACCACTGCATTCAACGCTAATAGTATCGTGTTAAATCACTTTCTAATAGCGTTATGCTTCCCCTAAAGCATCACAACTCATCGTCTTGGAATCTAAAATAAGTAGTCCCTACTCTTTGAGTTGGTACTTATCTTTCTTCGTGGGTTGCACTTCTAGGGAAGCGTGGGTAAGTGCACCATATATCACTTTGCGTATTTCACGTCGCTCTCACCTCATACAGCCACAAGTATGACTTGTTGAAACTAGCTTCTTTATGATTTCGAGGCTTACAGGACTCGACTCAGTAAGATTTTGCGGTCATGTAAACTCTACTTCACCCAGAATTGTAAGATGTCAATGCTGCACGTGAAAACAAAGTGGTCGTCTCCATTTTTCGCAGCCCATCAAACCATTATTTCCTAATCCGGTAAAGATGCATAAAGTGCTTCTGATGGCTGAAAGAACAGGGTATTGATCCAAATCCCCCTGCAATTGCAACTATTCCTAGGAGAAAAGTTACTCTTGTAGTAATAAGGTTCTACAAATTGGTTTTCAGTTACGTTATTTTTATTAACAACTATAATATAAGAAGTAAAGGAATGGTTTAAACCTTTTTACCATCAAACACTGCAGATTAAATGGTAAACCGAAATATCAAACCCAAAGAAGATATAAAAAGGATATCGTTACTGTCATCAACCCCAAGCCTAGACTTCAAATCCATTGAAGTGCAGACTGAATAATAAAACAAACCAAGCGTTGGGAACTTTTGGTATACTGAAACACCATGGTCTCTAAATGCATAATTCTTTTGTAGTCAACTAGCTAGCCATTATCTTTTGGAGGCGCTACATCCCTAAAATGAGCAAAGATACGGCACCACTAGTTAGTTTGTTCCCATAATCACCAATTAAGGCGCTTAGTAGTTTCTTCTTCTCTTGGAGGCACCGGCTTGTTGAGCAGCGGCAAAGACAGAACCAACAGAGCCGGAGGCAGCAGCAGAAGCACCACCAGCAGCGGCAGCAGTAGTGGTACCACCGTATTGTGCAGCCAAAGCTTGGTAGAGAGAGTTACCAGCAGCTGGGGTACCGGTGGCAGCAGCAGCAGCAGCTGGGGAAGCAGCTGGAGTAGTAGCAGCTGGAGCGGAGGAAGAGGAACCAGAACCAGAACCGAACAAAGCACCGATGATAGAACCTAAGGAGCCGAAGATAGAACCGGCGTTGTTTTCCAACCAAGTAATGGCGGAGGAGATGTAACCGTTTTGTTCAGCCCAGTTGTACAACTTTTCACCGATGGAGAGACCGTCAGAAACAACGGTTTCAACAAAAGAAAGAGCACCAGATGGGTTAGCTTCGACCTTGGAGATCAAGTCACCGATTATACCAGAAGAGGAAACAGCGTTCCAGAGGTCTTCAATAAGGGAAATGGCATCTCTCTTGGACAACAATTCATCGATGTTCAAGTTTTCGAGTTCAGCTCTCTTTTGTGCAATAAAGTCAACGATTTCTCTCTTAGCAGCACCAGAAGCAGCTGGAGCACCAGAAGCAGCTGGGGCAGAAGAAGAGGAACCACCGAAGAATGATTCAATCAAACTCAAACCGAAGTTCAAGAGGGTTGGGATGGCGGAAACAACAGCGTTTCTCAAGTCACTGTCGTTAATGAAGTCGTTGAAGATCTTACCGAGCAAACCAGAGTTCCAGATAGCGGACAACAAAGCTGGACCTTGGGAGATAACAGTAGACAAGACAGACTTGAAGATGGCGGAGACGGCAGAAGAGACTGCTGGGTCAGTGGTGATGGTGTTCCAGACGTCACCAATGATACCGGAGCTGAGGAAAGCAGAAAGCAAGTTACCAATGGTAGAGTCTCTCTTAGCGATCAAAGCAGCCAATTCGGTTTCGTCAGTGGTCAAAGCTCTCTTTCTGTTGATTTCACTCAATTCAGCGAAGTAGTCGTTGAATTGTGCGATATCAGCTCTCTTAACAACGGACAAGTCAACTTGTTCAGTAGTTGGGGTAGCGAGTGGAGCTGCTTGAACGGAAGCAATAGAAGCCAAGATGGCCAAGTTGGTAGCAGTGGAAAACTTCATTTTATATTTGACTGTTGTGTTGATAAGTTATCTAAGTTGATGATGATAAAAAAGAACTGTAATTGAGGTCAGGAAGCTTCCTATTTATAATTTGGTTCGTTGGGTGGTTTCCTCCAGGCGTTTTCCTATTTGGGGAAGAAATCTCTTTCACACCTACATAGTTTATGGGTTCAGTCGATTGCCAAAGGTTGCAGCTTTCTTTACTCGACTTCCTAATCGGGCAGTGATATTAATAGGATGTTCCAAAAAAAATTCCTAAATAGGAAATCACGTCTTTGGAGACAATATTTGAGCTGAATTTGAAGAAATGGTGAAGCTTAACTGTCTTGGTTAAGGTTTTGAGAACTCGGCAATTGGACTGAATAGGAAAGTATACTATTCATAGCTTCGAGGTGTCTGAGGACGCACAAGGCTTGAGATGGCTTGTTGCAAGAAGAACTCATCCAAACTGTGTTAGTAAACAAGCCTAGTCGACAAGCCTCGAGAGAAACGTCGCACACATTCCCTTATTCGATTATTTTATTACATTGTCCCTCAATTACGGGTAATTCAAGGGGATCTTCAGATGGATCAACTCACCAATCTTGCCAGAATTACCCGATTAGGAAAGTTGTTATTTTGGTGCCTTACCAAATCTTACCAAATGCGGTGAGGAAACGGTTGCCACAGAGTAACATGTCCCACCACCTGTCGGTACATTGGCAGGAGCGTTGGTAGCTCCAGGACGACAAGAAAATGTAGAGGAAGGATATGTCTCAATGTGCAACAAAGGAGAAGAATCCGCTGTTCATAACATAGCATGAACATTGCATTAGCTGAGCAGTGCATTAAGTTTGGGAAGCACTTCAAGATGCAAATGAGAAAATGTCCCAATCCAGACAAATAGTAACTTCATCAGTTTTACCAAAACCTGTATTGACTTTCACACCCCCTCCATCTGAACATTTCATATGTACGAATTCGTATTTTCATCTTTTACGAGTCATTTACAATTGCCCTCCTTTTGGCTGGTTGATTGTGCTCCGCATAATACAATTGAACACTTCATGTGCAAGCCATGTCCAAAAATCGTTAGCATTAGAGGCGACAAATTAAAACAAAAATAATAATAAATAAGCAATAGAAGCTCGGGAGTGCTAAATTTGGAATGAAGGAGGTGAGTTCAAGGTTGGGCGCGGTAGAATAACCTATTTAACCCCACACTCCGTAGTCCTCTTCTCGTAGGAATATAGTTTGTGGTTCATTCTCCCTCTTCAATCAAGTACAACTTCGTAAGTTGACATCCCTTTTTCGATTTTGAGGTATTCGCCTCTATTCCAGTGATCTTGTTTCTATCCCATTCTGGTGATAAAGGGCTCTGCATCGTATTCCCCCTCCTCCCGATGGTATCCCTTCTGCCAGCTTGACATTGAACTTTTGCGAAATAGTAATTACCCAATTAGGCAATTTTCATGTAAGTTTCTAACGAGAGAAGCGAACTTGTCTGAGGAGAAAAGGTGAGGCTGTATGTGCAGAACATATTCTTCTTCTTTAGGCTGTCAAAACTTTCAGAATTAGGTAGTGGTCTCTGTTTCATTTCACGTGCAGGAGCGCTAAAACGGTGGACGATGTCCCAATCTCCTAATTGAGAAAACGTACACCGGGTATTGCCCCAGTAATGTCATTAATGTCTGTTGGGAACGGATTTGTGGATGTCTTTTTCGACTCCACACATTCGCTCTAACATAACGGACACTCCTCTTTGGTTCCCACCTTCCTGTTTTCTTTTTTGGCTTGCAGATCCTATGAATTTTATTTCAAATTAATTTCTTGTTCTTCTTCATTAACTAGCTGTCCCTCTCTTGTTGAGTCCCAATTGATTGCAATTCATGCTTGAAAGAGAATAATGATCGCTTACTTATACAATCGAGCTATTCTCGTCAACTGAATTTTCAGCAGATGCTGTCAACCTACCCTATATCCGCTGCAGTAGCTTGCATGCTTGGCCCAAGGGCTTCGTTGTTGAAAATTGTTAGCTTGGAGGAACAGCCTTTTCCTGTGCAGAGCGTGTCATGTGATATGATTGAGATCCCATACAGGAAAAACGCTAATCTAACATGGCCTGCATATAGATACTATTTTCACATGGAATAGTTCATGCGCTCGCGAGATCAATCGCGCCCGCCACGGCTAACGGATTCTTTTGACCGAGCTGGGCGAAGAATGTTGTCCGCGGGTAGCATATTACAACTTCTACGACGTAATCCTCGGTGACCTTGCTCTCAAGCACTTTACCACTTTGTTTTTCTACTCTCGGGAAACTTCCTGGTCTTTACAAATACCTTTCTTCTCATTCGTTACACGTGTAATAAGCTCACATGAGATGAGTTGAAGGAAAAAAAAGAAAAGGAAAAAATAAGTGCCAAACTCAAAAAGGTCCACATCAATTTTATAAAACCGCAGTAAATTCGTTTAATTTGAATTTTTATCAATCTACACTATGAGTTCTACTGGTACTTCTGTTAGAGCCGCTAGTAGCGTTAATGAAAAGGCTGGTCCTAGATCTGGCTTGAAAACCGTTGACACTTTGGGCAATGAGTTCAAGGTTCCAGACTACACTATCAAGGACATTTTGAGCGCTATTCCAAAGCACTGTTACGAGAGATCTTTGATTAGATCCTTGGGATATGTTGTTCGTGATATTACTCTGATGACTGCCATCGGGTACGCCGGTCACTGGTTAATTCCTCAAATCAATATTGCAGGACATGAAACCTTATCTTGGGCCGTTAGAGGCGCGGCCTGGATGCTTGAATCCTACCTTATCGGTCTTTTCGGGTTTGGGTTGTGGATCTTGGCCCACGAATGTGGTCACGGTGCTTTCTCCGACTACCAAAACATCAATGACTTTATCGGCTGGGTCTTGCACTCCTACTTGATTGTTCCATACTTCTCGTGGAAGTTCTCTCACTCTAAGCACCACAAAGCCACCGGTCACATGACCAAGGACATGGTTTTCGTTCCTTACACCAAGGAAGAGTACTGTGAGAGCCGTGGTGTTACCAAGATCAGCGAGATTGTCGAAGAATCCCCAATCTACACTTTCCTGATTTTGGTTCTTCAACAGTTGGGAGGTTTGCAATTGTACTTGGCCACCAACGCTACCGGTCAAGTGTACGAAGGTTACTCCAAGCCTGCAAAGTCTCACTACGCTCCAAGCTCTCCTGTCTTTGACCCTCACCAATGGTGGTACATCATCTTGTCTGACATTGGTATCTTGTTGACCTTCACTGGTGTCTACCAATGGGCCAAAAACTTTGGTGTTTTCAACATGATGATCTTGTGGTTTGTTCCTTGGTTGTGGGTCAACCACTGGTTGGTTTTCGTGACTTTCTTGCAACACACTGACCCATCCATGCCTCACTACGCTTCCTCCGAATGGACCTTTGCCCGTGGTGCTGCTGCCACCATTGACCGTGACTTCGGTTTTGTTGGTCAACACATCTTCCACGATATTATCGAAACCCACGTTTTGCACCACTACGTCTCCCGTATTCCTTTCTACAACGCTAGAGAAGCTACTGAAGCTATCAAGAAGGTTATGGGTGAACACTACAGATACGAAGGTGAAAACATGTGGAAGTCCTTGTGGAAGGTCATGAGATCTTGTCAATTTGTCGATGACGACAGCGACAAAGCCAAGGGGGTCTACATGTTCAGAAATGTTAACAACATTGGTGTCAAGCCAAAGGATTAGAATGATAGATTTATATTGGATTTTGATTTTTGATTTACATAATTAGGATCGTGTTTTTAGTAAAGAAAAGAATGGCGTTTAATGATTGTAGGCCAGTGCTGGAATTGATAGATAATTGTAATGTGGGTGCTTTCAACCGGTTGCTTACCATGTCCGCTCGAGAACGAAACATGGTGCTTTTTTCAGTTTGGGTGCAAAATTTCACGAAAACTGTGCTAGATCGTAGCACCACCAGTAAAACAAGGTAATAAGCAAGTATAGATTGCAAATACCTATAACCACTACATTACGACTCATGCAATGTTCTCTTTTACCATATTACGCAATTTAGGCGGCCAATGCCTCTTGGCTCTCCAATTACTTCTGCGAGATCAGGTGATTCCTGCACATAAACACATGTCCATGGCCAGTCCAGCAGCCACCACGTTGGTCCATCCTTTCGGCGACAAGAAGGGCCAGTTGAAAGGCAAATGTAGAGCAATGTTACCGCCAGCGTAGAAGAACCTCTCAAATTCAACAGAAAAGTGTTTGCATAAGCAATATTCGACTGTTCAACCGTCCACCTGCACACTCGTTTTATCCAATACTCGGTTATATTTTTCAGACACTCATCAGAAAAATTTCAGCAATGATGTTGCGTAACTTCAGACTTGGTGGTTTCAAGCCAAGGTTCCCGCTCCGTCGTTTCTTCCATGCTGAGCCGCTTGCAGAGGTTCCCAAGACTTATGAAGGAGAAAAGGTGATTCTTGACAAGATCAACGGGTCGCTCCCTGCTGCCGACTTGGACTATGCGAAGAGAATGAGAAACATTGGTATCTCAGCTCACATTGATTCCGGGAAGACCACATTCACGGAACGTGTTTTGTTCTATACCGGTCGTATCAAGGCCATCCACGAAGTCAGAGGGCGTGACTCGGTTGGTGCCAAGATGGACCACATGGACTTGGAAAGAGAAAAGGGTATTACCATTCAGTCTGCTGCCACTTACTGTTCCTGGGACAAGGACGACAAGAGCTACCACTTCAACTTGATTGACACCCCAGGGCACATTGACTTCACCATTGAGGTCGAGCGTGCCTTGAGAGTCTTGGATGGTGCTGTTCTTGTTGTTTGTGCTGTTTCTGGAGTCCAATCTCAAACCGTTACAGTTGACCGTCAAATGCGTCGTTACAACGTTCCTCGTATTACCTTCATCAACAAGATGGATCGTATGGGAGCCGATCCCTTCAGGGCCATCGAGCAAATCAACACCAAGTTGAAGACCCCTGCTGCTGCCATTCAGGTTCCTATTGGCGCTGAAGACAACTTGAAGGGTGCCGTCAACATCATCGACCGTGTGGCCATCTACAACGAAGGGTCCCAAGGTGAAGAGTTGCGTATCACTCCTGAAATCCCTGCTGAATTGGTTGATCTCGTTGAAGAAAAGAGAGCGTTGCTTATCGAAACTTTGGCCGATGTCGACGATGAAATGGCTGACATCTACTTGGAAGGTGAAGAACCAACTGTCGAACAAATCAAGGGTGCTATTAGAAGAGCCACCATTGCCAGAAAGTTCACTCCTGCCTTGATGGGTTCTGCTTTGGCCAACAAGGGTATCCAGCCAGTTTTGGACGCTGTTGTCGACTACTTGCCACAGCCAAACGAAGTCTTCAACACCGGTTTGGACATTTCCTCCGGTGAAGAAAAGCCAGTCACTTTGGTTCCTCTGAGTACCGCTCCTTTTGTCGGTCTTGCGTTCAAGTTGGAAGAAGGTTCCTACGGTCAATTGACCTACATTAGAGTCTACCAAGGTAAGTTGAAGAAGGGCCAATACATGACCCACCTCAAGACCGGTAAGAAGGTTAAGGTGTCCAGATTGGTGAGAATGCACTCCAACGATATGGAAGATGTCAACGAGGTTGGTGCCGGTGAAATCTGTGCCACTTTTGGTATCGACTGTTCCTCCGGTGACACCTTCTGCTCCGCGCAGGGTGAACAACAGATAGCAATGTCGTCGATGTTTGTGCCCGAAGCGGTTATTTCCCTCAGTATTGCGCCTAAGCTGAAGGATAACGGTGCCTTCTCCAAGGCCATGAACAGATTCCAAAAGGAAGACCCTACATTCCGTGTCAAGTACGACCCCGAACTGAAGGAAACCGTCATCAGCGGTATGGGTGAGTTGCACTTGGAAATCTACGTTGAAAGAATCAAGCGTGAGTACGGAGTTGAGTGTGTTACCGGTAAGCCACAGGTTTCCTACAGAGAAACCATCACCCTGCCAACCACCTTTGACTACACCCACAAGAAGCAATCTGGTGGTGCTGGTCAATTCGGTAGAGTCATTGGTGAGTTCACTCCGTTGGAAGCAGAAAACAAGTTCTCCCACCACATTGTTGGTGGTAAGATCTCTGAAAAGTACTTGCTTGCGTGTGCCAAGGGTTTCGAAGACTGCTTGGAAAAGGGTCCATTGATTGGACACAGGGTTCTTGGTGTGCACATGCACGTCAACGATGGTGCCACCCACACGGTCGATTCCTCCGAATTGGCTTTCAAGGCCGCCACCGCTGGTGCCTTCAGACAAGCCTTCTTGGACGCTCAACCAGTCATCTTGGAGCCAATCATGTCTGTTGAAGTGAGTGCGCCAAACGAATTCCAGGGTTCAGTTGTTGGTTTGCTCAACAAGTTGGGTGGTATGATCTTGGACACTGCAAACTCCCAAGACGAATTCACCGTCACCGCAGAATGTTCCTTGAACCTGATGTTTGGCTTCCTGACCCTGTTGAGAGCTTGTACCCAAGGTAAGGGTGAGTTCTCCTTGGAATTCTTGAAGTATTCCCAGACTTCACCACAATTGCAAAAGCAATTGATTGACGAAGCTGCAAAGAAGAATAAGTAAACTTGTAGATAGCTTTATTTAAATTGTACATACAAACGATAGATCCTGGTGTAGTTACAACAAGGATGCGGCAAACGCTGAAGATATGCGAGGTTTACAAATGGTGTTGAAAAGCAGATGTTTGAGGTTTACACAATGAAGTTTCCAGTAAAGGAATAGCAGATCAGAGCACGACAGACCATATTTTTATATTTCGAAAATGTGTTCATATATTAACTGGTGAGTTTCTGTACAATCTTGTGCTTACCTAAAGACGGTTTTCTAAAGTGGCCTACAAAAAAGATTCTAAGTGGCATACAAAAAGATTCGAAGTGGCCTACAAAAGATTCAAATTCATGTTTGCATACATTGGCTTACTTAAAGATACCCACCAAGATATTGAACCAAGTAGACTCATCCATGCCATTCATGTTCGATGGTCTACACCATGTCTTTTCAATACCATTCATTAAGGAGAAAATATCATGTAAAAACTAGAGTACACATTTATAAAACAACGACAGTTCTACCCCAATTTTGTTTAAGCCTTGACAGCCTTACCAGCCAAAGATCTTTGCTTCTTCAAAACAACAACTTGGAATCTTTCGAAGTCGTTCAATTGGGATCTTCTTTCCTTGGCAGCAATCTTCTTAGCCCAAGCGGTGGCATTCCACTTAGCATCGATTTCAGCAGCAGCCCACTTCTTAGCAACAGTCTTGCTCTTAGCACCTCTTGGCAAGTTTGGCAAGACGATTTGGGTCAAGGTGACCTTAGCCAAAGGAATAGCTTGTCTGACAATCTTTGGACCGTCAATCAAGACTCTCTTTTGGTCAATGATTTCAACAATAGTGGCTAACTCCTTGTTGTTAATCAAAACAACACGACCTAACTCAACTAATCTCCAGTTAGAAGCTTTGACGGTGGTTTGTGTGGACATCGTGTGTATACTGTTCTATGAAGTGACCTTTCAATTAACTTGAAAAGATTTTTTTTCGCCAAACAGAATCCGCTCGCAGGCACTAGAGAGTTGAAAATTTTTGGTGCAATGAGTTAGGTCATGCCTTACGTAATACGTTTCTCAGCGCGGTTTGTGTTGCACTTGTGGTCTTCTGCAAATCAAAAATTAGGGCTGGAACCCTCGAGCGCGCACGCCCAAACGTGACACCTCCCGGCCGTATAAATTCTCTCATCGATCGCGATTTATATCTCTACACACATCAATTGTATGTTACATGATGACTTATAATTTGCGTTCTAGAGTGGCTCCTTTGAAACACGCCTAGTTTCTTTAAGAGGAGACATATCATGCGACCAACCTTTTGTCTGATTCATACTAACTATAGAAGCTTGATTTGTTTGCGATGTGAATTGACTTGGCTCTTTCTAGTGTTGAGCCGTGAACATCCCCTATGACAGTGGTTTTCCATTCATGTAGTAATTGTGAATGAGCTCATGTCAGAAGCAGACGTGGAGGTCCACGTTTTGTTTGTAGTTGCGTGTTTGCCCTAGCAGTCCAAGAGTGAAGCATTTACCATCAGTTTGGTTCATCTGGGTATTACGTAAGCTCACGTAAACAGCTTTTTGCAGCATTTTCGTATCGTCTTGATTAGTTAGGCAAACTGAGATGATAAGAAGATCCGCCTATAGCTTGGAGTTGTCCCTGATTTATATATGTATTGTACGCCTGGCGAATCGTTCACGTCAAGGTTAAGTTTCTCCAGTTAGGGACACTAGAAAAGCTGTGGCCCGATTTATCTCTCGTCAAAACACACTCACGACATGAAACAGTGGAGTCCTCGTCAAGAAGCCCATTGAACGGAGTTAAAAGCCATAGCACCATGATTCTACTTTATTCGACAGCCAATGGTCCGAATAGGTCATTTCAAGAGCAGGTTCCACTAGAGACTTGGACGACGAATAACATACCATATCGTATATTACTCCTACACCAGACAGGTAGTACAAGTGAATCAATACTAGAATAAAGCTTGAATTAATCCCCTGAATCATTTGCCACCACTTGATTGGATTGTGGAGTCACCTGGTCGGTCGTCTACATTCATGAATCATACTCTGAGTCATTCCGTGTGTCGTATGTTGGAGATGTCGCGTAGATGATGTCGCCCTGTTACGAAAAATTTCTATATATGTATCATACGTTCAGACAAGTTAGGTACCTATCGAAAACGTCAGTTATGTCCAAAGTACAACAACCACAGTGGCATAAGCCGACTTCCAGTGGCACCAGACAGGCTGTCCAATTATACAACTCACTCACTCGTACAAAGACCGAGTTCATTCCTAACAAGCCGGGCCAAATCACTTGGTACTGCTGTGGACCAACCGTGTACGATCACGCTCACATGGGGCATGCCAGAAACTACGTCAGTACTGATTTGAACAGACGTATCTTGCAAGATTATTTTGGGTACAATGTTAAGTTTATTCAAAATGTGACTGACATTGACGATAAGATTATTATTGCCGCTCGTCAGGCCTACTTGTTTGAAACTAAGATTGAAAGGGTCTACGAAGCTGTAAATGAAGAATTGTTAAGCAAGTCCCGTGATTTCTTGTCTGAGTACATTGCTAAAAACTTACCTGAGTACACCGGTGACGTTTCTGAGTTTGCCAAGTGGGTCCCAACTGTTGATGTGACCTCTATCGCTAAGGAGAAGCCAAAGTTCCCAATGTACGTCAAGGCAGCCACTTCTGCTCATGGAGCAATCTTTGGTACATCTCGTGAATTGCTGCAGTACCTTGATGCCATAAAGGAAGTTGTTATGCCTTCTTTGGATAAGGAATTTGGCCACAGCGTCAATGAACCTTCCATTTTCAGAAAGTTACCATACTTTTGGGAAAAGAAGTTTGATCAAGACATGGCCAAGTTGAACGTGTTGCCGTCTACCATAACTACCCGTGTTTCTGAATACATTCCAGACATCATAGCTTACGTTGAAAGGATCATTGTCAACGGATTTGCTTATGCTACCAGCGATGGCTCCGTATACTTTGACACTATCAAGTTTGAAAACGATCCAAGCCACGACTATGCGAAGTTGCAGCCATGGAACAAGGGTGACATGTCCTTAATCAACGACGGTGAGGGATCATTGAGTGTTGGAGCACAAAAGAAGAACCCTGCTGATTTCGCTTTATGGAAGGCCTCAAAGCCAGGTGAACCAAGGTGGCCATCTCCATGGGGTGAAGGTAGACCAGGCTGGCACATTGAATGTTCTGTTATGGCCTCTGACATTACCGGATCCAACATGGATATCCACTCTGGAGGTGTCGACTTGTGCTTCCCACATCACGATAATGAATTGGCACAATCTGAAGCCTTTTTTGACAACAAGCAGTGGGTCAACTACTTTTTGCACAGTGGTCACTTACACATCCAAGGTCAAAAGATGTCAAAGTCTCTCAAGAACTTCATTACTATCGAACAAGCATTGAAGGATTTCACCGCTAGACAATTGAGATTAGTGTTTGCCTTAAGTTCTTGGGACAAGCCATTGGATTTCAAGGACTCCCTCATTCACGATGTCAAATCCTACGAAGGTACGATGTCCAAATTCTTTACTAATGTACGTGCATTAAACAGCGACTACAAGCACAAACTTGCAGAAGGCGAGGTTATTTCCAAAAAGTTCTCCGAAGTGGAAAAGCAATTGAGCAAGGACTTAGAAACTGCCCAGGATGAAGTCCATGCTGCCTTCGCAGACAACTTGTCTAGTAGTGGAGCATTAAGAAGCATACAGGAATTGGTCACCAAGGCTAATACTTACATTCAACAAGCAGCCACTGGGAAGGTTGAGTTGCGTATTGAAGTTTTGTTGCAGATCACCCGCTGGATTTCCAAAATCTTAAACATTTTAGGTTTTGAAACCAGAACGGATAAGTTGGGATGGGTTGATGAGAGTTCCGAAGCCGGATCCGCATCCGCCTCAGCTGAGGACGTGGCTATGCCGTACGTTAAGGCATTAGCTCAGTTTAGAGACACTGTCCGTCTGCTTGCAATCAACAAGGCGGAGTTGAGCGAATTCTTAAAATCCACAGACTCCATCAGAGCCGATTTGATTCAATTGGGTGTCTCGCTCGATGATCGTCCAAACGGATCTGCATTGGTGAAATTCTTGAACGAACAAGAGATTCAGCAGTTGGTTGCTCAGCAAGAAGAAAAGGAGAGGGCCATTGCAGAAAAGGCAAGAAAGAAGGAAGCACAAGCTGCTGCAAACGCCAAGAAGGAACAAGAGAGATTGGAAAAAATGAAAATCAATCCTGCAAATATGTTCCGGGATACTTCGCTCTACTCCGAGTGGGACGATCAAGGCTTGCCATTATTGGACACAAAAGGAGAGGAGGTTTCGAAATCAATGAGGAAGAAATTACTAAAGCTTTACCAACAACAGGAGAAACTTTACAAGGAGTACTTGGAATCCCAAAAGTAACGCAACGTGCCTAGTGCAACTAACGCTTGCAATTCCGAGTCGGACTTCGAAACTTGAGGGACGTGCCCACTTGAACGACGTCGTCTGCTCAATTTTGGTACTTCAGGGCAATGCCTCTTCACCAGACCAACGATTTCAGCGTCAGCCTTACTCTGTCAGGCCCCAATATAGTTAGATAGAGCTAAATATAGTAATGAAATAATTCACATAGCCTTCACGTCATTATGTCATGCGCGGACTCGAAAAAACATGCCAAACTTAATAAGTAAAGTAAAGCTGAGCGGAAACAGTAAGTTAATGTGCGCATACGCAGAGCCGGCTCTGGTGGGGACGCAGGGCCAGAACAAGGGTTCAAAATAGGTGTGGATGGAGGTACTCTTGCCAACGCCACATCTGACGGCTTCAAAGCCAAATTCCCCGAGGCGGAGAAAGCACAATAGAGAAGCATGTGGAGGATGCGTTTACTGTCACGCTTTGGGAAACGAGGCGTTTTCGCAGCCACCGGGGACCCCAAACTCACAAAGAGAAGACACCAACAACGGCAGGTGGTTACAAAATTCATCACAATGGGCAGATCCGAGGGATCCGACTATAAGTACCCTGGACCATCTCTTGAATTCACACTCCATTCGAAAACATTATTTAACGTTAATAATAATCATGTCTGACTTTGTTGGTGATATCGTTGGTGCTTTTAGCACCTTGACCGCTGGTGCCGTTTCCGTTGGGGACAAAATTACCTCTGCTGCTGTTGTGGAATTCCAAACCGTTACATCAGATGCCGCCGGAGGCGTCAGGACCTTGACCTCGGACGCTGTTGAAATTGGGTCCAGAATTACTTCAGTTGCCGTCAGTGACTTTGATTCGGTGACTGCACAAGTCGCATCTGACCACTCCGAGGACCACAGTGAGGGTACCTCGATCAGAAGCTCTGTGGATTCCAAGCTCAGCTCCATCCACGAGTCTGTGTCCGCCAAGCTCAGTTCTATTCATGAGTCGGTTACCGAGCTTCGTTCCTCCATTCGTGCTTCGATTGCTTCCGCAGACTCTACCCCATCATCAGGCTCTTCATCTGCCGCATCCACTGGGTCTTCATCGGGCTCTGCTTCTGGATCTAACTCCAATTCTGCCTCCTCTTCTTCAAGCAAGTCCACATCATCAAGCTCTGGTTCTCACAACTTTGAACCAACTGGTTCTTGGAAGAAGGCTTTGTTAGTAACTGGTATCATTGGTGTCTCTTTCATTGCCAACCTTGTTTAGGTTACTATAAAGTAACGCGTTTGGTTGTTCCTTGAGGCAGGGTGCGTGTATCTAAGATGCCCATGTATCTATCTGCTTCTCTTTATATAAGTATATACATGGATAGGATAACATCGAGGATTACATTTTGAAACGTGAAAACACCGTTAGGTTTGCGAAAGCTAGAAGCTTAAAGTCCCCTCTTTATCACAGCATTTCGAATAGCGCAGTGTTCCCAACATGGCCCAATTCCGTTCAAATCCATTCACTTCTTTTCGTTCGAAGGGGTTCAGAGGAACTGCTTCCTCTTCAAGTAATGTGGGCATTTTGTGTCCACTATTTGCATTGATGTTGATCGAGAAGTAGAACCTCAACGAACCACTCTAAAATTGACATGGGAAGGAATAGCCTTTGGAATACTTAGTTGAACGAACTCAACGTGGACAGAGCAAAGACATTTCGTGAAATATTATGGGGCTTGTACGTATCGCAACACATATTGAAATGTAAATCGGAGCAAACACACTTGGCTCCCTCTTTACTGTTTCAACTAGTTACGCACAACATGAGATTGCCTAATAAAATAGGCAAGTATTTATATATTGTGCTCAAACCTAGCATATCGATGCTTGCGTATGTGTGTCACAAGGAGATTGCTTCTTGCGAGACCAAACCGAATGCAGACCAACGATTTTTGTTTGTATATTATAGCAAAATTCCAAATTAGCAGGCTTGAGCAATGACTTAGTTCAGAGAAATATAATATGTTAATTAAGATATACCATCGTCTACCCGTGCCAGAGTAATATGATTCCCAAGTTTAACTGCCAGATGCAAATGAGTTACAGTAGATTTTGTATGCGGTAGCATTTGCAGCCATTCTCGTAACGCATGAAATATTTTAAGCATCTGGAACTCACGGTTCACATTCAAAAGTTTCAAAGATACTAGGCAATCAAAATGTAATTCTGAGTATTGGGGTCCGGACTAATTCGTGAAGATCCTGGAAGTGATTTCAGCATCGGAAACATAGTACCCGATAACAATGAGATTCACGCTCCAATTAGGAAACTAGGGACGTCATTGTAATTGTAACTGTCGAATATTCGTTTTAGCTCCTTAGATCATTAAGAATTGGGAACCCAAGATGTAAATGCCACTTCATTGCACTTCCTTGTGATCCTCACATCAAGCCCTCGTTTCTTCAAGCTTTTGGGAAGGGGGAGTATTACTTCTGACATAACATCAACGCAACCACTCAAGATAAGTACTTCAAGGCAAGATTATTGGTCAATGCCTAGCAGGTCTATTTCTTGACACGAGACATGGATCTTCTGAGTATGGATGGGTAACATTTCATGTTCCAAGACGGTAGACCCTCAAATTGGTTTTGAAAAGTCGCGTACGTGTACAAAGTTCGTTAAGGTTTCGGGATTTCGGGAAATTCTAATACGCCAGATTTCCCGTATCACCATACCTGTCTGTGAATTTAAGGGAACATCGCATCTGCACCGCTGATGCTCACACTGCAGTGACTAAAGCACGCATAAACATCGAAATACTCTGCTTCTTCTAGGTTAAGTCTAGAAACCGGAAGATCGAATGATGTCGGGCCATTTTCAAAATTCTGGTTGCAAGATAAACGCGGAAATTAAAACTTAAGTCTCGGCACCAGGTCTAAAATAACTAAGCGCTCGGCTGTGCTTAATTGCCTAAGTTGCACATACTATCTCAAACAAATAAAGGAATAATCTTCCAAACTGTCTGTGTTCTATGCTTCTGTTGCTGTATACTGTCCAAGAAGCGAGTCTCGTAGAGGCCAGGAACAAATCGTCGTGACGAAATCTATGGCGTACACGGTGATGTGAATTGGGACGCGTTGCACAGAGTACCGGTTAAACAAAAGCTTGAGCTCCCTAACCTTTACTCTAGAACAACATAAAGCGTACGCGAATTCGTCATCATGCACACTCAATCCAGTTTACAGGAATGCTTGAAATGCGAATTGAAGTATTATTGCAAACCACATTCACAAGCTAACTGAATAATTTAGCTGATTTTAGGTTTTGTGGCACGCGCTAATGAGCACTCTGAAACAGAAACGGGATCTGAATCAGGATCTTAGAGGACGTAGCCAAGCAATCCTTTAGAGCATCACTTCAATTTAGACACACCGTGCATCTGGTTGCAACAAACACAACCTTCTTGACTCAATTATGAAGGGTCTTCTTCTCCGCCAGACCAAATTCCAATTTAATAAGGGAGAGGTTTGACCTTTCCAAACGCAACTCCCAGAGCAAATTCTGAATGATCAAGATTTTCTCAATATTGAGATAGAAGAAAAGAAAGTAGCCAAGCTGCAAATGCCAAGAAGAAGCACTAAAAGATTGGAAAGAAGTTCAATTCTGCGGGCAAGGTCCGGGGCTCCTCGCAGTATTCCGAATGGAACTCTTCGTAATACGCTTACCATGGTCTGTTGGACACAAATGGGGCAGAAGTTTCCAAATCCACAGACAGAAAATTATCGCATAGTATTTACCATCAACAGGAGGAACCGCAAGAGGAGTATTTTTGATCCCAAAAGTTACGCCCATTATTATAGCTTTAATAAACTTTTCGGAAATCCAAACAGGTGCTCAAGTACTTAATAATTCCCCTCGAACAATAAAGCATTGTTATTAGCGTAACCTTCTATTGCTGAGGGTATAGTACTAAGAGACCCCAAAGGATACGAGTGAGGGTCAACTTTGCCTTCTCCTCGACATTATAGATCGAAAATTCTAATTATAGCCAGGGGTTATACACGGTCGTAGCGAGACATCGTGCTGCATGCGGCTTAACGTCTCAGGGAATCAGTTACCACATGTGCGCGAAGGACGAAAGAACATCGTCTCTCATTTTGTGGAGGTCTAGGGGAGCGCAGGGCTAACAAAAATGTTCGTAAAATAGGCGAAAATGAAGGGACACAGAGGAACGCCTCATACTACGTTTTCTACACGAAACCTTCCTCGTAAGGCGGAGAAAATATTTCACATAGGTACGTGGAGGACAATTTCATAGAAGGATTTAAGAAAAGAGGCGTTTTCGCAGCCACCCGGGACACCAACCTCATGAATGAAAACACGAAACTACTAAACTTTGTTCCAATATTCACCACAAAGGGTAGGTGGGCAGTTCCGAGTATAAGTAGCATAGTTTATCTCTTAATTTGCCTTGGAAATCGACTTCAAATAAAAATCAAGAATAAATCATGGACGGATTAACTAATATTCACGGTGTCACCACCTTGACTGCCGGAGAAGTCACTTTGGCAGGAGGACAAATAACTTCTGTTGCTGTTGTGGGCATGGAAACAGTTGCTACTATTGATGGTCAAGCTCAAACTGTCACCACCGTTGCCGTTCAAATTGGAAGTGTGATCACTGACATTCCTCTCAGTGCTCTTGAAGCTGCAACTGCAGAACTTGGTTCCGCCAACATCCCAGACTTTACCGATTCCGCTGACTTTTCCGACTTCTCTGGTACCACTAACACTGGCTTGGAGAGCTCGCTCGAATCGCAAATTGGCTCAATGACTGCCAGTCTCAGCTCTGACGTCAGTGCTATCGAGCTGAATGTTGCTTCGCTCCATTCTTCTTTCACTTCCTCTCTCGATTCTGCACACCCATCAGCATCTGCCTCTGGTTCTGCTGCTGCCTCTGGCTCTGCTTCTGGCTCCAAGGGTGCTTCTTCTGCTGCTTCTTCTGCTGCTTCTTCTGGCTCCAAGTCTTCCGGCTCCGCTTCCGGCTCAGGTTCCAAGTCTTCCTCCTCCTCCTCCGCCTCCGCTTCTAAGGGTGCTGCATCTGGCCTCCAACCTTCCGGTTCCTGGAAGAAGGCCATGTTGGTCACTGGTGTTGTCGGAGTTTCCTTCATCGTCAACCTTGTTTAGGTGACTCTTGAATAACCAAAATCACTCTCTGTAACGAGGGGGTGTTGTGTGATAAGGCTAGTATTTCCTATAACCTTATTTCTTATATATATATTTACGTATTTGGATACGATCATATATCATGGATTATATGCCGTGCGTTATCATTGAATTGTGATGTTGTAGATTAGCCAGTGTAACTAGATCCCATACGGCTGTCCACTCTCTTGAAGACGTTCGCGCGCACATCTAACAACCCTCACGAGTGTGCGTTTGAATTTTCCAACTAGTAAATTTCTCAGCGCCAAAAAAACAAACGTGTACAATGTTCAACTTGGTCAACCGTTTCCAGACTATTGGGAACCAATTCTTGACATCGCTGATTATTCTCCTGGTGGTGGTTGTATTAGTCACCCTCGTCCAATTGAATGTCGATCAAGTATGGTCTATTGATTCCACTGCTATTGCAAACATCCGTCCCTCAGCAAACATGAGAACCTCTTCCAGTTATGGGTCTGCCAACCGTAAACCAAAGGAAAACAGCAAGATCGAGTTTGACTTGAATGCTGACTTGACTCCATTGTTCAATTGGAACACTAAACAGGTGTTTGTCTACTTGACTGCAGAATACCCCGGCAAAAGCGAAGGCTCACTGAATAAGGTCACCTACTGGGATCACATCATTACCTCCAAGGACGACGCCGTGTTGTCTATCAAGAAGCAAAAGTCCAAGTACTCAGTTTGGGACATCGAAAAGTCATTCAGATCTAGAAACGCCACTGTGAAATTGGAGTGGAACATCCAACCTTACATTGGCCCATTGATTTTCGGTGAAACTAGCACCCCAGCCTCATTTAGCTTTGCTCTACCAAAAGAGAAGAAGAATAGTTAATTCTATATTAATTTGGTGTATATACAAGATGCAACGTAATATTGAAATGCAGTGTAGTGTGGTCGATATGCCATCCCCACACCCATCTAATATCTCTCATTTCTATGCTTGGTCAACAACAACGCTTCCAACGTTCTTGCCTTCCTTTCGTCAAATCCTTCCACATTGTTAGCGGGCAAGATCTGATCAATGGCCGCTCTAAAGAACCCCTTCCTTATACGGGCCAAGTTATTGTACATTAGAAACTCAATGGTTTCAGGATATTCATCCATCATCGTGAATGCTTTATGCTTATCGTCCCCAGCAAAGTCATTGATAGCCAACCACAATTTGTGGCAGTTACGAGGGCTCAATCTATGTCTAATCGAAAACCCTCGTTCTGGATTGAAGAACCTAGGGATCTCCTCCACCACTGTCTGTGCGGTCATCCCAAATTCCTGCAAGTCCTTGTGATTTTCCAAAATGAGCTTGTTCAACTCTTCCTCAGATCCCTCAAAAGAATTTTCGGTAACAAGGTAGTACTCGTTCAATTGTTTGTATTGCAATTGAATTTGCTCAAATCCGTGAATTCTCGATACTTGCCCAACAGCCATCTTATACATCTGTTGGAGGAGCCTCATAAGGCGAACCTCGACATAGTTCCCATTGATTAAATAATTCTCACAGGCCTCAAGTATAGCTCTAAGACCCTCCTCATTAACCTTGTCTCGGAAAATGTTTTCAATGAGCTGGTTATACTGTTTTCCAGATAGCTTGATCCTATTGGAATTGCTCTCAACAAGAATGGATTGCGAGCTGTCTGGCTTTGATATTGCAATTTTCGTACTTATCAATTGTCGGAATATGTGAACTAAAGATGCTGGGATTCTGGGAAGATCGTCATATGGGTACGTTTGTACGTAGTTGGATATAACTTTCCCTAGGTCCTTCAATCCCCTCTGAAGCAACGCCAAGGCAAGCTCTTCATTGTGCTGCTGCTGATAGATCTGGGACATCTCTTTGTAAACGGTGAATTTAAAGGCGTACAGAAGCTTTTGCCCCAAAACCGACTTCATCTGGTTGAAAAAGTTCGCCAACAACTGGTTGTTTCTTTCATCCAGAGTTGATTCGATGTATGCAGAGACTATCTGGCACAAGTTTACTGCTGAATCAAACAATTTGTATCGAGAAACGTCTGACCTAGGAACAGTCGATTCCAACGACAACCCATTCATTTCAAAAATAGACTCTAACAACTTCCTGGAATTGGTACCACCCGTGTTTCCCTGCTTGTCCAAGAAAATAAGTGCCTTCATCAACGAGACATACGTCAACGGAGATATATCTATCCTTTCTTCTGCCATGCGCCTGTACACAGAAAGAATTTCAGTGAAACTCTCGTAGCTGCCATCACGAACCAAGTGTTGCAATATAGGAGTGAAGTGGAACTCGCTCAAAACTTCGCGTTCTTTAGCGAGTTTCAACGTATTGGATGCATCCGAAAGTTGGTTCTTCTGTAAGTAGTAATGAATAATTTCTGAGTAAATTCTAGGTCCCCCGTAGATGCTGATAACTTCCCGAGCTTTAAACAAGTCAGCAATAAAGGCTCTTTTCAACTTAATAAACTCCTTCTGTGCCGACTTTGGTAGTGCTGATTCCCAAAACCTGTAGTTCTTCAACTGAACGGCGTATATCTCACCATTGTTAAACGGGACCTCAGATACTTGATGTGCCTTGAATATAACCTCGTCCGCCTTCTCATACAAATCCAAGTTGAAAAATGCAGTAGCCAAGCTTTTGTAGAAGGTGGCATCACATACGCCAAAATCATGTGCTAACCGGTGTATCTTCTCCACAGAAGCAAGGCTATAATTTTTGGATGCAAAAATGACCAATTTGCCCAAGGTTTCAGAAGTAAGAAGCTGGATTCCAGTTTTTTCCTGCTCACTACAGGTTTGCAGCAAGAATGACATAGCGTCGTCCAAGTCACTTGAATTCAAGTACACCTTAAACATCAAGGAGTAAAGTAACCCTGTGTGCTTCGTAGAGTACTTCAAATACTCAGCAAAACATTCTTTAGCACCCTCAAGGTCATTATCGTGGATTCTGCTTTTGATCAAAGCTGAAAAAATAAGTTCGTTTGGTTGCAAATTTCTCTTTTTCAACTGGCTGAAAAGCAAATCAACTTGTGTTCTATAACCAACTTGTGCTAGTGCTTTCATAACAACAACATAATGCTCGATGTATGGCAAACTTCCCTTTCCATACATATCCTCAAATTGGGATTGCAAAAGTCTCCAATTCTTGGTCTCATCACTAACCCTCAACAAGACTTCCATTTGATCCTCATGGTGCAAGCTAGTGTGCTTAGCATATAAATCAACGGAGTCCAGGTACAATTTAAGGTTGCACATGGCTGTCATGGCACTGGTCAAATCCTTGTAGTGAAGTGGAATGTTTAAGTCTAGCTTATATTTCCAAATGTTTAAGGCATTGTTAGGCGATACTTGTTTTATGTGGTGCATTGCCAGAGTCAAAAAGTTGGAAGCAGTTGGTAATAGTGCTAGGATTCTGGTTGTGTGATCCAAAAAGCTCAACTTATAAGGAGTAGACATTAGTCTGATGACTTTGCAGTAAGGATCAAACTCCTTATCGATGTAAAGGAAGGTTTCATCACCAATGTGTTTCGCCAATTCAATAAACAGCTCGTAGAAAAAGAATCTCTCTTCGATGTCTGTTGTGTTCAATACCCCTGCATGAATAAACTGGCTGAGTAAGAGACGTCTTGAATGTTTAGTTCGTTCTTCACTTTGGAGAGCACTCACCAAAGCTGACCTATTGTAGGTGACTCTGCCGTCTTGGTCATATCTCAACTTGAAAGTTACTACCAATTCATCAGCCCATGATCTGTCATTAATCTTCAACTCTTTATAAACCGGTAGTATGTGACTCTCGTATAAGTGGTAGTTACGGGTGTTTATGATCATATGAATCAACTTATCCTTTCTATGCAATATGCTATCCTGTAGTTGGAGAAAGCCATCAACCCTAGGCTTGTCAAATATGACCTCCCATATGTCAAATATCAACTGGATAACAGACGGGTCTTGAAAACCAGTTGCAGCCTCAATCAAATTGTCTATGTTGGCAAATATAGCCACTTGCTGTTCTTCCTCGAGCTGCTTCGTTTGCAGAAGTAAATCCAAATATCGTCCTCTTAGTTCCTTGTTGTGAATCAATTTATGAGATTGGGAATAGTTTCCATCCAATAGCGCAGACAGATCAATGTCTGGCTCGTACTTGGGTGCGTTGACTATGGAGTTGGAAATCTGAATGCTCGTCGAAATTGGAGATTTTGAGGTAAAATATCGTATGCTAGGTAGTTGTTTTGAAATATGTATTTTTGAAGCCAACCTGCTCGTGAACCGCCGAGGGATTGTTCGTATTAATGATCGTGATTTCATTATATTTGGTTCATGGGATTAGTTGGTGAAAAAATTAAAAAGTTGTGAGAAAAGAGATGAAGCTCGTACGTACATGGAGAGTTATAAAGTCGTGATATGGCTCAGGAGAAGGAGTATAGTTATCAATTAGGCAGCTATCGACTGGGACATAGCATTAAATGTGCGCTACTGTACAGAGTCAAGGTCTAGAAGCTCGTACGGCCTCGTCTTATGCTGTCGACTGGCATCACCAAAAGCACTGAGGAACTCGAAAATCTCATGATTTCTTCAATTCAACATAGTGACACAATCTTCTTGAAGGATGCAGAAAATATATAACATAAAAAATTACGAAAGCAACTACAGTGCTGTTGATACAATCTACACTTGGAAAGCAAATCGTCAGAGTCATTAAATCAGTTTTTTGGTTTTGTAGTCAGCGGGTCTCCCCTCGTACAGTGTGAATATTAGGGAATCATCATAGAAATGCTTTTCAACATGTTTGTTCAACACTTTGAGAAAGGGTATGAAAAACTATAACTTTGTTAGAAAACATTCTCAATCATTAGAATTGTAAATCAGTTAGGGACCTATCATCAACTCCCATCCACCAGCAGCTATAAATTTGTACACAATAGCTGCGTCTCCTCCAAAAATGTACACAGAGGGATGGACAGGGTGGTTATGTCCGCCCGGTCGACAAGTATCCTCATTTAAACAATCTCGAACCTAAAAATGGAAAACATACTCTTTTGAATTGATCAAGAAGGATGCACACACATTCATATACACGCAATTCAACATATAAATCAGAATGCTCATACAAGGCTGAAACTTAACGAAAATGCATTTGTCAACATAGATCATTCAGTTGGAACAATTGGTAAAATGCAAATAATCACCGCAATCCTTTGAATGTGCTGTACTTGAATGTATTTGAATGTGTATGTACCCTTGATGGGTTGAAGAAAAAAATTTTTTGATAGTGCTGCTCCCAAGTATTTATAGTGGTGAAGCAATAGCAGGTGGATATGGTGAGGTACACGACCCATTATTAGGGCTACATAAGAAGTCTCTTTTAAGCGTAGCGTTGCCACAGCAGCTTCACACGGATGGTTTTACCACTATTCATGTATTTATGTAATTTATATAACCTATACCTTAATGCCAAAGAAGCTTACTTTGACAATCACGGTGAAAACTAAGTGTGCAAGAATCAATCCTCCAAGAATTAAGTAAGTCTGCCTGTTTGAAGCGTCGGTATCTCCATTATTGATCAAAAGACAGTTGCTCTTGACAGCAGGGAAAACTTTTGAGACATTACTCAAGCCAGTGATAATACCGCTAAGTAATACAACCGTCCACTCCAAAATATTCAATATGAAAAGGTTCTTGAATTTATAGAAAAACACAAGGAATAACAAGTTGACTACGGTGATCGGAACCCACAATACGTTGGTATACCCGTAGATAGATATCAACTTAGTGAGCAGCAATCTGTTTGGGAATTTGAATCCATATGAGGTCAAGAAGTAAAAGAGTGACGGAATGATCAAGTTGTACCCGTAGAACAAGCTGATTGACTTGGTAAGCAAATCAAAGTCGTAGTGATATTCATTTCCTTCCAATCCGTGCATCCAGTCTGCCAAAATATTTGATCCAGTGGTGCTGACAAACATGAGAAAGATCAATGTAGCAGTAATCCAGATGAACCCGTACAATTCTGGGACTTCATTACCATCTTCCAAGCCGAAAGAGGTCAGTAATGGATTCAATGCCCTCTTTAATCTTTGGAAAAATATTTCACTGTCCAAGTCAAAGAATTGTCTGTAGAAATTGAGGTGGAACACGTTGGATGTTGCCTCCACGGTAGGCTGTGGCGAAACTCCCGGTGGTGGATGGCTAGGTGCTGGGGCACTCAGTGACGATTCCTGGTAAGTTGGGGGAACAATGTCATCCGTTTCAATTAAGTCTGGCCCACCGTCTAAGAGGTTACTGCCTTCGACGCCTCCCCGGATCTTGCTATATGACTGTGACATTGGTAGCCGTCTCTTAATTTTTGAACAACAAAACGAGATTACGTAAGTACATTTTCAGAGAGGTGTATATCTAATTCTGCAACCTAGGTCACGTTCAAAAACTATTACTTTAAATCAGGCCCAACACCTATGATCTTTTCACAAGGGGTCTTCTTGGAGGTCGATCTCGATTCATTGGATGTTGATCCCAGATGAAATGGGTTTCTTGGTGAAGTTGAAAATGAATGATCAATGTTACTGAGCTCTTTGCTTGCCCCAAGTTGGAAAAATGAGGGTTCAACTTCGTTTCCACATAGGTAATGCACTGCATCTGTGACTTCTAAAGGCGAGTTTATACTTTCTAGTGGTGTAGTTGAGGTGACTGCACTCTGAGGGGAGTTTGGCTGACTCGAAAATGGTTGCGAAATTTGTTGATTTATGCTCGTCCCTCCACTTTGTATCCAAGGACTTTCACTCGGTGCAGTGTTTGTGACTGCTGAATATGACACTCCAGACTTTGTATCTTTGCTTATTGGAGAGTTTATAGCCCTCAGTGCGTATTTCTGGAAGATTTCATCAACCAATTTGTCGCTACTGGTTTCTGACACGGCCTTGATTTGACTAAGAGGTACTTCCTTAAACGGATTCCGAGGAGAAACTGTTGATGCAGACTTATCTTTTGAAGACTTTGATTCAGCTGCAGGTGATTTATCGTATTCTTGGAACTCGTTTGGGGGGTCTTTAGATTCATATAAGAATTCAATATCAGTTTCAGTTTTGTCTCTAGTCTCGGGAAACTGCAGGAACACTGCACTACCAATCAAGCAAAAGATAGAAAGAATGAAAAATGCCCAAGGGCCAATTACTCCAAAGGAAAATGGTAAGCAAACTGTTATTACAGTAGAAATTGACCACAGGACTCCCATGCTAATGGCTATTCCTTTTGCTCGAGCTGGGCCGTGAAACATCTCTCCGATGTATAGCCAGCTTGCTGGCAAGACCATTGAACAATAAACTACCAATAAAGTTAGGGTTAGTGCCAACACCGAAGATGCCGGCTCTTGAGATAGTCTCCAATTGAATGGGGATACTTTTAAAGATGGAGTTCCATATTTTAACAGCACCCAGAATAACCCTATGTGTATCATGGTCATTATCAGCATTCCAAAGACTAAGACGTCTTTTCTTCTGCACCGGTCTAGAAAGAACACAGGAACAAGGGTAAATAGTGAAAATACTGCGTATTGGCTAGAGCAGACAAATGGTCTTGACTCGGCAGGCACACCACACATTTTGCAAATAAAGAGGAATAAGCACTGAATTGAATGGACACCGCTTGCTTGTACGAAAAATTGAGTCAATATACCAATCAGAGTATGCCTCCAATATTTGGGTCCTATCAATTCCGAGTAGGTACAGGGCCGTATCTGCGATGCAGCTGTGTAAGCGTTGGTGACAAACATTTCGTCACCTAAACGCGTACGATTTGCAGCTATTTCGTCCACCTTAGTAACTTTATTATTGAGACGGTACTTTAGTATTCCAGTCAAAGTCATTGCTGCTTTTGTCCATTCCCCTTTGCTTGCTAGCCATTTAGGCGATTCAGGCAAAAGAAACAGGAGAGGTAATAGTATTATCGCAGGAGCCGTTTCTATTCCCCAAATAGTCTTGAAGAAGTATTCATTTTCAAACAACGTCCCGAGGTACAAACTAAGATAATAAACAGCTAGAGCGCACAATGCTCCAGAAACTTGAATGACGGACAATGAGCGTCCCTGCCTTGACTTGGGGATTATCTCAGAAACGTAGACTGGAACCGTGGTTGTCATAAACCCTATTGCGATTCCAGTGATCAACCGACCAAGAACGATAAGATAAACGAAGTACAGAAAAAACAAAATAAGACAGCCAAGCATCCATAGAACTGCCAAAAGCTGAATCGACCCTCTGCAACCTATCACGTCACATAATATCCCACTTAGTAGACAGCCAATGACTGCTCCTATAGAGTTACACGACATAATCATGCATTCTTCAAACCTAGTTATATACCCATAGTAATCCTCAAAGACATCTGAATTTATAATTGAGATCAACAAGTTAGGCTCAACTCCTAGTAGAACTCCAGATAGTGCAACTATGATTGTAATGCAGTATATGTTGTAGGTTGCCATAGCGCTAAAAAAGTATTTGCGTTCAAAAATTTTTGAAGTGTGACCGCCCACTGCAGCTATTCACAATACAACTAGAGCAAACTCCCTCTTGGGCATAACAAGTCACAGAAATATTTACTTATTACATATGTACCTGGCTGAGTAGAGCATCTTCTGATTACTTCGTTCTTGCAAAGGTACATCCACAATTTTTTTGCAACCATTTAAATGCTGTAACACAAGAAGATAAAGTCAAACCGGTAAAGGCAGGTAAAAAGTCTCTATCGTCAATTACTACAACAAAGAGTTGTATTCACGGCTGAAGTACGGCATTCTGGCCAGGAAGGAGCTTTCTCGACAGTTGCTGTGAATAATTTTTTTTATTTTTTGAACTTTTAGCTAACAAGATAAATCTACACGTACCAAAAATGGTGAAAGTACAAACTTAGGATTCACATTGTTTGATTACATATCATTTCTTGGTGTTTTATGCGGTGTTTTATGATACACGGGTTTAAGCTGTCAAAACAGAGAATACTCGCAGGGTGCTGCGCTGATTTGATTTTGTTCGCTGCTTTCTCGTTCCCACAACTCCACTACAGAAACCATGGACGTCGATCCGTTTCGACAATACCTTTTACCACAGTCATATCGACAGCTGGATGAGTCCAAAGATGAAGTTCTTATAAAGCAAACCTTATTCCTCCCTCCCAGCTTCATTGAAATCTTTTCATTTAAAGTACAAATCAACAAACCCTTTTCTGGGTTAACGAGTACAGACGAAGATTACGAATTCTTGATCCCTAAAGAAGAGGACTCCCAACAGGCAGCGTTCAGCGAGGATGAGGATGAGACCTTTTTGAATCTTGGAGAAACGTCAAGTGATTCAAAGCCGCGTCTTCACCCTCTCTTGAATGAGATTCTGGTGATAGTAAAGCAAAAGTCCTTGTTAGTAGATGGAATTGAGTATCCAATTGGCTCAGAAATACGTAGTGCAACTAAAATAAATGGAGTTCCTGATTCTTCTGGAAGTGAGGACTCATTAATGATATCTTTGAAGTCAGGCTACTTGCTTCTTATCCGAATATGGTGGCTTCCTCGGCTGTACAGGGATTCAGATTACCACTTACAGGGACACGTACCAGAAGCGACTAGCAACATGATATACAAGCCGTTTATTGTACAGTGGTGGGACACTTCCTGCAATCTTGACTTGCCTTCTTTAGAGTCTTCTGGCAAGTCTTTGCATGCACATCCTTCAGGGTTATCGGTCGTTTCCACTAGCGCAAGCGGTGCGTTCAGGATCTACAACACCCAGTTCGCGAGCAGTGGGATCCTGCTAAAGAAGCATTTTAATGTTTCTGTGAATCAATTGATACTCCAGTCATGCTTTGCAAACGGCAGCGGTGATCATATCATGTTTTTGGTATTAGCTCACACACAGCATAAAAGAATGGTACTAAGTTTGTATTCGTGGTCTACTAGCGAAAGCTTGAGCCAGAGTTTCCAGAAGTCTTCACTTCCGCTAGACAATTCTTTTACATTACCTATTTTCATAGTGGGGTTGGACTCTCAGTTTTTATTTGTTTGCCCTTCGAAGATAGTCATAGTAACAGTTCATGACATAATATCAGCACAGTATGACTTTACCGAAATCCAAGTTCCCTGGTCCTTCCCTACCGCGTACTATTTATTTGAAGATCTGGTATTGGTTTCGACGGACAACGGTGTGATATATAGAATAGGACTGGATTTATCCCCACAACCAATAATTCGAGTTCCTGACTCCATATCGGTCTTCACTTTGAAAAGAGAAGAAGATCACTACAGGTTAATTTATGGAAGTCAGACTAGTCTGAACAGAGAATTTATTATACCCGAGCTATTCTCGAAGACGTATGTTGATCACACCAAGATCGACTATTCAGATGCCAAACTTGTCAGAGATTATAAGAAGTGGTCACCCATTACAGACTTGACAGTATTACCTTCCATTGAATCTAGAGCTGGCTTTAGTCAATCTGATCAGGAACTATGGGGAATTGTTGGCTCTGGAAGGAAGACCAAGATTACTAACTTTCGCTTCGGGTACTCCATGCAGAGGAAAAGTCAGATCTATGAGAATCTTAAAAAGTTAGAGAATATGTTTAAATTAGAGTTTGAAAGTAGAACCTTGATATTCTGCCTGATGGCATATCAAACCTTGTTGGTTGAATATGACGAGCCTTTGGTTTTGTTGGACAGTAACTTCATTGCAGATGATGCTACACTCCATGTATCTAAGGTGAACGGTCTGATATTGCAGATTACCAGAAACTTGTTGATATTAACTAATCTTGACGAAGTATTGACTCAAATGAGCACCTCCATGATATTGTTTGTTGACAGAATGGGCGACTTTTTGGTATTGATTACCGAGCCTGAGCTAACTGTTGAAGTATTTGAAATAGGAGAAGGCAGCGACTTTGAAAGCATGTTGAAGTTAAGATCCACGCTTAAGCTCCAGTATGAACCGTCATTTTGTAAGATAATAGGAAATGAGGTTCATATTGGTGACTTTTCAGGGAACCTCATTAGGTTTACTTTGGAATTAGACCCCATTAGTCAATTGTCTTTGTCGAGCCTAAATCCATATTCTGACGATATTATCAATCCTATAGTACATGACGTTGCACAGAACGGAGAGTTCTTGTTGGTTGGAACGAAAGACGGGTCATATATTCAACTTGATGGCGAGTTCAAAATGTTAAAGTACTTGAAAGTAACCAATGTCCCTGTTAGCTTTTTCATTGGGAGTGACTCCAAGCTCGTGTACCTCGTTAGCAAGAGCTTGTGGTTAATTAACTTTTATGAGGGCTGTTATCCTAATAAAGTGTACTTTGATGAAGCTAACGAAAGGAGCATTTCGGCAATGGTCGAGATAGATTCCCTAATGCTCTTTGCCAGAGATAACGGGATTGTTCTAGGAAAGGTTGGAACCTTCAAGGAGGCTTGTATCAGGCAAGTTTCTACAGAATTTGCAAAGAAGATCTACTATTTGGAACACCAAGCATTGTTGTGCATGCTTTGCAAGTCAAAGCAACATAAGCATAGAATACGATTTGTGGACAGAAAGACCATGAAGTTGCTAGCACATTCCGAACACCATAGAAAGAATGAGCTGGTATTTGAGAAGCAAGAGTTTCCAATTTCGGCTGCCATATGGTCCATCGAGAGGACTGATCGAGTGTCGAAGAAGCTATTGGTTGGCTGCGAAAAAGGACAGGCAGGCTCATTTAAAGTTTTGGATATCGTAAAGACACGAGAGGACCTCAAACTAGTTGAATTGACCAGCTTTGACCACCCAAAGCGTATCAGCAACATTGTTCAAATAGGTCAAGATATTATTTTCAGCTCGTCGTGTTCTCTCTACGTCACTAGCTATGATCTTGACGACAAGAGATTGAGGCCCGTCTCATTATTATACAAGCTTGTGAGTGAGATATCTAGCTTGTGCTTGGAAGACGACAGACTTTTATTGACCACCAAAAAAGACTCCGTCTTCTGCTTTAGGTACGTGGACTCTATGTTGAAGCTAATCGCAAGCGATCCTTTGCCCAACAGTTTTGTTAATCAAGTTGCGTTCAAGGACAAATATGTTGCCGGAGACAAGCTCCACTCCTCGATTGCGTTTATGAACGATGAATACACCTCCACTTCAAGGATCTCCTACCAAATGTCCATCATCCCGAGAGTGTACAGCACAACACTTAAGATGCGGTGGGTGGATGGTGGTCAGCCTACGGTATTGGTAGTTGGTGTCAACGGGGAAATTGTAATATTTAGAACTACAAGCAAGGACCTGAGTGAATTGCAGCTATTGAACAAGTCACTTAACAAAGGACTGAGCTACCAAACACTGCTCCAGGACTACATTAGAATGTTGGAAAGACCATTTCAAGGCAAGCTTACAGGGATGGGGCTCTTTGGCTTGAATAAACCCAACTTCCAGTTCAAGGCAAATAGAGGAGTGGTGGTTGATTATGATCTCGACGACTTGGTCCAATTCACAGAACAGAGAGTAGGAGTCTAAATCCAAACTTACATGCTGCTTTCATAAATAAAGTTCATTAATCTATATATATAAATAATATGCAAATGTTTAAATCATTCTGTAATGCTGCTGTCCCTATCAGTGCTCTTATCAGATTGAGGCGAGATTGGAGAATCTGGGATTTCTCCGTCCAAGACAGAAGCCCTCTTTCTTAATCTTTCTTGTCTAAAACGTTGAGCGGCCAGCAATTTCGCGCCATTAGCGCTTTCGTTTTCGCCGTTTCCTCTCAACTCTTGAAGCAAGTTTCTAGCTCTGGAGCCTAAATCAGAATCTTCATCTGGTGACGAAGGCTCTTCGGAGATCAGGGTGTTTGATAAATCACCCGAAAAGTTGGCTTCTAATGGTGAATCTGGAGCAAAATTAGACTCCACAGGACTACTGGCCAGCAAAGGTTTCTTTTCTGCAAGCTGCTTGTGCAACAAGGCTCTTTTTCTTGCGCTTGTAGACTCTCCTCTGGGTGGACCAGCGGCCTTCAACTTTTCCAAAAGTGAGTCCATGACATTTTCACTTTCTTCTTCCTCTGGACTGGATGCTTCCTTAGGTGGTCTCTTTGGAGCCTCAAGTAGCTTCTTTCTTTGTTCGTAAATTCTAATCTCTTCTTCGCGCTTCAAATTCTCACGTTGAGCACGTCTAAAGTCCTTAATAAAGTCCGAGAACTTGCTGATAAAGGAATTACGGACAAATGAATCGGTGGCATCTTCTCCAAAGAACCTCATAAGCGAGTCAAATTCCTTGAAAGTGTACTTGGCTTGGTCCATCAACAACTCGCTCTTTCGCTTTGCTCTAGGCAACACTGGTAACACAACCTTCAATACTCGGTCATCGGGGTGGAAGGTAGATAAATCGCTCAAGTTACCCACGTCAATGGAACTTTGGACATTCTTGATGGTTTGGCTGTAATCCTTACAGTCATTTGAAATGGTTTCGATAGAGTACTTGGAAATTTCCACACACTTGTGCAAATCTTCCATAAACCCTAACACATCAGGGTATTGTTGTCTGACAATCTTTTCAACATAGTGCAAGAAGGTCATACTATTCTTATCATCCTTCATAAACAGCAAACGCAGCAAAGACCCAAGCTTGAACCCTTGTGCCTGTTTGGTTGAGTCATTCATATAATTACCAACAGTCAAGATAATGCTGAAGACACTCTTCAAATGATCAGAATTCTTGATGCCTTCAACAGCTTCATCAATGGAACGCAACTTGAAAACCAAATCTTCATAGTCCTTTTCGTAATGGCTGATCATGGTCAACGCTCTAGTACGTGACTTCCAGTAGTGCTGCAAGTTGTACATCAACTCCAAATAAATACGATCTGGTCTTTGCAATTCCATTGGATCTTTTTCAGGCTTTGACCTAGTCTCGTCCTTATAGTTGGTGGAATATGGTTCATAGTTTCTAGCCAACCCATTGGTAATCTCAACTATATCGTCTCTCGCAAAAAATTCAAGAACTGCCAGGTTCAGGACAATGTCCTTGTCACATCTCAAGACTGCAGCAACCAAATCTTCGTCGCTAAGAGAACTGAAGGCGTGCAAGTTGATGCTGAAGTGTTGTGCAACATCCCTGGACAAGAAGCTAACCTTCTCGATGTCCTCTTTCTTCTTTGTGGCCAATTTCTTGATTTCTTTGGCTGCGAAAACCGTTTCAATCTCATCAAAAATACCGTTTTCCTTTAGCTTGGCAGCAAAACTATCACTTTGGGTAGCACTCCAGAAAGAGTCGGCATTGGCCAGCTCAAACTTCTCCCAGTGTAACTGCTTCATCTTCTTCTTAGGGCGGATCACAGTTTCAATAGGCGCAACATTCTTGACAATGGCGCGGTTCGAAGTCAGCGACATGGCTGGGAGTGGAGGTGGAGGTGGTGGTGGTGGAGCACCTCCAACGCCGCCAAGTAGAGCAGGCATAGGAGGAGGAGGTGGTGGTGGTGGTGGTGGTGGTTGATTTGCTGAAGTTGGCTTGTCCCCGCCCAAAAGAGCCGGCAATGGTGGTGGTGGAGGTGGAGGCGGTGGAGTAGGTGTTGGGCCGTTTTCCTTTGAAGGTGAGTCCTTGATTGGTGATGACTTTGTTGAATTCTTTGATGGAGACGAAGCTGGGGTGTCGTGCTCGGCGTTTTCTCTGATAGGAGAAGCCATAATGTTTTCCTTCGAGAAGTCCAGTTCTCTAGGGGAATCATCCTCGTCCCCGTCAATGGCTGAAATCTTGGCAACCTTTGAGCTCAACTCCATCACTAATCTTGGTCCCATGCTGTCGACCGTGGCCTTTCTATTATTCTTGTAGCTCAAACCTGCATTGTCTTTACCGGCATCCTTAATCTTGCCTTGGATGTCTGAAGTTGCAAACATAACAGATTGGCGCTTTTTCTTCTTTTCTTCAAGCTCGAGGGCTTTCTTTTCCTTTTGCTGATCAACACTGGCCAATTTCTTCTTCAACTCAGCTTTCAAGCGTTCAACCTCATTCAACTCCTCTTGAATCTTGGCCTTGATAGATGGATCCACGTATTCATCCAGTGGGTCAAATGAAAAGCTAAGCATGCTCTTGTTTTCATCTTCAAGACTGAAGTCAATGTTGAAGTCTTTAAAGTTGTGTTCCAACTCTCTTAATCTTTCCATCGCCAAGTACTTCTGTTTAGTGAACATGGCACTGTTGTTGAACTTCATGATGTCGTTGGATTCGCTTTGCAACGAGGCCAACTTCTTACGAAGTGAGTCTAGCTTTTGCAAGTCGTCCAGACGGCACTTACGAGGTGGGCCCTTGGGCACTGGTTCAGGTTCTGGTATTGGTTCTGGTTCGGGAGTCAACAAGTCTTCATCCAGTGAAATAATCTCTGTAACCTCTGGTTCGGAAATCTCAACTGACTTGTCTGGTTCTTGAACATAGGTTTCAAAGTCGGTCATTTCTAGTTCTCTCGCCATATTTTCAATGTCACCCATCTGGTCTCTCAATGCACGAAGACGCGAGGATGGCTCCACCTGCGTACCGAATTTACGGTTGTCCAACTTGTACTCTGCCTTCTTCCTGTGGATTTGTTTTTGTAACTTCTTGATCAATTTTTCGTTCGTAGTTTGAACATGGACGGTGGTTTTCTTGTCCTTTTCATTTCTATCAATCTGTGCATTATTGAGCATGACAAGTAACTCACGCATTTCTATCTCCAGTTCTTGCTTTTCAGTCAAGTGTCTCTTTTTGAGGTCCTCCAACTCTTGGGTCAACTCTTCGTTTAATCTTCTGGTCCTTATTAAGACATTTTCCTGTTCACGGACTTCGTTAGATAAACTTGCAATCAAGTTTCCAGCTCCCAAGGAAAGCTGTCTGGACATGTCATCTCTTTCCGAGGTTGCCTCTTCAGCAATTCTCTTGTAAGCCCTAACCTCATCCAAGGCCTTACGGTACATGTCGTCTGTGCTCATTGTCGAGTATAAACGGTTAATGGCAATACCAACAGCACTTTCGTCGTCTGTAGTTTGCAGCAACAGGACGTTTTGGATGATTCCATCCAATAAACGAAGACTTCTGGTCAAGTCTTCAGCGTTGTCTTTCTTTTCACTCTGGTTCAAGTACATGTGCTGCATAGCACTAATAAAGTGACCTTGAGCCTCGGTATTTTTAACCACGTTCCAAATAGACAGCACCAATTCGACGGGGTTGTTGAAGTCGAGGTTCACGTCCACCTTTTCTCTCAGTTTCAACTCCATCTCGTCGTTTTCGGCCATCTCGTGGTACTTTGATAATTGTTGGTTCAAACTTTCGTAGTTCAACTCCTCGAATCTGATTATTAAACGGTCTAAGCCTGCGGCCATGAATTGTGCACGCAAATGGATACGGATTCTGAAGTCAAGACCGTACTGGATAATGGTGTTAATCAACAACATTGTGCCGAAGCAGTATTCCAATAAGTGATTTTCAACAGTGTTTGCATTGCTGAGTGTCGAAGCACCAGCATGAATGTATTTGAGTTCGTCGCTAGCTCCCACAAGGGAGTTTAAATTCTTGCCCCTTCCGTCAATTGTCTTCGCAACCAATTTCATCCATAACTCGAATCTCTTGTAGCTTTCTGGGGCTGGAGCCTTTCTGACTAACTTTTTCCTGGTGGAGATCGAGGAGGCCGTTGAGTTTCTGGAAGACTCGCCAGCCTCGAATTCAAAATGCGGTTTGGAGGGGATTGCGTCCAAGGCCTTGAGCACCTTGTGATACTTGGCTTGGCTTTCGCCGTCGGACTGGCTATAGTAGGCAATCATGAACGTAAGGGATTCTTGCGCTATTTTACGGGTCAAGATTCTGGGACTGAGCAAGGACCCTGCGACGGCGTTGATGTATAAGCTTGCGTCCGATTTGACTCTTTCTGCGCCCAATTTTTGGTTCATCATGGACTTGAGAGCCTTCAAGGTGTTGAATTCCTTGTCAAACACCTCGTCATTAATGTCGTTCATCTCGACTTGATATATTTGCTCTTGGATCTTTGTCAAGTAAGCGGAAAGAAGAGCATCACCCTGGCATCCATATATGAAATGACGAACCCAATCAATAGGCTCGGTACGTAAGGAAACCCACAAGTTCTTTAATTGCTCTGCCAGGATGGTCTTTGATAATAACTTCTGGGTGTAAAACTCTGGGGTTTTTGTGTTTTCAGTCTTGCTGATACTCCCACCCATGTTGCCTCGCTTGTACTCTGTGAGGGCGTCTTGGTAAATCAACATCCACTTTTTGTCTGGGTGGTAGTGCAGCATTTCCTGCTTGGCTTGACTTGGAAGGGACTTGAAATCACGCTTTTCCATGAGTATTCGAAACATGCGGTCAATCTCGAAAACCAGAGATGGCTTTTCTAGTATGAATCCATTCATCAGGCCAGAAGTGAATGCAGAATCGCTGGCTAGAGAAGGTGCGGAGATGGTGGTGCTGCTGCTGTTGGACATGGTTGAGGATGACGTTGGGATCCTCCTTTTGATCAGCTTGGATGCTATGGATGCTAGATCAGAATCGTTGTTACTGTTGTTGACTGTGGAAATGCTATACGTCAGGGCGTGCCTCGAGTGGTTCAGATTGGTTATCTGGTGCGTGGGCACAATGTTGGTGCGTGTCTGGGACTTAGTTAAGGAGCTTAAGCTGGCTTGTCTTCTTGATGCTTGTGAGGGTAAGGAAGGAGGAGGAGTGGGAGGAGGGGTCAGGTGCACCAGATGCGCCAGTCCGGAAAGACTCCCGTTGCCGCTATCCATCAGCGACGTGTCGCTGTATGGATCATGGTAGTGCCCGCTCCTGCTTTTCCTTAAACTGAAAATTGATCCACTCGACATGCGGTTGGCAGTTTTATCGTGCGTGCTGGTAGAAGTACTGGAGTTGGCTTGATGGTATGCTCGTGAGTTGGCCAATTCCTCATTGATTTGACTGTTCAATCCATACGGTCCAGTAGGATCCGCCTTTGTTCTTCTCATGCCTTCTTAGTACTCCGTCGCTTCGTCGTCTAGTAGAATTATCTCTCCCTTATTAATTCAACAAACTCTCGTTCCGTTAAAAAAAATTGAAACGGTGTAAAAAAATCCGTGTAGCCAAATTTTGTCTGCGTGTGTAATACCGTATTGAGAGCTACACTCAATAAAAAAAAAAAAGAACAGGTCGTTTAGATTAACAAAGGTGCTGGACAAGCGAAACGATTCTAGTTGATTAATTACGTATATACAAAAAAAAGTACAACCTTGTTCTCGTTTTATTAGAGGAAAGCCTATATTTTAAGAATGGGATAGGCGATTGACTACCAGCTTAACAAATCACAAGAAATTGGATGGTCCAGAAGTTTTTTTTGCCCTAAGTTAAGCACCGACTTGCCTCACATTGCCTCACATTGACTGTTTGTTCCGGTTCCTTACCAAAAATAGACGCGCGGGGGGGAAAGAAACGTACTAACAAAGTAGAGTATATCAGTAAATCAGACTATTGTTTTTTTCCTTAAAAAGGATATTACGTAACAAGAGGCATCAATGAAGAATTGTTTGCATCAGACGTGTTTGATTCTGATCTGACTTGTGTTTCATTCTTGCAACGGGTTTATCGGATATACCGAGCACAGCAGAAAAGGTGGAGCTTGAGGAGGGGGTGGTTCCGGCTCAATACCCCATACTGGGTAAAAAAGAAAACGGACGTTGCCGTCACAATTGGGCATGCGCCAGCACACCAGTGACCAGCCTACAACGCTCCTCTGCAAGGCTTTCGCCTACAGAACTACGTTTTTTGCTAGACAATCGTAAAGACTAAACTAATTTCTCTAAATTTAATATTTGACAGATTGTATTCCATCTGCTGTACATGTAAAAGAACACGTAGCTTAAGCCCGGCATAGTGTGATTGCCGCTCTTTTTTTTTTGGTTTTTTTATTTTTTTCCTCTTAGGTATGTACGTTACTTAAGTGTTACTCTCTTACTTCTTTCAACATCTCCAACGTCTCTTCTAAATCGCTGTTGACCTTTTGGGAGAATTTCTTGGAGCGCCCGCTTCTGCCAAAGCTTTCTCCGGATCTGATACTGGAGGTATCGTCCAAGGAGTCAAAGCTTTGGTTTTCAATCTGGCTCTCGACCTTGCTGATCAACTCGGCCACCTTTGATTTTTTCGACTCGGTGCTGCGTTTTGCAGCCGAGGGTTCTTCGTTCAAAGATGAGGATGCTGTGTGCGTGGTGTTGACCGTTGTAGTGCTGTTGTTGGACGTGTCGTTGTTGGTCAACCCACCGGTGCCGGCCAAACCACTCGTGCTGGCCAAACCGCTGCTGCTGGTTTCTATCGGTGGAACAGTGTTGGTTTGGTGCACAACAGGGGTGCTTGCAGGTGTCGACCGCAACAGGCTAGAGTCGGCCGCTCCTGCGCCTGGCCCTCCCTTGGCTTGTGCCATACTGGCAAACGTCTCGTAATGTATGTCGTCGATCGGCGCTTCCGCAGTGTTGTCAGAGGTGTCCCAGAACCCAAACTTGCTCCAAAAGATCTTGGACCTTATAAGTGCGAGGTTGACGTAAATCTTGATCAACTTGGCCTCGTCGATTTGGTCCAATCGGATCGATTGGAAGTTGCTGTTCATCATGCTGTCGGCGTCACTCAACACTGACGCGGCACTCGAAGTGGTCTGGCCCTGGTTAGAATAAATGCTCGTGGAGTTCAAAATGTTGGTATTTGAACCAGAATTATTGGTCGAGGTTATGAAAGATGCCGAGTTCCTCTTGTTAAAGGTGATGGTGTTTGCAACATACGCAAACTCATCAAATGCATTATCGGGCTTTAACTTGTAGACGTTACCGTGAATAAGTCTCAACTTGGCAAAGAATTCACAGATATTTCTCAACTTGATCAAACAATAGTTACACAAGGGGTAGCTGGCAATCACTTCATCTTCTTCTGTATTATTAGTGCCTGCACTAGTCGTTCCATGCAACAATTTGAAATAGTACAACCTCAGATGCTCCAAAACATCGTCTCTAGACTCCCCACAGAAACTGCATGGCTCCTTGATCGCAACCGGTGCCGCGCCCGTGGGCACCCCTCCGCTCCCAGGTGCTCCAATCATGCTACCTCTGTATGCAGACTTGAAAATCTCGTTGATCCCCTTGACTGGCTCAATCACAGCTCTACCTTCAACTACACAGCTCCAAAAGTTCTTTCCTTTCTGCCATCGGTTTAAAAGCGAGTTGTTCGGCAAGTTGGGTATCAGGGAAATCGAGGACTCGATCTCCTCCTGCCATATCTTTTTGAAATACCTCAAGTTCTTTAAATTTCCTAGGTCAAACTGAAATTCCGGTTTAATTAATGTGAATATGAAGCCCTTGAAATCTTGGTTGAAGTTGTTCAAGTCTAGTCTAATGGCATTAATACTTGGGGAAAATATCGTTGAATTCAACTGGAATGCATGAGCGCTTGTCTCTCCCCCCAATACTGCACCTCCCACAGCCATGGTTTCAACTGCATCTTGGAAGTCATGAATGTGTTCTGTTTTAGGAGTCGCCACAACTGACGATGTCGTAAACTTCTGCTGCTCCTCGATCTTTATGAATAAATCCTTCAATGACCGCAACTGCTCCTGCAAATCTGATATAATCGTATCCTTCTCTTCAAGCTCCTCATAGAGCTTCCTGTTCTTTACTTTGAAATTGAAGGTCTCACGCGAAGCATTACTCACCATTTCGTTTGCTTCATTAAACAATGACGCCGTTAAGTCTTCAACCTCTCCTTCCAATTTAGAGTTCTGTGCTTCTGCAATTCTTTTGGCCTCTCTTGTCTTTCGCAAATCATCTTGTAATTTACTATATTTGGGAATCATTGTTTTATACCAGTCTTGATATTGTGATAATCTTGCGATCGTTGCCCTTTGACTGCTCAACTCTCGATTCAATTGTAGTATTTGCTCTTCTAATTCCAGCAGCTTGGCAACAGCTGTCACTAATTTCGTCGACAACGTAGTGACTTCAAGAGTCAACCTCTCATCGATGCTTTGTGACATCCCCCCTTCTTTTTGTATATGATTTCCTGTTGTTTGTTTTAGACGTTCACTTTTTTTTTTTCTTTCCTCTCGTTGTTCCCTTAATTTTTGATCTGGTTCACGCGCACACTGAGAGTAGCCGAATCAGGAAGTCGATCACTGATACGGAAAGGCGAAACAGAACATCTGAAACATATCAAAAACATGTCAATAATTCGTCAACAAAAACAAATAGTGCCACCTACACTGTAAATCTCAGATAACCATTGCCATTCTGGGGCTGGCGGTTTACTACTGACTTCATTACCTTTTGTCAATTCGTTCTACTTCTTGTGCGTGTCTCCATTTGTAAATTTTGTTTTTGCATATTTTGGAGATTTTTTTGCAACTATTCAACCACAAGCGTCTAAGAATGTATGAGGTCCTTGTCATAGGTGATTCTCCGACATTGTTGCAAATCTCTTTGATCTTAACTAAAGCAAATTGGAAAATCACCTTGCTCCCATTCACAGAGACTAATGCTGGCCCCGTAAGGAGAATATATAACCTTACCAGTTCTGTTCAGTTTACCACTTACAAAACATTGTCGAATTTGATTGAGTTAGCTTCACAAGTGAAAGCGTATGAGCATGATGGTATCTCATTTGAGTATGTTTTCTTTGGGTCCAAATTCGTGGAGTTCTTACAGGTGTCTCCTAAGTTTCTTAATAATGTTCTTGATCGAACTTCCAAAGTCATCTTTGATGGCACTGGGCACATATTCAACTTCTCTTTGGTGCAGCAGCTCTTCCCAAATCACCACTTTTCAATCCTATACTCTGAAATAGACTGTAGGGTGGTAGATCCCAAACGTAACTCCTACCAGCTAATGAACCTGAATTCCAATTTGAAGATTGCAACTTGCCATACGAGTTGCCAGCTTCAGCCCATGTTAATGGCTGCGAAAAATATGGATTTGATCAATGCTCAAAAATTGTCTGCTTACGTTTGGAAAGGAATAATTAGGAGAGTGTGCTTTCACTCTCTCACAATAGTGTTTGACGAGCCCAACATAGGGGTTGTTGCTCTGGATCATTCTGCCGCCCCAGTTCTAAACGGTATCTTTAAAGAGGTTGCAAGCATTTTTGAAAAATTTGGGTTCACAGGAATTGAGAACCTCAAGGCTCTCATGGAGGAGCTCCTCCAGCGCGAGCTAGAAGAGGCCAAGTTCAGGAAGTACCTCATTGAAGTCAAGCCATACCTACCAAAACACATTGAACATAATCTTGAATTTTTCAGCTTTGGTCAAGGTTATGAGAATCATCTAGTGAACTACTTTAAAAATTTGCTAAGTGCTGCTGCAATTATGGCATTAGAAGCACCTTTTTTGGAGTCAGTATTTAGTTTTTTACGCAAACTAAAGTCCAACAGGGACGGCATTGACTCTAGGGGACAATTTAAACAGTCTCTTCTATTTCAGGCAGTGAGCGGAGTCAATGAATATATTCAATTGGAGACTACAAAGAATGGAGTTCCGCCGGAGTTGAACATGATGAATTATCCTCCTTTCCATCCCAAACCAGTTCCACAGCTTCCGACCCATTATCAAAGGTTCCTAGTAAACACCGTCCAAACTATTCCAGATGACGACCTTGTGTCCATCGACCAACTGCTCCAAAATTTGTTAATCGGAACGGAACAACTTGCTTTCCCAGAGGAGCTGCCAAATATAAACGGAGACTATAAAGAGAAAGAGAGAGAACATGTCTTGAACTTACAGACAACTTTTAATCTGGCCCCTTCATCTCCTTCAACGTCGTTCCCAGATAAGACAGGCGCAACTAATCCTGCGTTGCAGCTACCTCCAACAAGTACGTTCAAATCTCCGGAGCCATCGTCATCAACACCACCGCCACCACCACCACATATGCTCCTCCCTAGCATGTACGGGCCATTGCCTTCAGAGAAGGTACTACCAATGCAGCCGCATGGTGTCTACATTCCAATGACCCAAGTACCGCTCGCACCTCAAAATTTGCAGCAATTACAAATTCAGCAACTTAGTCATCTTCAAAACAAGAAAAAGCCAAAGCCGTTTTACCACATTGCTGCTCGCAGCACCAAGGACACTCCGTCAGAGAAGCTTAGGCAGTCGCACCAAAACTTGATGAATGTCATGCAAGCTAATGGCATTGCCGAAGTTCAAAGCCGCTATGGAGAGCACGATACTAGCCTAGCCTATATCAAGCAAAATCGAAACAACAGAAAAGGAGGTAGCAACAACCCAGGCTCTGAGTCCTAGCTCCGCTAATTGTATATGTATAGTCTTCTTAGAGAACGCGAAGCGCGATACAGCAGAAAATCACATTATCATTTTTTCTTTATTACAACTAGTACTAGATGTCAGCGGTATCCTCCAACGAAGTACAGCAGTTAGCTGCAGAGAAGCAGAGAGAAAAGAGAATGGACGACATAAAGGCTGAAGACAAAAAGGCTTTTGAAGAACAGATTTTGCAAATTTCAAAGGCATTGGAGAAGAACAACGACATTGGAAAGATACAGATGGCCATCACTATCCTGAAAAATGACTCGATACAAAAGAGAGTTGAACAGGTGATCTCCCACTTCCAAGGTCCAGAGTCAGGGCCCCAACACAATTTAGTACTAGTTGGTAGATCTAGTTCCATAGGTAAGCTTTTGAGCATCCTTGAGATTTCCAAATCAAAAGTGCGGTTAGTGCACTGCAATAAAGTAGTGCTGCAAAAGTCATTGATCAACCCAAGCATCAGAAAAGGGTCAAACTCCAAGCTGGTACTATCAGAAGTGTGTTCGGAGAATATTGTCAACCCCGGAGCATACACCCAAGCACAGTACGAAGAGGAGGAGCGTTTGGTGAAGGGTCCAAAGGAGTATACGCTTCCTATATTTTATGCATTCATCTTCAAAGGACAAAAGGAAGAAGTCCAGCTAGGAAGTGGCTGGACAATACAAGGTTAGCCCACAAACCAAGGAAAAGGTTAGATTATAGAGTTAGGCAATAATGTAAAAATACCATTCAATCGATATACACGTGCCTCGTATACACGTGATCTTCTACCAATGAAAAATGAGTAAAGAAGCTGCGAGCAAAAAAACTTGGAAATCGTAAGATACCGAAAATATTTATTTAACGAGACATCTATAACCTCAAAAGAATTCATAGACAAGATGGCCATTGACGCAGAAACCTTCAAGTTCGAAACTCCACAATTCGACGCCAGATTCCCAAACCAAAACCAAAGTAAGCACTGTGCTCAATCCTACATTGACTACCACAAGTGTGTCTCTGTTAAGGGCGAAGACTTTGAACCATGCAAGATCTTCTTCAAGACTTTCACTTCCTTGTGTCCAGTTGACTGGGTTGAAAAGTGGGATGACCAAAGATCTGCTGGTAAGTTCCCAGTTAACATGGATGCTTAAATACTACAAATAGTAAAATACAGGATGAAAATGAATGAAATATCTTATGTATGTAGTCCCAAAAAGAGTAATTCCATTCTCACCAGAACTCGTCTTCGACCCAGTTCTCGCTTCTCATCTCATTGGAGCTGGCTTTCATGTTGTCTTCCGTAAACAAGTTCGCATAAGGGTCATCGTTGAATTCCTTCTGAGCCGCGTACAGCTTTTCCAAGTCGTTTCTCTCACGCTCTTGGGCACGTCTTTTGTTGGCAATGGTATTGACCAAATTTTTCTGGGTGCTCTTGAATTCTTCGATATCTACCTCAGTCTTGGTCTTCTCCAATTTCTTAATGATTTGATTGTCCCGCTTGCTGACGTTTATTCTCTTGACTTTTTTGGGATTTTGGAAAGTTACTGTGCCAGTATCCATGGACCCGTCCGACACTAAGTTCTCCACAGGTGTATATATCACAGTTATATTGTTAACTTTGTTTCCTTTAATGGAGTTCGCTTTCGTTAATTGTGCCATTTGTATTAAAATATCTTCATTAATGCTGAATGTTTCGAATTGCTTGAAATTAACCAACTCATCTTCGGTGAGTTGGAGATATAGATGCGCAGAACTGTAGTTATCAACATGGAACCAGATGTTCTTAGGATGGGAATGCTTTATGAGAGGGTCGTTCTCAAACTTATCTTTCCCCATATAGAGGACTCTTTCCTCTTTGGACGAGTCATCGTACGAAAAATCGTCCAAATCGGACTTTGCAGTAGCTTTGAAATAGTATACCATCGGTATAGAAATTTAATATGATGTAAATTATGTAAGGTTCCACAGAATATTACGTATGCAGATTTTTCTTGCTTAAGTAAGTTCTTAGCAAGCCACGACGTCCAAAGCTTACGTAACCCAACAAATGTCAACAGATTACAAAACGAGGAAAAATCCGTTAGTGAATATCAGCTTTCAAATCACTGTTTTGATAATAGACGCGTCGTCTCCGAGTCACTTGACATCAAGCAGGAGAGAAATACATTCATACATAGCCGACGGATTATTTACCCTAAAAGTTGTGAAGTTTAATCCCAAAAGTTTCTCCGTCAACGAGAGTATTTACTTTTGAGATAAAGAATTAACCGAAGGTGTACGCTCGCAGTTTTGTTTCTGTGGGCATTGAAACAAGATGTAGAAGACCAGCTCCATCGCCACGTCTGTGGTCTCATCAACTCATCAGCCTAAAGCCTAATCTATAAATAACACTCTGACGGATCAACTTGAAACGTTTGAATGAATCTCCAGATACTTGAAACATCGTTCATATACTGCTCTTACACCTTCATTCTCTGCACATACAGGTACCTCGCACGTGACCAATGGTAACTTTTTCTTGGGGTTACGGAAAATGAATAGCAAAACAAACAAAATGCACATATGAACCCACAATCACCCCGTTGTTTGCCTGGAGACACATTGGTGAAAATTGCATGGTACATCCCAAGAGAATAGCCAAAGCCAAATCGTCCTTTGCGTGTTACCTTCCTTGTTAAGAAGGTACTGCTGGACTATATCCTATTATATCTTGGGTAGTAACCAGCAACAAGTACGTTTTTGTGGACTCCTTTTCCTGTAGGTAGAGGCTGCAGTTATTGTTCCCCATCAAATCAAAGAGTACACAAAACACGATATTGACGGGAATGAGCTTACCCGGACACACAATTCTTCTTCTCCATGTAGAAGTTGCGAATGGGAGAGCGAGTACATGAGGCAAGAAAGGGATGAAATTCTTGCGATCGCAAAGAATATCACTCCCTCATGAGCTTCAAAAATAGCAACACTGGTATCCTTATTTCGTCTAGATGACTTACTGTTATCCGCCTCCGTAGCATTCTGTGTTCAGGTACCGTTGGTTTCGCCAAGTTCCAACTATCACATTGGCATGTTTCAAGTGGGCCTGCCTATCGTAAGATCCAGGTGCGTCACCATGCTTGGAAATCCAAAAGGGGGAGCACTCATAACACAAACAGACGGGCACGACCCACAAAAAGCGTTACCCAAACAAGCAAATTCTCAAATCGCAAATTCCTATAACAAGCCATAAAAGACAACAGGATCTTAAAAAAAAATTGATTAATACCTAATAAAGTATTTCCCAACTTTCAAGACTGATTAACAGAACCTGACCTACTACTATTCATTCCTTTAGAGGCTTCGTCTCGATATTTTTTCCGACTCCCAACTATCATTACATTCCTTTTACCGCAAATTACTTGCATATTATATATTTTAAAATCCCGATCCAACTTCACCTCCACTCCTTTCCACTACAATGAATATCGACCACGAATCCCTTTTCGAGTTTGAGGAATCGCTTCGACTGATTAGTATCGGCAGCAGCAATCGCATCTTACTACAGAACTTGGCTCTCAAGATAGAGTGTGCTAGAGCCGCCTACTATGAAGAAGACAAAGAAGGCACTTCCGACTTCACTGAACAAGAATTTGACCAGTTGTTTGAAGATTACGATTTCGCCAAGGATGAGTTCACTACCTGCTCCAAGTGTGGTAGAGGTCTCCAAGACGTAAATTCATATCAATCTTGCTGTAAAGTATACATAAACATTAAGTCTAGTGTGGTGTCAAAGTTAGAGAAGTCGTACTGGCTTTCCCTTATCAACAACCCAACTAGAACCGTCAACTCATTACCAAACTACACAGAATTCTTGTGCTTGAAGCAGGGGATCCCAAACCAAATCAGATCGCTTGTTTGGCAAAAATTGTTTTTGCTCAACGCTAACAAGATCCCTCAAACATCTTTCTTAGTGTTCAATAACTTTCAACATTCATATAACTCCGAAATATCTCAACAGATCAGCAAGGATTTGAACAGAACCTTCCCTATGGTTGAGTTTTTCAAAAATGAGAAGACCATCTCAAACTTGTCTACTATCTTGAATGTTTACGCAAATTATGACGTCGAGTTGGGGTACTGCCAAGGCTTATTATTCTTGGTAGGTGTCTTATACTACCACTTCCATGACAACTCTGAATTGACTTTCCACTGCTTGATCTCCATCATGGAGTCTGAATATGAATTAAGAGATATCTTCACTGCTTCTTCTATGTCATGCACCTTACAGCAATGGCATGATGAATTTTTGGATTTATTAAAGGTGGTTGACAAAGATTTATATAACCATTTGACTTCATTTGTCGAGCTACAAGCATTTTTATACCAATGGTGGTTATCTTTTATCTCTTCTCATACTCCTGATTTATCTATTGTCAATAGAATCATGGACTTTTGCATACTTCAAGGCTGGAAGATGGGGTTATTTAAAATCTCATTGGGGTTGTTGGTTATCAACAAACCCATCTTGATGAGTTTGAATAAGGGTGATGAAGAAGTTATCTACCAACACATGTTGAATGAATCAAAATGGGGTAACGTCATAAACGATCTTGACTTATTTTTTGGTGATTTATTGTTGAGCTGGGAAGAATCAATCTTTGCTCACTTAGAAGTCGATGTCGATGTTGAATCTCCAGAATCTATTAAGGATCACGCCCACATTCCAAGCTTGGTTGATAAAATCAAAAACTTCTCCATCCTCCCATCTTTGCAACATTTCACTCTGGACCTGTCGTCCGATGTCGCTAGCTGTAGCGACGAAATTACTGCTCCTCCAATTCCTGTTTCATCTGCGTCACTGGCATTCAGGTATAGATCGGACAGTTCGGTAATTGGCCACCCTAACAGATCTAGTGTTTCAGTATTCTCCAATCCAAAGCGTATTACTACCTCAGAATTGGATTCAATTTACTCGGACATTAGTGAAACAAGCCTGCAAGAGAATAACAATAAATCTACTTTCTCCGAATACTTAAAGTTCCCTTACTTAACAAGAAGAGCTTCTGCATCCCCTCCTGCTTCTGACATCTACGAAAAGAAAAGATTGGAAAGCTTCCAAGAGGAAGAAGCCGACGTAGAAAAAGAGAGCATGAAGGCTTTGTTGAGAAAAGCTTGGTCTTTGCTAGGTGAAGACGAAGATTCAAGGGTATTGAAGACAGAAATCGCAAAGATGATTGACGTCTAAACTTGTATAAAGTTTGTATTTATATTGTTGGCATTTTTAAGGTTACGTATTGAATGACTAATATTTTTAACGTTTTGTAACCATTAATCCTCCTAATAGTCCATGTCTCTGTGAACTTTGCACCGTCCATTGCAACCCTTGATTTGATTGAGACCGGTTGCAGCCTTAGTCAAATGTCCGGGTAATTTTCTCGCGTCTTTCGACCAGCCAGAAAAAATTTTGGTGGCCATTTATTTTTGCTTTACTTCATAGACAGCATTCCATACAATCAATTGCAATTACATCCTCAATAGACTACTGACTAGATCTATTGAACTCACAGTATATATATTAATTGTTAATTGCTAGTACATTATATTCATATTGTACAAGATTGAATTGATCGACCATCTTTACGAATAGTTCCCGATCATTAACTTTACCTGCCTCCACGATTCCAAGCTAAGAAAGGGTTTTTTGCTGGTAATATCTTCTTGTTTCTTGATGCATTGATATCTTTTAACAAGATCAACTATAACTACAAAAAACTGCATTACAAACATAAATCGTGACTTCATTAGCCTTAAGTAGCCCAGAGGGCAAATTAGAAGAAGAAAACAAAGAACCAAAGACCACATCCACCAGTTCTGTTACAGCTAAATCAAAGCCTGAAGATCCAGAATTAACAAAAGTTTACATCAATCAATTATCAATTTTAGTAACAAGTTTAGATTTAGATAATTTTGATTCGAACTCAAAGCAAATTAGATTCATATTAGATAAGCAAAAGCACAATCCAGCTGTTCTTGTCAATTATTTTAACAAGCTTTTAACCTACGTCTCATTTTCCAAATTTGAAGGTCCTGATAAAGAATCTCAAAATCCGCCCAAGTTAACACTTGTTGAAGCATTACTTAAATTAGAGTTAGACGCTGTCGCTAAGGACCTTAACCAACTTGAAGTTATCTTTGAACCTTTAAGTAAATTTTTTAACGAAACAGTCAAAGAAGATCCTTATTTTAATAGTATCGTTTTTGTTACGAAGTTTGGTTGTGATATTATATTATCTTTTATCCTTCTCATCAAATTCCACTCATACAGCGATATCGTTAAGGACTTCATTTATCAGAATTCCTTCTTACTACTCAATCACATTAAAAACCGTCAATTTCCAAAGAATTATAACTGGGATTTACTTTTAGATTTTATCTTAAACACTCCATTTTTCCCTTTTGTTCAGAAATTGTTAACACTCAGCTCATTAAAAGCATTTGAATCAAACATCGAACCTATCAACCGTTTTTTCCGCAATATACTCAACATGTCTTTCAAAGAATTATTAATGGAAATTGGTCCAGAAAATTTGTTACCGGAAAAATTATTACCATCGCTTCTCCAAATTAAGCCAAATGAGATCGATCAGAGCATTGCCCTTATTTTATCAGAAATCTTGATTCCAACATCTCAAGGTTTGTCAAACGGTTTAACTTTTGCCACCAACTTACCAGAAGCCAATGCAAAAGGTGCGCAACTTCAAGCTTGCTTCCGTTTCATAGAAGACCAGTCCAAATTCACTATAAATTGGTACCTGGTCTTTTCACACGTTCATGAAAACTTGTTTGATTCGGCCCAAAGAAATATCCAGCCAACTGTTGGCAGCATTACTCAATTCTTCTCGTCTCTTGACTTCAAGCAAGGTATCATAGACATTTTCTTGAACTATGAATGGTGGTTTAACAAGACTTTGTTATACATATTACAGTCCATGGATCCACTGCAAGGTGGCTATGATATTTGTGCACTGAAAAATTTGACTCTTTGCTTTGAAGATGAGAATGACCAAAGTCCTTCTCAAATCGGCCAACAACAACCACCTAGAAGAAACATTTTGAAATTTGTTAATGTTGGTAAATTGCAATTACAAGTTTTAACTAAGATTCAACAACTGCAACAAGGTGGCGAGCAAGATCAAAAGTTAAATGCTTATTTGAACCAAGTATTCGAACATGACTACAGGGTTTTCCCTGAATATTTGATTGCGGCTGCATTGACCGTACCTGAAAAGACCCAATTTATTACGGATTTGATTGACACATTGTTTGCATTGTTAATGGATAATGATAGTCCTTCTCTTCCAAAGGTGCTTAAGTCATTCAAGGAATTGGATGTTCTGTTGGCAATCGACAAGTTAGCTGATTACTACACTAACAGGCAATCTATTGAGTGTATCAACAAAATTTTATTTTACGCTTCAAAGGTAGGCTTGGTTGACGATCTTTTGACTCATTTATGGAATGTCAACTTCAAGTTCTACGTCAAATTTCTAGTTGAATCTTCGCTTCATGGATATGATTACAAGCTGGTTCTCGAAGCAAAAATCAAGGAATTTAAGGGAGACATTTACAATGCACTTGTTGAAGTTTTAGACGAACGTGCGCAAAAGGATTTTGAAAAGAGCCAACAACCTCCAACTGCTCACTATAGAATCTTGAAGCTTACTGACGTTTACTACTTATTGGAAACAATCAAGTCTAGTAAGGGATTGGTAGATTCAGACAAGTTGCAAAATCTTCAATTGTTATTGTTGACAACTTACCCTAGATTGATCAACTTTGGTAATGGTCACGATGATGCAATCTTAGCCAATGCAGAACAATCAAACTTCTTTGCACCAAATGTCGAATCTGAAATGAAGGCATACTACTCAAAGATGTACAACAAAGAAGTGGAGATCAAAGAAATCGTCGACATGCTTATTAATATGAAGAGCAGTGATGAACCACATAAGCAGGATGTCTTTGCTTGTATGATTCACTCTCTCCTCGATGAGTATAGATTTTTTGCAGAATACCCTTTGTCTGCTTTGGCATCGACTTCCTTATTGTTTGGTGCTTTGTTAGAAAAGGACTTGATCCAAGGTACAACTTTGACTGTTGCTTTGAACTTCATTTGGGAATCCTGTAATCAGCCGCAAGATTCGCCTTTGTTTAAGTTTGCAGTTCAATCCTTGTACAATTTTAAGTCAAGGTTGCACGAGTACCCACTGTACTGTAAACACTTGTTGGAATGCCGCTCATTATCTTCCCATGCAAAGATGTTCCAAATTGTTCAAGACGCAGCCAATGGTATTCCATGTGCTGCTCCAGCGCCAGCTCCATCTCAGGATCCTGGCCAAAAGTACCAATCTATCACTGTCAATGATAGAACAGTTGGCTTTGCCACACAAGCTGAACCACCTGAATCTGTCTCCGACAAGTTGTTATTCTTGATCAACAACATGACGGAAGAAAAGATGAAAATTAATGAAATCAAGGATTTATTGATTGAGGAATACTTTTCTTGGTTTGCGAACTACTTGGTGGCAGAAAGAGCCAAAATTGAACCTAACAACCATGATTTATATGGAAATATGGTCAAGCTCTTTGATAATCAAATTTTCTTTGAGTACGTGTTAAACGTTTCTTTGAGGGAAGTTGAGCAAGTTATCAGAAACTACAAGGACTCTATTACAGAAAAGAATCATTTGAAGAACTTGGGTTCTTGGTTAGGTAAGATTACTTTGGCAAGCGATAAGCCTTTGAGAAGAGATCAAATTGCATTGAAGTTCTTGCTTGTGGAAGCCTTTGATTTCAAGTCGTTGCCATTAGTTATACCTTTTGTGTGTAAGATTTTGGATCAAGCAAAGAACTCCAAGGTCTTCAGACCACCAAACCCTTGGGTTCTTGGTATTATTAAAGTCTTGTGTGAACTCTATGAATGCGCAGACTTGAATCTTACTTTGAAGTTTGAGATTGAAGTGTTGTTGGGAGCCTTCAAGTTGAAGGTCAAGGAAATCGACGCCCTGACCTTGATCAGAAGTCATGATCCTAATCCTGTCGCATTGGCTGCAATGTTTGGTATACACCCTGAGACTGTCACTTTAGCTAATGATTTAGCTGGGTTGGCCTTGGAATCAGCAGAGCCTATTGAAGCACGCCCTACTGCCCTTCCTATCCAAGACCCTTCCATGGTTCAAGGTACCGACACTCTTATTCACGGCCAACCTGTGATTGTCCCACAAGCACAACAAATGGCTGGCGAACAGACTTTGGACACTTCCTTTAGCAACTTGAATGGAAACACTATTTTCACCCAAAATGCAAACTTGAGGAGAGCATTCCAAGCATCTCTTGCTAGGTCTGTGCGTGAATGTGCCATTCCAATCTTGACTCGTGTTTCTGAAGCGGTATTGACCACCACGGAAGCTCTCATCAAGAAGGATTTTGCAACTGAAAAAGATCCAGTCAAATTCCGTAAGAATTACCAGAATATGGCACAGCAATTAAGTCGTATAATGGTAGCTTCCAGCGGTCGTAAGCTTTTGGCAGAAACTATTGAAGCAACAATGTTGCAGATTTTGAATGGTAATCCAGTGGAAGCACCTCTAGCTGAATTGAACACTGCAGTTCAAGCAAACGTTCAGTTGTGTGTTGACATTGTTGATAGGATTGCTGTGGATAATATTAGCGAATTGATTGATGAAAAGATGTCGCAATACGTCCGCAAGCGTGAACAAAATACAAATGACAGATACATTGAAGAAGGTGCATCTGAATATGCTTTAAATCTTCCAGAACCTCTTGGATTGAACGCCAATGGTCTTAGTCAGCAACAACTCAGAATTTATGAGTCCTTTGGATCGAATTCTCCAGCACCTCGTGGTGAACCACCAGCACCAGCTGCTCAACCGGACAACAAGACCGTCCCATTAGTCGTTCCAGAAGAAGTTGTTTCCTTTGAGCAACTCTTCACAGCATTCACTCAGCATTGTGAAAAGGCTATCACCTTGTTGTCTGAGGTTACTGAAACCAAATTGACTAATTTGGATCAATCTCATCCAATTACCACTGTGTTGAGTCAAGCATTAGCTATTGCTCAAAGTAACGCACTCAAGTTCCCAGAATTGTTGTTGAAAGCAGCCCAATACGCTGTTAACTGCTTGTTTACCCAGAACAATGAAAACCCAATGAGTAATGAGATCTATGTTGTTATTTTGGATAAATTGTGTGAATTCTCCCCATCTACTGCCAAGGATGTGACCTGGTGGCTTGTTCAATCGTCTGACCAACGTAAGTTCAACATGCCGGTTATTTTCTCTTTGTTGAAGGTTCAGTTGATCCAGCCTATCAAGTTGGATGGTTCATTGAGCAAGCTTATCAATGAATCGCAAAACCCAGTAGTTGTGAAGTTTGCAGCCAGCTTGTTGATTAATATTTTCAGTGCAGAGGAATTGCGCCCAATTGCTCTTAGAAGTGAATTTGGTTTAACCTTGGAAGCTCTTTCCAATTACAGTGGAGACGACTCTGAGGAGCACAAAGATGCTCAAGTTGTTCGCGATCAATTATTTGAAGTGTTGGCGAAGACTGGAGTACATGGCAACAAGTTGTACTACCAAATGGGTTACATTTTTTCTGAATGGGTGAAACTTGTCACACATGGTGAAAAGACAGATGAATTGCAAACACAATTCATCAACAACTTGCTTGATGCTGAAATCTTGACTAATCCTGAGTACTTCAGTACTTTTTTCAAGTCTGCCATTCAAATTGCAGTCACTGCTTTTAGTACTGAACACGAGTTGAGAACAAGAACTCAACATGAAACGTATCTGGCTGTTGATGCTTTGGCAATGTTAATCGTTAACATTGTATTGAAGTTTGCCGACAGAAAAGATGGAGTTGATTACTTGAAGAAGATCATCAGCATTATTGTGTTGTCATTGAGCAATGACCACGAAGCAGCTAAGCAATGGAATGAACGTGCATACTTCAGATTCTTTTCCTCATTGCTAGCCTCCTGGGCAGATGCTCTGATCTACGACGAGAACGCAACTGCGGACTTGGACTCACAGTTCTATCAGTTTATGGCTGATGTTCTTAATGCCTTGCAACCAATCATCTATCCTGGCTTTACATTTGCTTGGATCACATTGGTGAGTCACCGTTTGTTGTTGCCACAACTCTTGGAGTTGCCTAATAACGAAGGGTACGAAGCCGTTATCAAGCTTCTCTCTGCCATTCTCAAGTTCCAGTCTACCTACTCCAAGAATGTTCACAACGATGTGATTAGTGTCATTTTCCGTGCCATCAACAGAATTTTTGTTGGTTTGCACCATGACTACCCTGAATTTTTGGTGCAATGCCAATATCAATTGATCACAGCCATTCCAACTGGGTACGTGCAATTGAGAAACATTGTATTGTCGGCCATTCCAAAGGGCGTCGAGGTTGCTGACGCATACACCGAGGAGCTGCAGGTTGCCAACTTGACTGAGTACTCCGAGGCACCAAAGTTGGCCTTCCAACCAGTTGAAGATTTGGTCAAGGTTGGATTGAAGAAGCCTGTTGAAAACTTTTTGCGGATTCCAGCACCTGCCTTGATGAGATCCATCTACGCAGGCATCAAGTTGAACCAGCCTAAGGAAGGACAAGGTGTTGGGGGAACCGAGGTGTTGCACTATAATGTCAGATTGATCAATGCATTGGTGTTGCACGTTGGTATTTCTGCTGTTGCGGATGGAATTCCAAGCAACGGACGCGGGTACAACACCAAGTCATCACAGGTGTCGCTCTTGGTTGACTTGATGAATCACGGAACATTGGAGCTCAGATTCCAGTTGATCAACGCGATGGCCAACCAATTGCGCTACCCTAACAGCCACACTGCCTGGTTCATCAACACCCTCTTGTACTTTTTCAAGACAGAGAGCATCTGGACAGGAGGAGCAGCCATTCTCCAAGAGGTTCAAGAGTTGATTACTCGTGTGTTGTTGGAAAGAACGTTGGTCAACAAGCCACATCCATGGGGTCTTACTGTGACTTTTATTGAGTTGATCAGAAACGCAGATTACGGATTCTTTGATCTTCCTTTTGTCAAGGAAGCTGCCCCAGAGTTCAAGAGCATCTTCGACGCCTTCTCAGCAAACGTCAAGAACGACCCATCCAAGTCTAGCTAGACTAAAAATATAGAGTAGATGTATTTGTGTGAAATGAATAATGAGTCACTAATTACAAATGTATAGTAATAATTTACAAATGGATTAGGCACGCAAAGGTACCAACCAATAAAAATAGACTGCATTGTTCACCTGTAGATGAACACCCGAAGTTCCGATGGCAGTAAAGTGACACATTGTGTAGTGTCGAGCATTTGTATGTCGTGTGGAGGAAAGGCTGGGTTCAGCTCTTTTGTGTCCAATTTATGTGTCAGCTTGGGGCGACTGCGTAACAGACTGATTACCGCAAAGGATCCTGGGAAAAGGGAAAAAAAAAGTTTACAACAACAGGTATAGATATACGAAAACGAATCAATGTCCCGTGTTAAGAGAATAGCAAAGGAATTGGAGGAATGCCGCCAGGACTCGCAGTCAGGGGTTGCGTTGAAATTGAACAACGAGAACGACTTGACCAAGTTAACAGGGTTTTTTAAGGGACCTCCAGGTACTCCATACGAAGGAGGAGTTTTCCAAGTAGACATTACGATTCCAAACGAGTACCCATTCAAGCCTCCTATCATGAAGTTTGCTACCAAGATCTACCACCCTAATATCTCTTCTGTTACGGGAGCCATTTGCCTTGATATCTTGAAGGACGCTTGGACCCCAATCTTGACGTTGAAGTCGTCGTTGATCTCCTTACAATCGTTATTGCAGTCCCCCGAGCCAAACGACCCGCAGGACGCAGAGGTGGCAAAGCATTACATATCCGACCAAGCTGGATTCAATGACACTGCTGCTTACTGGACAAAAATCTATGCTACTGACGAGGCCAAGGACGAAGTCAGTGACTCTGCATTGTACGGCATTGACGACTCTGTTGTCACACAATTCGAAAACATGGGTTTCCCAAGAGATAAGACCATCGAGGTTTTGAGAAGAATGGGCATCAAGAGCTTTAACGGTGTCAGTAACAAGAGCGACTTGGAGAACAAAATCTTGGAAGAATTGTTGAAGGAATGCCAATCATAATAGAGACAGTATGTGAATTGCGCTCCTGATGGTGTTTTTATACACGTAAGTACTAATATGATCTTGTTGATGTTGATGTCTGTACACCTCGTAAAGTCGATCCCGTAGAAGGCTCTGGATCACTCTGGGAAAGAGTCCTGCACACACTACGCTTTTTTTCATCACAATGTACGGAAAAAAACTGGGCAACGCAACGCAAAAAAAAGATATAGACTATAGAAACTGTATAGACCTTCGAGCTTTTGAAGTCATTTTCGGGCTATGACTACCGCTCAGCAATCTCAGCAATCTCAACCAGGCACCACACCTACCGCTACACCCAAGGCAAGCACTCCCGCTGCCACAAGCACCGAATTATCAAATGAACGTGCTGCTTCCATTGGGTGGTACTTTATCACCTCTTACTATGATTTTTACAACAAGAACATAGACAGCATTTACCGTATCTACCAGCTGAACGCCTCCATCAGCCACGGCCAGTTCCCTACCAAGGATGGCGAAAAAGTCGTACACCAAGCACAAGGCACCGACGCAATCAAGGCTCGCTTTTCACAAGATGATTTGAAGTCCACCAACAACAGAATTATTGTCACTTCCGCAACCTTTGATGTCTCTTTGCAAAAGAATATCTTGATCTGCGTTTTTGGTGAGTGGGCCAGAAATGATTCTGACTACTACCAATTTAACCAGACCTTTATCTTAACTCCCGGCAAGAAGGACAACACCTTTGACGTTGCCAACGATGTTTTAAGATTCATTACCTATGAAGAGTTTAACGGGAAGGACCACAACGTTACCACCATTTCTCCTCAACTTGTGTCTGTTACCGTAGCTACATCTTCCACCTCCGAAGAAGCCACTATTGCAAAGGCTGCCTCCTCTGAAACCACCCTAGTTGACAATACCGTCACCAAGGACGTTGAAGAGGATTCTAAGGTTGAAGCAGCAACCACTTCTGCTCCAGAAACTGCTCCTCAACCTTCTTCCACTGATACATCTACAACTGCTACCCCGGTCACTGCCTCTGCTACCCCTACTGCATCCGCATCTCGCACAAAGACCCCAGCTGCCTCAAACCCTGCACAGGCAGCAGCAACAGCAGCAGCTACAGCAGCAGCTTCCCAAACACCTACCGAACCAAAGGGCTCCAAGGCTAAGGAAGATAAAGCTGAAAAATCCGAAAAATCCGAAAAACCCGAAAAAGCTACCGAAAAACCATCAGAAGCACCTTCCGAACAGCCAACTCCAACTGATAAAAAGGCTGGTGCCAAACAAGACAAGGGTGCAGAAGAAGGTGCAGGTTCTGGTGGAGCCATTTCGTGGGCCGCTTTGGCACAGGCTGCGGCTGTCAAGCAACCAGCACCACCCTCCAAACCACAACCGGTTGCAAAGCCAGTCAAGAAAGCATCTGCTCCAAGCAAGCCTGCCTCGAAGCCAAAGGGCGACGGTTTCTACCCAATTTACGTCCGTGGTGTTGGCCAATTAGACTCAGACAAGGTCAACGAGTACCTTAACAGGGAATGTGGTGAAGTCAAGGTGTTTCAAAAGATTGACAAGATTGCCTTGGTTGAGTTCCAGACCGCAGAAGGACAAGAAAAGGCTCTCGCCGCCAAAGAAGGAAATATCGATGGAGTCACCTTCACTTTGGAACCTAGAGAATCAAAACACAACAACTTCCAAAACTTTAATGGATACAAGAATGGATACGGCGCAAACGGTAATAAAGAAGGTTTCAAGAAGTTTAAGGAACCAAAAGAAAAGTTTGCTAACGGTCGTGCTTCCAACTCAAAGGTTGAGAAATTCAATAACGGCAGCAACAGCTCCAACTCTAAGAAAGCAAAGGTTGGAAGATCTGATTAGTGTAAATAGGAGCGGCAGACAGAGAGGAATAAACAATTAATAGTTCATACTATGCTTGTATGAACGGCTCGGAAAGCCCATGTAGTGAAACTCACCAAGAAAAGAGCGCGTGTAAAAAACTGCTGCGCCGCCCAAAAAAAACAGATCACCAGTATGAACTTCCTACGGAGAAGAAGGGCATCTGAAGACGATGACGAGGACATTCTTAATGGATCAACCGTACCAGAGACCAAGAAGTCAAGGAAGCCCCCCAACACTGCGTTCAGGCAGCAGAGATTAAAGGCCTGGCAGCCTATTTTAACTCCGCTGCTGGTGATTCCGTTACTTTTCTTAATTGCAATCATCTTTGCACCACTAGGTATTGCCATCATCTACACCGTTTACAATACTCAGATCTTGACGATTGACTATTCCAAGTGTGAGGACTTGGCCACAGACACATTTTCCCGGATTCCGTCCAAATACACCAATTACCACTTCAAGGGAAGCAGTGCCAACCCAGACTTCCAGTGGAGATTGACCAACCACACCTCACACCGTCGTGGTCTTGAGACCACCGTGTGCCAGGTTCAATTCAACGTCCCCCACGACGTCAAGCCTCCAATCTACTTGTATTACAGATTGACTAACTTCTACCAAAACCACAGAAAGTATGTAATTTCGTACGACTTGGAACAATTGAAGGGGACGGCTGTTTCTCCAGACAAAGTGAGTGATAACTGCAAACCTTTGTTACACAGAGATGACAGCACTGGCTCATTTGAAGGCAACTCCGACCCTTCAACGCAAAAGATCATCTATCCATGCGGTCTTATTGCCAACTCTCTCTTTAATGACACTTTCACCAGTCCTTTGTTATTAAACGCACAGAACGGTGATAACAACGAGACCTACCACATGTCACTGAATGGCATATCGTGGGCGTCCGACAGAAAGCACAAGTTCAAAAAGACTCAGTACAATGCCAGTCAGATCGTCCCTCCTCCAAACTGGGACGCAACCTATCCAAACGGGTACAATGACACCAACATTCCAGATATCTCGCAGATGGAACACTTACAAAACTGGATGAGAACCGCAGGGTTACCTAACTTCTACAAGTTGTATGGTAAAAACACAACTTCCACCATGTCCAGTGGTACTTACCAGGTCTCCATAGGATTGAACTACCCTGTTTCCATTTTTGGTGGAACCAAGTCCTTGGTGATCACCACAAACAATATTTTCGGTGGACGTAACGTTAGTTTGGGGGTCATATACTTGATAGTTGCACTCTTGTGTTTGGTTTTGGCTGTGGGATTCTTGATACATCATTTGTTCAAACCAAGAAGGATGGGGGATCACAACTACTTACAAAACTCGGAGGCTACAAACTTCAGAGACCAATTGTAGTCTTGCTTTCTTTTCGAATGACTTAAAAGATGGCCCACCATTGAGGACCAAGATCGTGTTCCTTTGCTGATCAACATGATGCCATTCATTCAATTATTTACGGGCAGAAAAAGAGCCCCACCAAAATCAATATCGATACGTATAGTTAGAGAAAAGGTTTGAAGAGACGTTTGGTAGCGCGACCTAGGGATTGCTGTAGGAATTCACCGCACAGTTGACAGTCACCGGTGGCAGTAAACGAGTAGTTCTTGGAAATACACAGTATTTTGGCCCTATATCTGCCAGTGTTGACACCTTAGACACACGCAAGCGATGCTGCTTGTTTTAGATCTGTTGTTTCCACCGTTGTTAGTTGGATATGGATTCGCGTGCCCAACACAAAAAATCGAAAACTTTTCTGCCACATAGAAGGAGATAGAGAGACGAAACCAACCATCACGGAAGCTAGCAAGAGCACCATCTAATCAGCCAGCAAAGAAGAAGAACCAGTGCGAGATAGGATGAACGTGAACCCGCACCTTCAGTATTTGCAACTGCAGCAATTGCAACAACAACCACTGCAAATGAATGCGTCTGGACAATCACCACAGATTTCACAGATTCAAATACAGCAACAGCTCCAGAGACAACAGCTCATGAATCAATACAACCAACTGCAAAACCAGGGTCTTGGAAACACCGCTGGTGGCCCACAACAGTCGAACCCCCTTGTTTCTGTGTTAAATGGGAATAACGGGCAATCGCTTCCTGTTGGGCCTCCTGGCGGCCAAAGCGTCAATCCTGTCATACAATTGCAGATGCAATTACAACAGCAGCAGCAACAACAGCAGCAACAGCAGCAACAGCAGCAGCAGCAAAGGATGCAGTTCCAGCAATTGCAAAACCAGCCAGGTCCTCATGTGACCCAGGTGAATAGTCAGCCACTTATGCCTTCACAACAAGTTCCAATACTTAAAGAAGTGTGGTCTCATAATTTAGAGCAAGAGTTTCATACTTTAAGAACATTCATCAACGATAAAACGTCCAAAATTTTTATTGCTATGCACCAAGAAATCCCAGGGATTGTTGCTCGTCCCGTGGGCTCGTTCAAGTCGTCTAGTGACTACCATTTCCAAACACTCAGATCCAATTCCGATTTGTTAAACATCATCCAGCTCAGTTTCTGCGTTACCAAGATCAAGAACAACGAGATCAGCACCAGTATCATCTGGCAGTTCAACTTCTTGTACGACTTGACCAAGGAGATGTACAACGAAGAACACTTAAACATGTTAGCCCAAACCTCCCAAATCAACTTCCAACTACACATGACACAAGGAATCCCTCACTTCCAGTTTTCCGAATTGATGATTGAGAGTGGCTTCCTTTTGGATCCTTCCATCAGCTGGGTCAGTTACCACGCGGGATACGATTTGGGTTTCTTCATCAGCTTGCTCATGAACGACTCCCTCCCAGCAGACGAGGCTGACTTCTATTGGTGGTGCTCCAAGTATTTCCCAAACTTTTTTGATTTGAAGTACATTGGAATCCAATTGCTCAACAAGGGCCAGGACCCTGCCGATGTCAAGAGTTCCAATAATAAACCTCTGATTGAATACTTAGCCGAGGAATTACACTTGTTGCCAATATCACCTGCCATCCGTCAGCACTTTGCTCTGCAATATCATCATCAACAACAAATGACCCTGAGCTTGCATTCATACTTGGCTATGGAGTGCTTCAAGGAGTTGTTGAGACAATCTGCATTTGATTTTGGTCTTATCAACAGATTCAAGGGCTTGATTTGGGGATTGGGAAGCTTATCCAATGTTGAACAACCAAATGGTTACCCTCCTCCCCCCGCAAATGCAAACGCCAAATCTGGGAATGTCATTTTTGGCAGACCAATATAATGACTTCTATGTTTGTTTGTACTTTAGATATTGTGTACCATTAGGATTCCAATAATACATTAACAGTTTCTATTTGTAGTCGAGAATACTTAAAAAAGGTGTGTGTGAAGTTGGGAGGGAAGTACAAGAAATGCCTCTTTCTCTCCGCATACATTTGCAGCCATCTCCGCATGCTACACTGATCCCAATACATTACTCTATTATAAAAAACAATATGCCTAACGAAATGAAATAATATACATTAATAGCACTCACCTAGGTCAAGCTTGCGTATCAATTTTCTTCACCAGATTCATCTTGAGCGACATCATCTTGCTCTTCCTCTTCGTCGTCATCCTCTTGCTGCTCAAGCTTGGCTCTCTTTGCCTTCTTTTCATCTCTTTCTGCTCTCTTTCTCTTGTATTCAGCCTTCTTATCTTCACCAGTTCTAACCTCCTCATCCTTTGGAGGAGAAGTGAACCAAGGGATCTTACCTCTGTTGAAGTCGTTGAGCACCTGCTTTGCAACACCAGATTCATCTGGTTCACCACCCTTAAGCAATCTCCCGGCCTTTCTGGCAAGCAACTCAATGAACTCAGTACTAGCCAACTCCAACAAGGAAGGGTCCTCTTCAAACTTGGCCCAACCTCTGATTTCATATGTTCTTTCTAAATGCTTACGCTCCACCTTTCTCATCATATCTGCAATATATTGTTCTGGGTGCGAAACATGCTCAACTCTGACCACACCTCTAAACAAAATATCCGACTCAGAGTCCTTGGAGGAGGGAGGAACAATACCCGGGCAATCAATCAAGAAAATACGCTTCATCAAGGTAATATATTGCCAAACCTTGGTTTCACCAGGGATTGGGGCAACAGTACACACCTTCTTCTTACGCAAGGTGTTGATGATTGAAGACTTACCGGTGTTTGGGTATCCAATAAAACCCACAGAAATTTGCTTTCTGTCTGTATGCAAAGTAGAAAATTGTCTCAATAATTGGATCAACGAACCCTTACCGAACGAGTTGGTAATGGACGCATGAAATGCTAATGTTGGGTAATCCTTTGACAAATGCTTAACCCATGCAGCCTGTTTCAATGTTAGTATGCGTGACAAATCAAAGTGTAATCATTGGAATGTTTGGAGCAAACAGAATGTCGGTTTCTATACTACGAACCTATTCATGGGAAAGCCTTCAAAGCTCGAATAGTTTCAACTCAAAAAGATCCCGAATCTGCTCTGGACGAGTCGGTAAAAACTACCAACTCAGGTGTGAACAAATCACCAACCAGAACGGCTGATGATCCAACCTCCCAAGACGGGAAATCAGGAACACGGGCGAGCAGAATTATTCTTCCAAGGCGGTAACAGACGATATGGTATATGTTTTTTAAGAGTCACATCATCCTGACAAAAAGCTTTGGTGTTTGTGTGTGTGTGTGTTTAAAAGTCTGCTCCAAATTCCAAATAATTATCCTAAAAGAAGTTAGTATACATACCGCAACCCATGTGGGCACTAAGTCACACTTGTTCAACACGTAGATCAAGTGCTTGTGTGGACATTCATCTTTAATGTACTTTTGGACCGACTCGCATCTGGTTCCGAGCGGGTCTCTGGCATCTAAAACGTGGATCACAACGTCCGAAGAGTCAATAACCTTGTACAATTCGTTCCAGATTCTCTTGGATTGACCCTTGTTGAAAATGGCTTCTTTGGCTTCTTGGGTAAAGTCGTCCTTGTCCAAGATAGATCCACCCATCAACCCCAAAGTGGCATCCAATTCGATCTTCTCATCAAACTTTTGGCCGTCGTCAGTAGACACTTGTGCCAATTCATCCAAACTAGAGGCAACAACTCTAGGTCTCTTACGTTGTTGCTTAGGTCCAAAAGTCAGCGAAAACGATTCTGTTTCCAAAATGTTGGCGGTGGGTGATTCCGTCTGGTCCTTCTCATCCAATAATGACATTGGCAACTTGTTTCTTCTCAACAAAACCTGGTAGGTATCGCTCTTCTTTTCCCCCATTGCTTGTCTGAAATGAGACAAAGAGTCTTGCGAAATCACTCTGGTGTTTCCAAACCACTTTCTGTTGGGATCAACTCTTGCGTTGGGAATATCGGTTCCTTGCAAGGCTGCTGCTCTGATGATCTCTCCCTTGGCGTTACGGACAGCTCTTCCAGTCTTGTACATTTGCAAATGCTTGACTTTCTTAGCGTCACGGTAGAAGTTCTCACCTTTCACACGAAGGTTGCCATCTCTAGTATCTCCCTCTCTAACTCTTCTCTGCTTTTCCTTCTTTTGGGTACCCATCCTTGTAGTAGAAATTTATAACTTTTTTTCCTTACTGAATTTTTTTTACGGAGCGATGAGATGTGTAGATGCGGTACAATCAGAGAAAGAGACCCCAGCCAGACCCTACATCACGATCGTTCTGTAGGATACAAGAATTGCATTGGAGCAACATATAGACTCCAAACAACAACTGCTAATCCATATTTCAACAGCCCTGCTTGTAATGTGTGAAACCTACGAAATACAGCTTCACCAGCTTAAAAACTACGTGCCTGGTAGCGCACATAGTTTTTTTTTTGATGCGTCTGGTAGCGCCACAGGCCCTGTAAAAATGCGTTTGGTAGCGTCCAGGCTTCTAAATTGAGCCCAAGTGCTAGGGCTGTGGGGGTGTTGGCCGTGACTCTAAGTGCATAGTTTAATCTTCGAACAGGGTTTTGATATTAAAGTTATCAACGATGTGTGTGAATATTAATCCAAGGTCCAGCTCGCCAAGCAGAACTGACACTTGATGAGTTTGACGTGCGGACATCGGAATACTATGTTTCAAACCCTTGTCCTTGACTCGTGGAGTTTACGAAGTTTCTGTCGCGACCAAACATACAAACCAAAAAACGTATTGGGAGACCCCCCCTCACTTTTTTAAATCAAACTTGTATTGATCTCAGAACTGATACGTAATCACCCTTCCTCCTTCCCCTCTTGGTATATTTAAACTCTGTGTCGTGTGGAAAGTTTGACGAATTTCATAAATAAAGTCAGCCTTGCCTTCCTTGTGATCTTCCCACTCTCGCAAGGCTAAATAACATACGAACTTTAGGATTTAAGTTGGCCTGCATACAGCTACACAGGGTATTTAAGGTGATACATATCACACTCAAATTAACACGAGCCTGCAACAACATTACCCCAGAGACCGACCATGGTGCACGAGGCTAAGGAGCACAATGTCATTGCTCGGTTGAGCCCTACTCAGGAGCATTTTCTCAAGAAGTACTTGCTCGAGAATTGTCTTTCCGAGGAGCTTCATGAACTTCAGGATGAACACTGTTGCGAGTACTTGGGCTCTCCTTTCAAGAGCGACTCTACAAAGACATTACCCATATTACTGTATGTGTACCAGAACTTTATTGTTACTTTTCCATTTTTGACGAACAATTCGGAGAAAGATCAAGAGATATTTTGGAAAGACACGGTCCAACCCTTTGTGGAGAGCTTCAACCTGAAGAACATGTCCTCTTCGGAGGAGCGCACAGAGAACATCACAAAGAGGAGGCAAGTCAATAAGAAGTTCCTCTCAGGGTTGCTTATCTTGTTTAATTCGATTTTAATTACAGAGAGAGACCTAGACTACTTGCAAGAGGCTCACCTCAAACCTTCAGACACAGCTAAAATGGACATGATTCCACGCAGAAAGCCAAGCAACACTGCCAGTAAGAATATCAATGTTATATGCGTTCGAGAACCCGAAATAGATGGGTTTATATCGAGGTATTTCATACCTGCCGAGCATATTTTCATTATCGAAGTGGCCCAAGACTCAACTTACTACGTAGCTCGTACCTACCACGATTTCAAGAATCTCGAAAGCTCGTTGCAAAGACGTTTCCCGGGTATAATGACGGCCGAAGGAGTGCCCAAATTGCCTATCAGAGCCAAGCACGACGAAGGTAATTCAGCTGGCAAATTGATCAAAGAGAAGACTAGACTTCTGCTTAGAGGTTACCTCAAGGCACTATACGCATTTCCAGAAATCCACAACTCCACCATATTTAAAAAGTTTCTTGATGACGAAAAGTTCTTTGAATTGACCAACGAGGATAAAGATGATGCTGAGGACAGAAGAGCTCACGAAAAGTTAATATATGATACCCAAGTGGAGTTCCAAAAGGAGACCGCAGCAGTTATGGTGAAGCTTTCCAAGGATGTGGACCAATTCAAGCAAGACGTTGTGATGAACCCAGACTTGGTCAAACAGATCTTTAAAGAAATCGGAACCACTCCCAACGTCAAGGAATTGCTGTCCTTGATCCAGACTTTTAACGAATGGAGCAAACTCGAAATGGCTGCCACGTTGTATCAAGTTTTTATCGGCCAAGACAATTCCCACGAGTGGTTCTTAAAGTGCAGAAAATTCCACAGATTATTCCCCTACAACTTGGTCTACACCATCTTGAAGTTCACAAATCCCGTTAAGGTTGTTTCCAAAGTAGTAGACTTGTTGCTCGTCAATATCCCCAGTCTCTGGGGACATGGCGAGTCCAAAAACTTGATGTCCATGATCTTCGTAATGCTATTGGATGAGGACTTGAGCGATTTTGCAAAGGAATTGAAGTCTCTCAAGGGAGAAAAGATAAGCTCGAGATATGAGGAAGTTCTTCTGAGAATCGAAAAGTATGTTCTGTTAAACAATGATATTGAGGCTGAGATTCAACACAATGCCCTTGGAAATGACCTTCTAATGACTATTCTTAAATCCAGTCACATTGAGCCACCTTTGGACAAACAGTTGCTCGAAGATGTTGACTCTTCGTACCACGCCTACTTGTCCAACGACTATGAGAAGGGTGGAGAATTGTACTTGAATTTGAAGCAATATTGGCAGGTGTTGGTTCGTAAAAAGGATAAGGACTTAATGAAGCAATTATGGCAGGAACCAGAACTCACTAGGTTGCTTAAGACTTTCCTTACAATTTTCTACCAACCCTTCATGAAGTTATTAAGTAAAGGAGAAATACACTTAATGTTCAGAGAATTCCAAGGATTCATGAACGATTTGATGTCAGAGTTGGGGAGATTGAACGAAGAAGACTTGTTTTTACTCGACAGTATGCAGATTTTTCACAGATTAAAGTCAATTCTTGACAAGCACGAGATATTCTTTTGGAGATTCTTACACAACATTTACAAAAAAGACGATCTGCATTTGTTTTTGAGCATGATTTCATGGTGTGAGAAGACTTTAAAGTTAATTAGAATGAAGTTTGTTGAACCAGAGAAGGTGATGGTCAAATTGGAAGGATTCGGAGGAGACATTGACGAAGACCTCTTTATCAAGCAGTTGGACTCCAGAGTGAGAAAGGTTGTCATGAAGCGGAAATTGTTTAAGGAGCACTTGGAGCAAAAGTTAAGTGGCGATGATAGCAGTACTGATTCTATTGAGAAAGACTGGAAGGAGATCAATGATGGTGTTTTCAACAACGTTCAGGCAAGCGATTTTGGAATTGACGAAGGGGATCTTGAAGATTTCAACAATATGGGTGCCGAGGACCTTGCTGAATATAAAGATATGGATGATTTGGATAAGAAGTTAAGAGAGGATTTGCATAAGTTAGAAATTGAGGAAGGTTACGGAACAAATGAACTAGACAAAATGTCACAGTACTTCCACGACAAGCTCAAAGACCTTTTGCCTGGTCTTTATGATCCTGTAACAGATTGAAAATTTTAGAATTCAAGCTTATAGAAGAACTTGTATTTGATATGAATATACGCTGCATTCTTGCAACTTGATTTTATTGGAAAAAGAATCAAAAAAACTATGGACGAGATAGGAATCGAACCAATGACCTTTTGCTTGCAAGGCAAACGCGCTACCAACTACGCCACACGCCCGTAATTATCAATTCTAAAGTTACATTCGCGTAATATCACATCGTCCAATAGCACACTTGCCAATCTTAGGCAGTAGGAGGAAGTATTGAACTGAATTCAAATATAGACCTTCCGAGTTGATTAGAATACCTATCGACTTTTTGCTTTGGCAGCTCCTATGACAAGCCTTACCTGATGACCTGCTAGATCACGCGCAGACATTCACATGATCATGTAAAACATTTAAATTAGAAATTGAGAATGCGAACTTTTAAACTATCAACATGTCTGGAGATAGCCCTGTGTCGGCCGATACACCCATTTCGATAATGGAGGACAAAGTAGGGGACGGACTTGGATTTACCTCAGATGATATTGTCATCGGATGTAAAGTTTATGTTCAGAAAGATGGAGAGTATAGGCTTGCTGAGATCTTGCAAGAGCATTTGAAGAAGGGAAGGAAAGTTTATTATGTGCATTACCAAGAATACAACAAAAGATTGGATGAATGGATAAACCTTGACCGTATAGATTACTCCAGGTCATTAGTATTACCAGAGGTTAAGACAGATAAGAAAAACGATAAGAAAGATACCAAGCTGAAGAAGAAACAGCCCGTTCTGAAAAACAAGAACGCAAAGAACCAGAAATCGGCTACAAACACACCCCAACCCGAACTTGGTCAGGATGAAGTTGACTTGGATAATTTGAATGTTCAGGGTTTAAAACGCGAGGGAGAAGAGGTTAATAGAGAAGAAGAAATCAAGAAATTGAGAACAAGTGGTTCTATGATACAAAACCACTCAGAGGTTTCACGTGTGCGTAACTTATCGTCAATCATATTAGGGGAGCATGTTATTGAGCCATGGTACTTTTCTCCGTATCCAGTGGAGCTCACTGAGGAAGATGAAATATATATCTGTGACTTCACTCTCTCATACTTTGGGTCGCGGAAGCAGTTTGAGAGATTCAGACTGAAATGCTCTATGAAGCACCCTCCAGGTAATGAGATCTATAGAGACCTGAAGGTCAGCTTTTGGGAGATTGACGGAAGAAAACAAAGAACTTGGTGTCGTAATTTGTGTTTACTTTCAAAGTTATTTTTAGATCACAAGACTTTATACTATGACGTGGATCCCTTCTTATTCTATATCATGACAATCAAATCAGAAAACGGTCACCATGTGGTGGGGTACTTTTCCAAGGAAAAGGAGACTGCTGAAGGATATAACGTTGCTTGTATTCTTACCTTACCATGTTACCAAAAGAAGGGTTATGGGAAGCTCTTAATCCAATTCTCTTATATGTTGTCGAATGTGGAGAACAAGCTAGGCTCTCCAGAAAAACCATTATCGGATCTTGGTTTGCTTTCATACAGAGCCTTCTGGACAGACACTCTTGTGAAGTTGTTGGTTGAGAGAAACAACCCCGAGCTTTATCGTAAGAACAACCCTCGTGCCAACAACAGTGACGACGAAGAGGAAGAAGAAACGCCATCAAAGGGCTCAAGCGACATCTCTATTGAAGAGATTTCTTCAATTACTCGTATGACCACCACAGATGTCTTGCATACTCTCTTGACTTTGCAGGTTTTGAGATACTACAAAGGTCAACATATCATAGTCATTACCGATCAAATCATGACTTTGTATGAGAAGCTTGTTAAAAAGGTGAAGGAAAAGAAGAAGCATGAATTGGATCCAGAAAAGCTTTCCTGGACACCCCCTCTGTTCACTGCTAACCAATTGAGATTCGGTTGGTAATGTTTATAGAATGACTTTAATGATGATAATGACCACACTGTGGAGTGTATTATATTGTGTTAACTGTAAGTCTATTAAGTGCGTTGGATATTGGTTTATTGTTGTGGAATGCATTTGCTCGTTGGAGAATCAGCTTTCAGTCTAGGCCCATATCTTGATACTTTTGTCTGCTTCACATGTGATCAAACGCATGCCCAGCATGTCAAACGTAGATGCATAGATGGCAGATACTTCGGTTCCACCTTGAGGGTCAGTTTGCGTAGTCTGCAACAAGTCACCAGTCTGGTAGTCCCAGACTTCGAGCTTCCCGTCGTCATACCCAGTTACTAATTGATTATTTGAAGGATTTAATGCTTGAGTATTGATGATTCCACTGCTCTCAAACTCATGAAGGAGCTCTCCAGCAGGTAAGAGCCATTGCTTGATAGAGCCACCTGAGTCTGCCGAACTCATGGTCATTTCTTGTGGGTGCATGATCATAGAACGTATACTCTTTGAGTGGAGTGTGAGTGTCGTTATCGCCTTCTGCGTTCTAATGTCCCATAGCTTTATGGTGCCATCCATTGAGGAAGTGATGACTTGAGGAGTACCTATTTGAGTCATGATAGAGGTGATATCATTAGTGTGTCCAACTAGAGTCATAATGTCTGTGCGAGATCGTATGTCCCACACTTTGCAAACAGCATCTCTCCCACCTGTGAATAGCAAGTCAAGTTCGGAATGCAAGTCCATAGCGTATATTCCGCCCACATGGCCGTGATATTTTCGAATCTCACACCCAGAGGTCAGATTGGTTCGCTCCAAGTCCCAGCATCTCACTGTCTTGTCTTCAGAACCGGAAAACAAGTAAGGGAACTTGTGGGAAACTTTCAATGCTCTCACTCCCATGATGTGGCCAGTTAAAGTGGCTTTTAACTCGTCGCTTGCTAAGTCCCATATCTTTATAGTAGCGTCAGCAGAGCCGGTGACAAACCATTTGTTGGTCACAGGATCTACCGTCACCGACCGGACCCAGCCCTGGTGTGCGCCTGCAATAACTCTCTTTATGCTCCAATTGGCAGTATTTGCCTTGGCATCGGTGTTGTTAGTGGTTCCATTGTCAGAAGCATGCAGAATTGGAAGGTTGTTTTCCACAATAGTGCTCTCATCTCCTGGTGCCGCTTGTTGATCAGCGCTCTCCAAGCCATCTTCAAAGGCAGCATCTTGGTCTACGCCCTCGGATAGAAAGTCAAACTTAACGCTAAGATATGCTGCCTCACTGAGGGTATCCACTAGTGGGTCCGCTGGTAGTGAAGTCTGCAAAAACCTGGGCATGGTGATCTTTATATTTTTTTTTTGTTGCAAATCCTCATTATAATTCATGGAGATCATACAGCAGTTAGAGAGGGAGATCACGGCCTCCACTAGCACATTTAAGATAATACAGCTCATACCACAGGAGTATGGAGATGCAAAGTCGTACTTTGTTGTTGACCAGGACAAGAACGAGAATACGTTGAATATTGGGCTCACCAAAAGGACTTACTTGGGACTCTTCAAACAGTGCCATGGATATTGGCACACCCTTGAGGGGGACTACGATTTGATAGTGCAGAATGCCGACCTGAACCAGATAGACGATTTGACATACATGGCTCTTGGGTACTTGATTACCACGAATGAAAACCACACCATAATCCACATGTACGAACAGATTATGTACCAGCGTGGAGTCGACTTTATGAGGACACAAGTTGACATCATAAGTACTTACTTACACAGCCGGTTGAAGAGAATAAATAAGAGTTCGTCGCTATGGTTCCTTATGAAGAAGTTGACTATCATACTCTTGTCGAATGACGAGGACCTCCTTCAGGTTGTGATTGAGCGGACCCTCAAGAGCGCACAAATCCACTTTGCAAACTACTACGCGGCCAATTACCTCCGGTGGCTAGTGAACATTCTCAGATATTTTGACAGACAGTCAATGGTTGAGTTTGTGGTGGAGAGAGTGACTCAGGCATGCAAGAAGAATCTCACTGATGTGTCTTTGTGGTCGATGTTAAACGACTTCAGTAAAATCAACGAGTATGCCTTCCAAGAATACAACCTCTTGGTAGATGACATCTGCAAAAAGGCGGGAAACAAGTTTAATCTACACAAGATATCACCGAGATCCATTGTCAGTGATTCTACCTCGACGCAGTTGGTGCCTTGGTTGCTTCAAGTGCAGTGCTCAGCCTTTACGCCATATAAGATGACTGTACAGCACCAGCACCAAAGCCTAATTCAAAACGAGATATCGCGCATGGAGAAGTTGGAACACGAAGAATTAGAAAGAAAGAAGACGTTTTATGACACACTCAAGAGGGTTGCCGCAATGGAAACCTTTGAGTTATAGGCAGAGCGGAGTATTCTAATATGCTATATTTAAAACGCACGACATACTTCCAGGAACAGCAGCATATTTAGCCTTCCCAGCACAAAAAATAGACTCAGTTCCTACCACCACTAGCATTACTTTGTAAATAATACAGTCGGACTTGTCCAGATCGACATTTCCTGTAGTGCATAGAGCGACCATTGTAAGAAAGTACGAGGAGCAACAAGAGTGAATGCGCACAAAAGTTTTAAAACCAACCCATGTTAAAGATCCGTCAACTCCAGAAGAAAAAGCAAGAAGAACAACAGAATGCATCTTCGTTACAGAATAAGGTGAGTTCAGCACAAATCCGACTCCAAAAGGACATTACTGAGCTTGATCTCCCAAGCAGCATCAAGGTGAACTTCCCCAACCCATCCAACCTATTCCAATTTGAAATCAACATTTTGCCACAGCAAGGCTACTACATAGGAGGCACTTTCAAGTTCACTGTTGAAGTGAATAACAACTACCCGATTGAGGCACCCAAGATCAAGTGCACCCAGACCGTTTACCACCCAAATATAGACTTGCAGGGAAATGTGTGCTTGAACATTCTCAGAGAAGACTGGTCGCCAGTTTTGTCCTTGAACCTGGTGTTGATTGGATTGAATTATTTATTTTTAGAACCAAACCCAAACGACCCATTGAACAAAGAGGCTGCTAATATTTTGGTCAAGGATAAGTATCAATTTGAGAGAAATGTGTCGAGCTCCATGAGAGGAAGGTCTATACTGGGCGTTGCCTACGATAAGGTAAACTAGCGATTTTCGTGACGTTTTCTCGATTGACGATCATAGCACAATACTCATAGCATTTAACTACTGTAGATTATGTATTGTTAGGTTTCGCTTTGTCAAGTGCCTCGTGAAAGGTGTGTAGCGACTGGTGACGGAGTCTGGCGACGGACCGAAGCACGTGTATTACAGCACGTGACCATTATGGCTGCAATCCACCGCTCAGTCGCAGTTCTACCCTACATCACTATTGAGTCCAATGTATACTATACTACTCTGTTTGCCAAACTACTTCTCTGAGTGTGAATCCGCAACTGTGGTGTTCTGAAAACCTATACCGCTGTAATCCACAGGTATGCTAGCTGAAGCAAAGAGATATTCATCCTTTTAATCTTGGTGAACCCAACTCAGCTCCACATCTTAATACAGTTATCTGCACCACAACTAATAAATAAGCATCTCATCTTCAGTTCTATGATTTTGAGTACGTCGTCGCCCTCCTTCAAGTCTATTGTATCTCTTGGGGGCTCTGCAAAGTGTAAGTCATTAATAAAGCCTTCGTGGCCAACCAAAGTGCGAATGCAGCGCACCTTCCCTCCGATGTTAAGCGATTCCAAGTCCCATATCTTTATGGTTTTATCGTCACCTCCACTAAAGATAAATCTACCGTTTGGGTGAACACTCAATGACTTGACCCAGGACTGGTGGCCGATCAAGTCGCCTATGAGCCAGGCCTGTGAGTTGTTCCACTTGGAAGGCAATGGGTTTCTGTATTCGGAAAGGACCGGTGGGGGCAACAACCACAACTTGATTGTATTATCTCTGCTGGCAGTGACACAGTACTTGTACCCAAGGGTATTGGTGTAGGTGTGGTCTTTGTCCTGGACGATTTCTATGGGGATTCCGGGGAATAAGGTCTGATTGTCTGTCAAGTATTTGTCTATAATTTTGTTCGATACCATGGGCAAGAACTTTGTAGCCTCCACCACATGGTTGTGGCCTATAAGAAGGGTGATACCAGTACCTGACTCGGCGTGCGAGAGTCTTGCAGAGTGGTCGTTTGAAGTTGTGAGTATAAAATCTCCTAGTTTCCTGTCTGGAGATTGGAAAGAGGTCAAGATGTTGGCTACGTCCAAGTTCCTGACCCATTCACTATGACCAACAAAGCTCTTGATGCAGTACCCGTTCACCAAATCCCAAATCTTTACTGTCTTGTCCCTGGAAACTGAGTATAGCAAGGTGGGAGTCTCCACCGAGAACTTTATGGATGATATGGTGTGCTCGTGTCCGGTCAAGGTCCGCACATGCTTGTAGTTGGACCCGCTCCATATCTTGATGGACAAGTCCAGCGAGCACGATGCTAATATTATGTCTGTTTGGTCGTTGATCTTGATGGCGGTGGGGGACCACACCACCTGGTTGACGCTTCTGGTGTGGGCCTTGATGAGTTTGTCGGGTATCGAAGGCTCGTCGTTGCTGAGGTTCCAGATGACTATGGACCCATCCATGCACCCCCCAACCAAGATCGGGAGCGTTGGATGTATGCAATTGGTCTGTATTAACTGCTGTGTCTTGAATGTTTTGCTTGCACTAAAGGGCAACCAGTTGATCTTGTCTTTGCTGATGGCCCCTGTCAACGGCCCTGCGCCCCCATTGCTAGACGTCTGCGAGTCGAGGATTGTCCTGAGATTGCTCACCTCGTTCTCCAAGTCTATAATCTTGCGCTGGAGCCTGAGCACCGTGGACCACTTCTTCTCCAAGTAGTTGGGGATAACGTTGTCTTCAAGTGTGTTCATCGGAACCTTCAACATTTCTGACAACTTGCTTGCTATCAGTATTTCCCCGTCTCCACACGCAGCCTCCACATACTGTATAATGGCCTTATTAAGCTCTAGCTGTTGTCTCTCGGTTAAAATATGTGACTTATACATGGCATTGGTTGTTGATTTTTTTGCGCGTTCGTTTTTAGCGAGACGGCCTCTTCACCGTTGGCGCCGCTCACCGCCAGCCCAGTCCTCCCAGGTCTCCCACTACAATTAGTGCTTATTTAGATGGCAATTAGCGGCACAAGCTACCGAAACGGTCTGTTCTACACTGTTTTTCCTCTATTTATGGCACCAGCTTCAATGCTGCAAACCTAGCCTTGAGCGAGTCAAAGTCGTTGCCTACCTTGACTGCTTCCTTGACGCCTCCACTGGGCTCGTCGTCGTCCTTGTCGTCATCGTTGGCACCAACGGCTCCAGTAGCATCGTCAACACTAGTCTCTTCCTCGTGCTTGTACTCTTCTGGTAATCCTGAGTACGGAGCCCCGTACGCTTTGGCAATCTCACACAAGTACAAGTCCACCAACTCCTCGGACGGAGGCTGCACCTGGCACCTTTTGACCACTTTTTCAGATACATGGCCTTCCTTGCTGTCAAGCGCACTCTGGCCAAACTCCATGCCGTACTTGATGATGAGACAGTCCCGGATGGTGCCAAGTTCCTTCAACTCTGTGTGCTGCGCACTGTAGATGATCGAGTGGGCAGCTTCAAGCAAGCTAGGATCACACTTGGTCTTGGAAACATCTGTGATCAACGAGATCCGTGCAAGAAGGAGCTCGCAGTATAACTCCAAGTACTCTAGTAACTCAACGTAGATGTCTTCTCGAATAATGTTCTCCACTCTGATCTTGACGCTGCTCTCCTTGCCCTGGCTCAATAAATCCGCCAATTGTCGACGCTGCTGCTTGCAAAGTGCTGTCTTCTTCTCCTGTACAAACTTGAGACGGCTGATTGCCATCTTAAGTGTTGTCTTGAGCCTGGCTGGGTTGAATGGCGGAGGTGTCATGTGGTGTAATCTTATCGAAAATTGGGAAATTATGTGCACTCTCAAGTGCGCTGGAGAAGGCTGATCACTTTGGCGCTTTGGGTCAGCCATGGTGAGTATTAACTGTAGCTATGACAAAGTGGCAGCTAAAAGTGTCCCAACCGTAGTTCTGGTGTTTGATTAGTTGTAATTTGGGCTGACGGGTTGCAAATTAATTGCTCACCGGTTGCAAACATGGTTCTGACCAGAAAAGATACGAGATTACACTTCATAACCCCACCTACACTACATTCAAATTCCATTAGACACACCTCGGTGTGTATACCTTTATTTATTATCCTCTTTATTATCCATTACCACAGTATGCTCATGTTCCGGGGAACCCTTGACAAATATCTCGTCGTCATCAAAGCTGTAGTGTTGATGATTGGAGTGCGGAGGCTGATCGGGAGAGCGTTTGACCAAGGTACAGCACTCGATTTCTTTGATCCACTCATTCAGCAAGATCTCGTCCATGGTGGCTCTCTTGCGCGGGTCGACTTGCAACATGCGGTGGATGATTTGTCTGGATGCGTGGGGTAACAACCTCATTAATCTGTGTGGACCTTGGTTCTGTTTATGCGAAGGCTTTCGTTGGACACTTTCTTCGTCTAGATGTTCGGCAGGACCCTTTTTCTGCTGCGTGAACAAGTCCTTCATCTCATTCTTCTTGTTCTCGTACTCTTCTAATTGGATGTCTATTTCTTTAAGCTGTCCTAATATCTCTTCAACCTGGTCTTCCGTCAACACTTCGGCCGTTTCTAAAGCTTTATCCTTCTTTTTGGTCTTTGCGTCTGCCTCTTCGTCTGCCATGGGCGTATCTTCTGGAGTCCCGGGCTCTTTGGCCTCAGCCATGAGCTTCTTCTTCTTGTTCAGTCTGACAATCATGTTCTTGAGCTTTCTCTGCTGTAACAACAACTTGTGGCACTCGTTGCTAAGGTGGTAGTCATGCCAGGCCGTGTCTTGCATGCAGTATAGTCTAAAGCTGTCGTCTTCGTTTGGGTTGGGCACTTTCCACGGGAACCTCTTCAAGGTCATGCAGCAGTACATGATGGCAATGGACCACAAGTCAACTGGCTGTGGGTTGTACGAATTGGAATTACTCAAGACCTCCGGGGCCAAGTAAGGGTCGGACCCAACAATCCCATGACAGTAGTGGATGCTCTCCTTGGAGTTGCCGTACTGGTCGTATGGATACCTGAATATGACAGCACTTCCGAAATCAACAATCTTTAAGATTCCGTCGAGTGTTATCACACAGTTGTCCAACTTCAAGTCACGGTGGGCCAATCCCAAGTCGTGGAGGTACTTGACCCCTTCCAAGATCTGCTTGAGACAGCAGTTGATTTCGCCTCTACTCATCTCTCCACTCATGACGACAGCAAAAAAGTCGATTGGGGCGTACTCCATGATCTCAAAGTACCGGGAGTTTTCGTGGATTATGTCGATAGTCTTGATGATGTTGGCGTGCTTCAAGGTAGACCCAATGCAAAATTCCGCAGTACACTTACGGGTGTACTCCTTGAGCGACTCTGTGGCTCTTCTGGGTCTGAATTCCTTGACAGCAAACGTTTTGTTGTCGGATGGTCGTATTATTAATTTGACAGAGCCTCCCGCACCGCTGCCTAGTTCCTTGCCAATCTTGCCGTACTTTTTGACCAAGGCCGAGTTGTCGTCGGTGAAGGGGTCCTTGTCCAGGTGGTGGTGGTCGTTGTGCTCTGCGTGGTGCAATAACTGTGTAGACGTCTCGTTAATGAGCGTGGCCAAGGAGGTGGAGGACGGGTCTCTGCTATGCATCACGCTGTGCAGGGCGCTTGACGGCCCAGACACCAACCCGCTCTGGATCTGAGTGTTGGAGCGTGGAGACGACATGACCTTCTCGCTGCCTTCCTTGCCCCCTTTCTTGTTGGGCTTAAAAATCTTTTTGAATTCCAACACGGAGTTTGCTTTTCTGTGGTTAGACAATTCTCTATTCAATGGGGAAGCAGGGGTCGAGTGATGAGATGAGTGGAAGTGGTGGGGTACACTTTGCGACTTGTCCACCTTCATCATCAACTGCGAGTCGTTGGTCGACTGCAGCAGAAGCGCCTCTGGTGTGCCTGGCTTGTCGCTGATCTTGGGTTCATTGGGTATTATCGCGCCAGTCGACTCCTCGAAATGTGATGACGGAGATCCTCCTCTGGACGGTGTCCCCAAGTGTTGTGAGGTTCGCTTGGATAACCCGCTTCGGGACTTATGTACTTGCGTATGACCATTGATGCTGGAGTGGGAGTGGTTGGACGTGGTTGTGTCTAATCCATCACTGGGCTGTTTAAAGTGATTAAACAACTTGGAAACATGCTTTCCAAACATGGTTTAAATGTATTGCTTTCAATAATTTTAGGAATTATGGCTTCAGAAACTATAGTGTAGGGTGTGTGACAGTAGTGTATCCGTTTAACTTCATTCCATTAAGTAAAACTTTTTGTTATGCCCTTTTCCTATTACACCAGGCGTTTCTATTTTTTTCGAATGCTACGCTCCTGTTTTTTTTTTTCCGTGATTGGTCTACAAGACCTAACCTGCAAATATATACCAGCCGGGGGAAGAAAAAAGACTGTCAAGGGATTTAGGAAGAGATTAGACGATTTCTACAGAGATGTTTCGGTAAGATATTGGGTCTATTAAAGTGGGAATTACCATTGTGCACAAGGAGATGCATATGACTCTCTGGATCCTGTGTATACATCGTATGATATCGGTGTTTTCGGATAAAAGTAGCAATGTTGCAGTGACTGCGTCTGGTGCACATCCGAGGAGGCTGCGTCACGTGCACGGAACGGTGCCTATTCGTCTTCCTTGATAGCCGTGCCTCTGATATGCTTCTGTTTTTCGGGGATAGCGGGCTTGGAGCCAGCCTTGGTGTGCTTCCTTTCGTTTTCCTCTCTTCTCTTGATGCTGTCGAGCTCGATTCTCTTGATGTCGCCAGCCTTTTTGATGGTGGATGGAAGGTGACGGTGTCTTGCGATTCTTCTGATCTCTGGCATGTGCTTGTATCTTTCCTTTAATGCGTTGTCGTAGTTCAATTTAGCCTTTTGTCTAGCCGACTTGACGCCCGACCGTTCGCTGGCGTTGCTTCTCCAGATTCTGATGTTGGTGTCGTCGGACGCAGATAAAATGTAGCGAGAGTCGCTGCTATAGCGCACGCAGAAGATACGCTGCATTCTCTTGGTGTGGTAGATGTCTCTTGAGTGGCCCTCTCTGGTTCTGTAGATTCTGATGGTCTTGTCGTATGAGCCCGTCACCAATTCCTGCCCTGTTGGCGAAAAGTCAAGGTCAATCACGGCTGCAACGTGGTCCTTGTAGATGTTGACCGACTTGTTCAAGTTTCTCATGTCCCAGTAGTAGGCGTTGTGGTCTTCACACCCACTCGCAAAATTGAATGCTTCCATAGGGTTCCATGCAATGCTGTTGGTTCTCAAGCTCGTCACAACCTTCTGGATGGGTGAGTTGGTCCGGAGATCGTATAAAACTATGGAGTTGTCTGACCCTGCAGACGCTAAGATGTTGGTCTCGGTGCGGTTAAACCTCACGGTGCTGATGCTGTCCACCCCCCACGACAAATTCGAGGTGTATCTCAGTCTGTTGACGTCCCACAACTGGATGCTGGCACCTCCAGTCACAAATATCCCGTCTTCTTGGTGGTGGTCGATCCCCAGAAATGCATGTTCCCCCAAAAACGTCTTGACAAGCCCGCTGCTTCCCTTCTCCAAAACCTCATCGTTATTGGCTCCTTCAAACTCGTCGCTGCGCACAGACCAAAGCTTGATCGTCTTGTCATCTCCACATGACAACATATTCTGTGTGGTCGGCGTAACAACCAACCCCGTCACACGTCCATAGTGTGCCTTGAAACTGGCAACCTCATCGCGGGACGTCAAGTTCCAGTACTTCACCACTCCATCACCTGACCCAGTGGCTACCTGGTTGGTGGTTGAAAAGTTCCTGGCAATACTGTATACTCCATCTCTGTGACCATCTCCCAACTGTCCAACAAATGGTTGTGCAAACATACGCTCCAACTTGGTGGCTGTGAGCGCCTTGGTATACTCTCTGGCTCTTTCATGTGGATGAAGTGCTGGATTCAAATTCCTAGGAAGTGCAGACTCTTGCGTGTTCCTCACAGGAACATAAGTATCCGATGATCTACTGATGGTCTTGATTTTCATTGCCTTCTTGTCTGTTAAACTTAATGAATTTTTTTTCTATACTAATGCCATCGCACGCTCTCCTTACAGTCGCATTTTTTTTTTTTGGTTTGTTAGCAATTGTTAAAATTAAATTAAATCTATATATATATAAATTATGAATTATATAAAACAAATTAGTAAATGAAGGACGGGTTGCGGGTGTGATGGGATTGAGTATTCCACACAAGTCCTGCTCATGTGTTTTTACAAATTAAAACATGAAATCTCTATAATGGGGTGGTGGTCTGGGGTAGGGAGGGAGAAAAAATGGATAGTTATAATGAAGTGGAAACATTTGCAACTGGGTTGAATTTTTTAATTATATCTTTTTATCACAATGTTATATCCAATACCATGCCCACGTCTTCAACATTTTCCTTTGATAAGTCTTCTAAAAATGGCAATAAATCCAACAATTCGTTATCATGAGTATCACTGAACCATGATGATATTGGAATAGAATGTTGTGGGTGGAAAATGTAGGATGCCGGAGAGTTATCAATGATGATGGCGTCACCTAGAGGTCTTCCCAATTGAGACAAGTTTTTGATGAAGTTGCCCTGGTAGTTGTAGCATGAGTCTCTAAACAATCTGTGGTGCACGCTATGATGAAGATCCAATTTGTCTAACAACGGGTCCCCGTACTTTGCGACAGATGCCGTGAAAACAACAACCTCGAACCATTTTCCAACCTTCTGAAGGAATTCGTCTACTCCTGGTCTTTTGATTACGTAGACATGATGTACCTGGTTGTCGATTTCAACGGGAATTACAAAGTCTGCGGTCCGCAAATACTTGAAGGATGAGTGGACAAGGGTTTCGTCCAAGTCCAACACCAAGCACTTCTTGTTCTTGAATCTCACTTCGTCTTTGTGGCCCAACAAGAAGCCTGTTTCTGGGTTGAAGGCCTGGCCCTCTTGCATCTTCATCAAGTCTAGGTAAGATTCATCGTCGCCAGCCAAATCCTCTTCATCCAATTCGTCCTCTTCGTTCAACGGTCTAGAGTTCTGCGCTTGTGCGCCAAGGTCCTCTGTGGTGTTGGCAATGGTGGCGGCCTCGTGGTCGTCCTCGTCGTCTTCTTCCTCAAAGTTCTTAGCAGGATTAGTGGAGTTGTTAGAGTCTGACGACGAATTGAACACTTCCTTGACCTTTGTGTTGGAGGGACTCTTTGTTACTCGCTTGGCGTCAGTCTTGGCCTCATTCTTGTGGACAGCTGCCTTCTTGGTGTTGCTGCTGCCGGACGCAATCGCAGTCTGTTGATTTTGCTGTTGTGCAGACGTTGTTGGTTGCACCTGTTGTTGTTGTTGGCTACCAGACCTGGACGCGGTTACCCGCGGTTGACTCTTACTACTGGAAACTTTCTGAATCTTGTCACCATCATCGTCTTTTGTCTCAACAGAACAGCAAAACAATGATGATATCAACCCCATCTTACTCGTGCTATTCCGATTATATCGACGTCAAAAGTGGTGGTGGTGGTGGTTGTTTTTTTTTTTCGTTGCTGTCTTTTCAACTTTCTCAAAGGATATATTCGTTCCCTTGTTTTGTGCTTGTACTTGTTTCTGAATTGCCCTATATATACAGCCGTTTTCTCTTCTTCAAACTTATCAAAAGCTCGTCTTGGAAAAACTATTGCTTAAATCAGATCAAATCCCCTGGATTAAATGAGTGTATAATCTTAATTCTGATATTTCTTTCCTTGTCTTAAAGATAATGCTGGTCTTTTTTTTACAAAGCAATTTTTGTTCGGGCGAGTGTTTTTCTGGCTGTTTTGTGAGTAATTTCTTTTTTACTGGTTATTGTTTTACTGGTTGTTGTTTTTACTGGTTGTTTTTTTTTTTGTTATTGGAATTCTCTAATTATAGTTTCTTAGTAGCGTTTAGCCTATATGAATTGGGTTTGGTTAGGCTGGTAATAACATGGGCTTTTAACTACTGGTGCAAGAGGGGTCCTCGCTTGCAGTTCGATAAACCTTAGCTATTAATATCTGCCAATTGGGGCTGTCAACCAATTGAGTCCTTTCCCTCACCGCCGTGTGCCGTACTACAAGATGTAAAAAAAAGGTCTGTGCCAGTCAAAAAATAAATTTCAAAAAAGGAATGCACCCGTACACGTGATATCGGTCAATCAGTTCAACTGCAGCGAAAGCCCAAATTAAAAAGACAGAGAGGGCGATGGATACGACGGAGGAGTGGCTAGTCACCTTTATTGATCGGTATTTGGCCCTATTGCCCGATCATGTTATTTTGAGAATAACGGAGGAGCTCCCTCTCGACCACATTGTTGAGTTTTTCTTGAAGAACAAGCAGTCCAAGAGCGGCAAAGCTATACGAAAGATTATTATTAATGAGTACTACAGCAAAGAAATGCACTTTATAGTGTCTCCGACCAGACGGCCATATTTCAGCACGCTTCCGTACTCCAAGCGCCCGTTCATCACATTTAAAACGTATTTTGAGATCAAAGACTTTTTGGATAGTAATCCAGACATCAACCCATACAAGTTACTATTGATAAGCGGTGGCGATTTTAACACCCTACTGGAATTGATGGAGGGTTATCGCGACAGGTTTGTCAACCAGATTAAGTACTTGGACATCACTTTGGAAAGTGGATCACCCATTGGAAGTGCGGATTTACAATTCTTGTTGCTGTTCCCCAACTTGAGAAAGTTGCATTGTTCCTCCAAGTTGAATAATTGCAAAAAGGTCTTGCAGAACAACGAATCGTTCCAGGGTCACCCAAACTTGGAGGAAATGATATTATTGGGGCACGGCATCTCCAATTGGACCAACGTTAGGTTCCCACAGCAGAAATTGAAGCTTTTGGACATCTCGTGGACGCAATTGATCGATGTCCGCACTATCATGGTTCCGCAGTCCACCAGAGAAATCTACTGGAACATGTCTAGTATCACTGATCCGATCTTCAATGAGCTCCAGTTGCCCATGAACTTGAAAACCTTGATGTTGACGTACAATAAACTAGACACATTGAACCTCTCCAAGTTGCCCGATAGCTTGGAGAACTTGGACTTGTCCAACAACCAAATCAGTGTGATCACTGGAGACTCGTGGCCCACAAACATGAAGTCGATTTTATTCACGCTGAACCACTTGAATAACGAGTCCATTCTCAAGCTATCCCAGATTGGATGGCCCAAGAACTTGGCAAACTTGATTCTAGACAACAACCCATTCACCAACCTTGCCAACTTGTTCAACTTGCTGAAAAACTTACAGTTTCTTAATATTTCCAATACGCAGATTACGTCACTACTAGCGGGCGGGAAGCTTTACGAGTTCCCGCTGTCTCTAACCATATTGAGAATGGCCAGTTGTAAAAAATTGGAGTACTCGGAATGGCATCGAATAAAATTTCCTTTGTATTTGCGAGACTTGGATTTAACAGAATGCAACGTAAAAAGCCTTGCACACTTTGAGTTCCCAAAGGGATTGGAGAAGTTGGCGCTATCTGGGAATCACATCACAGACTTAAACTCGTACCAAGACATGGCTCACAGCTGGACCCAGTTGGAAAACCTCACGGAATTGGACCTTTTCTCAAACATCCTTTCGACCTTGGCTGGGTGGGATGCACCGAAAAACTTGAAAAGACTCGACTTGAGATTGAACAAGTTCAGCGAAATATCCCCAAAATCGATATCATTGTTAACGCCAAAGTACTCGAAACATGGAATTACGTTTCTCAATTTATCCCAAAATGAAATTTCGTCCGTAGATGCAACAATCTCGGTTCCACAAAATCTCAGGGTTTTGCTCATTTCGGAAAACCTGATTTCCGATGTCTTAAGGCTCCCAGCTGCGTTGATCAACCACCCTCACCTACAAAGCCTAGACTTGAGCAGTAACTACATAAAGGGGCTTCAGTACGAGGCGGCCAGATCCTCCAAGTCCCCCTTGAAATTGTTGGACTTGTCGGCCAACATGCTCCACAAGAACAAGGACCCTGTCGAGAACAGAATCCAAATCTCGAAATTTTATGATGATTTGCAACAATACCTCGGGGTGAAAGTAACGAGTCGTAAGTTTAACGTGAATGTTCAGCACAGGTTCTTACCCTTTTAACTTATTTTCCCGATTCTGTTTAATTGAAGACGTGGATCAAGATCGTGTTGACAAAGAAAGTTTTGTGTGCAGGATCAAACCAGCCATTATTGATTTAGGTTACAAAAGCGCCCGCTGGTTATATATAGAGACACGCTCCCCCAGGCGATGCTTTTACTCGCTAAGGGGTTCACACATGAGTACGCAAGCTGGTGTTTCAGGAACAGTAGGGTCCTTTGGTGATAATTTGTTGGTCTGTACACTCGGTATGGGAGAATCAGCTTCCACTCACTCATCATCTGCATGTGCTTTCTTAGCTGGCACGCCCGGTACGCCAAAGACAAATTCCAACTATGACATGTTCCACACTCCCCAGACCCTGCTTAAAACACCTACAAAAAAGCATATGCTTATCAAGGAGGGTTTTTTGCCTATTACTCCTGAGTTCACTCCGCTGGCCAAGCTCTCGTTGATCAGCGTCGTCCACTCCACCGCCTCTACAACCACTCCTGCCAAATCAACTAGCCCCAAGAACTCGCTCCAAGTCTTCCTTGCACCTAAGGTCTCTAGAAAGAGAAAGATTTTCACCTCTGACTACTTGTTCAGCCACGCTCGGGAGTCTTCTCCAAGCGACAAGTTTGGTTCCTTTTTGCCTGCTCCCTCGACCGTGGGCTCTGGAAGGTCTATCAAGCCACGTAGGTACTCTACCGCTGCTAGCTGCGCTGCTGCTAGCGTCGTTAGGTCCAAGGGTCTGCCACTTAAGCAGAGCTTTTCACCACAAGACGGTGCGCACACCAGCGCAGCTGGCTGCGCAATCCCGTCCACTCCTAAAATGAAAAGCCACCAGTTTGAAACTCCATCGAGTCCTCTTGGTCTGGAGTACCCACTGACACCAAAGCTGAAGATCATCAGTGAGGACCTTGTCTACCAGTGGTACGGTCAGTCGTACGGAAACTACTCTTCTGATGATGATGACACCGATGACTATGACGATGACGACGAAGATGATTTTGACGACAACGACGATGACGACGAATACGAACGCTGCCCTAAAATAGTGAACCCTTTCCTTTTGGAGTCAATCAGGGCTGAAGCAAAGCGCAAGGAAATGGCAAACCCATTTGCGGCCATTGGCCAAGCCCCATTCGGTGCCAACGACATTAGCTGCAGAACCCACATGGAGTACGTCAACAACAGAACAGGAGCCAAAAGAGCTGTCAAGTTAACATCTCGCCAGATGAGCTTCAAGCCAAAGAAATTGGATTTCTCTAGTGTGTAGAATCAAGCAGGACTTTTTTTATTTTCTACATAGCATTTATAGATTAGCATATTTGATAATAGAATAGCACTCAATGAGCACTTACGTGTTGTTCATATTCATATAGACTCTATTTGCGCTACATCAAGCAGGGTGGTAGTGGAATTCACAAGGCTACCACGCAAAACCCTCATGGAGAGATGAGGTCGCAGGGCCTGGTAATATTTTTTTTTAGTTGGCTGCAAATGCATTCAAGTGCATGTCTTGCTGGTCGAGGCTGTGGGCCTTCAGTGGAGAGTGTTCCGTGTCTTTGATCAACTCAGTGACCTCGTTCAAGTCGACGCCAGTGATGGCTTCCATGAAGGCACCGATTTCGATGTTTTCGTGGTTTCCAAACAACCCATCGTAAGCGCCTCTTGAGAACAACTTGCTTCTGATGGCATCGGAGTTTGTGTGGCCGTAGATGTTGACGTCAACGGCCGAGTGGCCGTGGGTGGTCCAGCCGGTTTGGGATCTGACGGATACAAGGTCGTTCAAGGTGTACAACAAAGTTTCCTTGTTCAAAGAGCTCTCTGCAACACGGTCAATGTCGGCTTTGGTGAAGTCGGTGATACCCAAGCCCTTGTACAAGATTTCGTGCTTGATGTAGGATTCAAGGTGACGAGGAGTTTCTGCAATAGCAGCGTATGCCACAAGCTTCTTGGCCAAGAAATCACCAGAGTGGGTGGCATTCAACAACACCTGCGGGTACCACAAGTAGTCTGGGTATTGTTCGGTGACCTGTCTGGATGTGACCAAGCCACCGGTTTCGTGGTCAGAAGTGGAGATGGCTACGGTGTCGACGTCAGATTCGTCGATGAACTTGATGACCTCGGCAAAGGCTTGGTCGTAGGCCAAGACTTCTCTAACTTGGGCTGCTGGGTCGTTGTGGTGACCGGCGTGGTCAATTCTACTACCTTCGATCAAAAGGAAAAACCCTTGTTCAGAGTCCTTTGTGGCCTCAGACAAGGCGGTCAAGGCAACCTTGACCTCCTCTGCTAAACTTGGGTACTCCTTAGGGTCACGGTCAATGTCGTAGGGAATATCGATGTCGGCCAACAACCCGAGCAAGGGCAAGGAGACGTTCTTGCCGCCATCCAAGGCGTCAAAGCTCTTTCTGTCGCCGACGTAGGACCAGCCATTCTTCTTTGCTTCGGAAATCAAGTCTCTGCCGTCAGCACGTCCACCACCATTCTCGCTAGGGTAGAAGTGGGTTCTGCCACCACCGAGAATCAAGTCGACGCTTCTGCCCAAGGGATATTCGCCCAATTGGTGTTGCGCAATTAAGTCTTCCTGCGACCGGTAGTCAACGTGCGAGCTGAATGCGGCTGGGGTCGCGTCCGTAATCCTCGTTGTAACAACCAACCCAGTCAAGTACCCTTGCAACTTGAGTGCTTCCAAGATAGTACCGCAAGGACGCTTGTCGGGAGAAACCCCGATGGCCCCATTGTATGACTTGAGGGCGCACGAGAAGGCAGTGGCCCCGGCAGCAGAGTCGGTGATCAAAGAATTCGAGGACCGGGTTCTCGAGGACCCAAGAAAGTGCTTATCAATAGTAAGAATGTCGTCAATGTCTAACTTGTCTCTATGCTGTCTAAAGGACCGGGCAAGGGAAACGGATGCTGGTCCCATACCATCGGTAACCATGAAAATGACGTTCTTCTTCTTCTTGACGTCCACCTTGGGCGCGTCGTGACCATGCCCAGCCTTGGTATCAAAGACGATAACATAAAGCAAAAGTCCAATGGCAATGACATTGAGCACCCTCCACACAATGGATGCTCGTGTAGGCTTCTTGTTGGTGTTAACCAACCCTCCCAAAAGTGGTTGTGAATCGGACATTTGGGGTGTACTGGTTTACTATTTTTTTTCTTCTCTTACTTTCTTTTTTTATACTTATATAATTGGAAGTCCAGTCTCCGCACTAAGGTTGCGATTAGAAGTCCACCTCCACGCCTTCCTTAGTGGTAGACAAGATATGCTTGGCCATAGACAAGTCCATGATTGACAATCCCACTAGCTTTTGCACGGTGACGTTGGAGGCAGTAGTGACATTGGACTCGCTTGAAAGCTCGGCCACCTCCACCAAGTTGCGCTCGGTCATCCCCGTCTTTATCAATTCCCCAGCCTCGTCAAGAGTGTGGTGTTTCGAGTCCACGATAATACTGACTTTATCCTTGATTTCGCTGGCAATGAAGTCCAAGTCAAGTTCGTACATGTGGGGCTTGTATGACCCAATAAGGGATATGAATGTAGGGTACTTGGGGTCCTGATTGATGTACTCTTTTCTGATTGTAGTCTCGGTGCTGGGCAAGCAGCCAAAGATGATGGAACTTGCCTGTGCGTGTTTTTCAAGACCTGCTGGGGATTGGTACGAGAAGGCGTTGACCGCGAGGTTGAATTCCTTGGCCAATTCCTGTGCAAACTTCTCTGCATTGGGCAAGCTTCTGTTGACCACATTGATGGTCTTGATCTTTCCGCCGTACAAGATGAGAGCCAACTTGGCGTGCCAGTACGCCTGTCTCCCCACACCAAACACGGTCAATTCCGGCAAAATGTCTGCGTCGAGGGCAACTGTCTTGACCAAGGCGATAGTCGAGGCAAGAGCAGTCCGGAACGCAGTCAAGTTGTTGGCGCTGAGGACCCCTTGCAAGGCCCCGGTGATCTCGTCAATCACCAACACACACCCTTGAAACCCTAGACCTTTCTTGTTGTTCAGCTCTCCTCCACTGATAACCTTGATTCCAACCTCGTTGGGAGAGATACAAGGCATGAAAAGGTGGACGGTGTCTGAACTGGGGTTGTTTGAAGACTGCACTGTGCGTGGGGGAACAATTGCATCGGGGGCTTCCCCATACGATTTCAACCCAGCGAGAAGCGCAGGCTGGAACTCGCCCACAATCGACTGCTTACTAAGGTTCTTGTTCAAATATTCTATTATGTCCTTGTCTGAAAGTACTCTCATTGCAATCCCGTTGCCTGTAGTATACTGGTATAAAAAAACTATTTAGTAAATGAAAAAAATTCCTTCCATTTATAGGAAGGTTCCGAATGCAAATTCATGACACTAGACTCTTTATAATTTTTTAGGTCAACCAATAATTTTGTGAGAGAGCGATCATTGCCAAGCATTTGGTTTGACACAATATTCTCCAAACCATTCACGAGCGAGTAGTATTTCAACCTCGACGACTCGTTGCTAGGCGACTCGCTCAACTCGTAAAGCTTGTACTTGATCGAGATTTGCTTCAAGTTGGACAACAATATGGAACTGCCCTTGATCTCTAATTCTAGTTCAATGTTTCTTCTGATTGTTGGGTTCTCGCAAATGTCAAAGAATATCGTATGCAATTTGTTTAACTCTTTGGTTTGAAGGTACCTGGTGATGGTGCTGCTCTGCAGGGGCTCTGAGGACTCCCAGATCAAGAAGCTCGACCGCAATGAGTTCAAGTTTTCTATGTAGTAGGTGGGCTCAAACTGCTTGATGTACTCAAAGTAAAACTTCCAGAGTATTCTCTCGTAGAATGGGGTCAACTTGCCTGCTTTCACGAGTGGGAAGTAGTACATGTCAAAGTTCTCCTTCAAGTTCTTTATTATCAACAATGGCTTCTTCAAGTCATGGAACTTCTTGAGGAGAATGATGTTAAAGTTGGTGTAGCTGATCTGGTTGGTCCACCAGCTCAATCCTTGCGATCTCAATTCAAGTAAATTAATCGGACATCTATCAAGGTGTTCAAGGTGCCTATTGAGAACAAGCTCAGTGAGGAGTTTAGGGCTCAACAGTTGCTGGTAGTACAACAACTCGATAGTCTCAATTATCTTGTCTTCACTCTTTAAGGTCTTGACAAATGCTAGCTTCTCGCGATCATTCATTTGGAGTACTTGATTCTTATACAGCGACTCCGATAATCCAAAAAACAAGTTGTTCAAGTACTGCTGAGGTACCTTGGTCTTCGGTATGTTAAGATCGATTATATCTTGAGTCTTGTATTGTTCTTGCGGAGATCCCATAGTCAAATTAGCCAACAATGATGGTTTGTAGTCTGTTGCCTTCTTGGACGGTGAAAGCAAGTTCAAGGCATCTGCCAACACAACATTATCCTTTTGAACTGATCGATTCCCTATGCTTCTTCTCACTATTCGTATCATTACTGTGTATCTTTTTTAACGTTTCGTTGCTTACAAAGGGAGAGCAAAAAAAAAAAGGTTTCTGTTTAGGGAGACCGAGTGCGGATGTGTGTGGACGGGAAGTATGGGTGCACTTCCGATCCAGGGGGTTCCGATATCAAAAGGGAATACAGGGTTAGTATCCTCAGGTTTGAAACTTCAAGGAGAGTACTGGTGCGGTTATCTATCATTATTTCATCGTCGCACATATGAATTTGACAGCAAGTGGTTGGGGGACATTGGGGGACAGCACAGAGCATAGCCCAACGTCAACGTTCTCCGCTCACCCATCGTTAACTCCGTAGACCTCTTCTTTATCTTATCAGTGTAAAGCCACAGATGATACAATGAAATGCGGATATAGCATATCATAGGTCTCACGAGTGACTACTATCAGAGCAACCGCATGTGGAGGAACAAAAAGGACCTTTCCGTACGGCACCACAAATTTCCGTTTTCGAACTCAGTGTAAGCAAACGATGCGAATTGGGCCTTAGTAATATATAATAAAGTGATCCTGCAAAACACTAAAAGTTCCAACCCTTTTTCTCCACAGAGATAGGACATATTCAAACTAGATACGAATGTCCAGCGAGGTAGTGATTCAATCATCGTCCAAACCAAAGGACTATTTAATCGATGCTGATTCTGCTTTATTGAGGGCTGCCAACAATGTTTATGAGGCCATCGTAGAAGATGATGAAGAATTCCTGCAGGAAAATCATGATGACGATGCTATCTGGTTGAGACAAGAAAGACTGGAACACAAGGCTCTCAATTGGTTGAAGAGACCTTCTGCATTGAAGATATGCTCCACAGTGTTTGGTTTTGCGTTTGCTTACGCCTGTGGTCTCCCAACAACTGAGGTTATCACTATGAAGTTGATCTGTAACCTGTTCATCTCAAAGGGTAACGAGGTGTGTGATCCTGTGGCTTCTCAATTGGTCTTCTCCAACTTGAAATTGAGCTATACCGTTCTGATGTCCCTTACTACTTTGATTGCTGCTGGGAAAGTGGGGCCCTTATCCGACCAGTACGGCCGAAAATTCTTCCTTGTGGCGCCTCTCTTCTCCTTCTTCTTGGGTATGTTGCTGAGATACTTGATCATGTCCAATTACAGTACTTTGCAGTTTGTGCCTATGGTTATTGTGGAAATTATTGCCAACTTTTTCGGTGGTGTCGCCAGTGTCGTAACAATCTTGAACTGTTATATCTCCGATGTTGTGGAACCCCACGAAAGGAGTTATTGGTTTGGATGCGGCTTAGCTGCCCTTTTCCTGGGACTTAGCACAGGTCCTATTGTGGGGGGTTACATCATTGATTGGGCTAGGGGCCCAAATGACTTTTCGATGCCCTTGGCTGATCCCGCCATGAAGTCAATCCACAAAAGCGAATTTGCTCCTTTGAAAGTCCAAATCTCCTTGCTTTTCCTCTTGGTGTTATATGGAGTCTTCCTTTTACCTGAGTCGAGATCTGTTAGAGCCAGAAGAAAGTCTAGAGCCGCATCTTTCAGTCAGCAGAACATCAGAGATGAACTCTTCAAGCAAGAAAACCACGGGATCTTCAGACGCGCTCTTGATCTGATGAACTTCTTCCACCCAATTAAGATGCTCTGGTTGACTCCTGACAAGTTGAACAAGAACGTTGATGTCTCCAGGATCCGTGAATACAGAATCGCCGTGATCATTTTAGTTGTTGTCGAGTGTCTCTTGATTTCTCTCAGTATTGTTTTGGGTGAAGTGGCCGTCATGTATGGATTATTCACGTTTGGGTGGCAGCAAAAAGACGTCGGTCATCTTACTGCTACCGGTTGTGCTTCAAGAGCAATCGTCTTGATTGTCTTGTCCCCTATCATCAACCACAAGATATTGCAAGGCAAGCTCAAGTTAAGAGTCTTGCCTAACCAATATGACATGGTGGATTTCTCTCTTTCTATGCTTGGGTTCTGTGTCGAAGGTTTTGCCCTTGCATTAGCCTTTTTCGCTACGTCTTCCCTTCAGTTCTTTGCAGTTATTGCTTTGTCTTCCTTCGGTTCATTAACTTTGCCAAGTATCTCATCCTCCCTCATCAAATTCTATCCAGAAAGCAGAGTTGGTGAGGTCTACGGAGGCATCGCCCTCATTAAGAACCTTGTTCAAATCATAGCTCCAGTATTCATTATCACTTTTTACAAGTTCAGTTTGAATACCCTCCACAAGCCTGGCTTGGTCTTCTTCCTTTGCACAGGTATTCTGACTGTTGGTGCTATCGGTGTATTATGTGTGAAGTACATTTTGAGATTGGACAGACATACAACCATGTCTGTTCCCTCTTCTCCTTCCTCTGAACTGTCAACTCCAGGCAAGTTGTCAAGAAAGCTTAGCTTTGCTCAATCACAAAGGGCTGGTCCAAATAATTTATAGATTAACGTGTGAATAATGAACTTGTATACCTTATCGATTGGAGTAGTTTATCTATGTTTTTGCCACATGGTGTCTTTTAATCAGACGTTCCATTAATCAGACGTTCCACGTTGGTGTAGCCTCAGAACAAACGATAAATAAGCTCATAGGCAGCAAGTACCATCTCTCCTAGGCACCATATACTATTAATATACTCCTTATCTTCTTTCGACGTACCTGTGTACGCCCATTGACGTTCTCACTAGAAAGAGGAAATGTGCTGCAAATCTAAAATTCAAAATGCGTGTTCGATCGCTAAATCTCAAGCCGCGCAAATTGAAACGTCATACGTCTATGGACCACATCAAACAACCGTTGGCCGCTGTCTTCATACGACTAATTATAGTATTTATAGTTCTAGCATTTATTATCATAGTCACCGGGTATTTGATTGAGCACCTTATTGAACAGCCCTACTCAGAATTACGACCAGAAGAAGAACGCAAACCTGTTGATCTGGAGTTGGAAGAAGAGTTGCCGACTACCCCATTATTACAAGTCGACGATCCGGAGTCAGATTTCTCACCAGATAGTACCGTGGAATACTCAAGCGACTCTCCAGGGCTTTTGTATCTCGACCACAAGACTTTTTACAAGAATCTTAACAACAGCTCTCAATACTTGAGAAGAGACAGTTTTTCTGTGCATCACCATGAATTGGCAGATCTACTTTCCAAATGATTTGATCAGGGTATTAAACAGGAGAGGCTGGTCTGAATACACTGTGGTTGGTCACCGGTTGGGTAATATCTACATCTGTGTGCAGTTGGTGACTGCACGCGTTGATCTAGGAGAACTAGGATTGGATGAGATTGCCAAGGTAACACTGAATGGAGACAAGGAAGTCCAGAACGAGTCAAAGGAAGTCCTTGAGCAGCCCATTGATGATTTACTTGTGATACACTTTGATCCAAAGCATAAGCTCCCGTATGTGGACATCCCCAACTATACGTTCATACTATTTGATCCTCCGAACTCCAACAATCTCGAATATTTCTCTGTTAGGCCGATCCTTTTACAATCAATGATGGCTGCAAATGATAATTCTTCCTTAATAAGCACGTTGATGAAGTCTGAAAAAGCAGATGCCATTCAGGATGAACCCTTGTCCATATCAGAAGACATAGTCATGGACAAAATAAACCAAGTACTCAAGAACCGCCAGGAATTGAATGGTTCACACTCTTCGTCATCGAAGTCCATCCCTCCAGGGTATGTACTACTAATTCCCTTTCAATCCCTTTGCATTAAACTCATTCAATTGTTGAACTACCCTATCTTCAGGAAATACAGCTTGGTTTCGCTATTCAACACCTTCCGCCAGCTTGATATGAGACTTCAGCAAATTAACTACTTTCCTATACAATTCTTATTCTATAAGAATCAAGGACACTTAACGCATAATCTTGAACTTCCCATTTATAACGCAAACTTAAACTTTAACAACTCAAACTACATCAACTTATTTAACTCCTTCTGGCTCATCTTCAACGACATTTTGTTGGGCTACTCAGTTTATAATCTCTTGATTGAGAGGTTTGACACAGTCTTGGAACTCGCAGCACAACTTCATCACCTTCTGTATATCCACTTGTTGGAGTTGATCACTTGGGTTTCAAAGAATCACCCCGCAGGTTTCAAGTTGAATAATGAGCTAGGGAGCTTCATGGGTGATTTATATATATGGTCGTTGAACTACTGGAAAAATATGACTACTTTAGAAATGGATCCATACTTTGATATCTTCATTGGTATGTTAAAGATCTTCTTAAAAGTCTTGTGTTACGGTGGGGGAATCACCTTCTTATTGGCATTCTTGAATGATTTGATCAATTTCTTGACTATCCACGTCACCTGTTTTTACATTGTGTCAACCAAGATTTACAACCGTCAAACCCAAATCATGAAGTCTTTGTTCCAGCTCTTCAGAGGCAAAAAGTATAATGTGTTGAGAAACAGAATTGATAATTTGAACAATTATTCTCCGACAGAGTCTTTCGAAGTAGACCAACTTTTGTTGGGAACTTTGCTATTCATGATTATTATCTTCCTTTTGCCAACGGTCTTTGCATTCTACGTTACATTTTTTGTACTTAAGTTGGCTATCTTGATCTCCCGCAACTTCTTGGAGAACTTACAAATCATCATCAACTTCACTCCATTGTTTGTGGTCTTGTTGAAGTTGAAAAACTCAAAAAGATTACAAGGTGGCATTAAGTTTCAATACTTGGATACATATAAGGGAAACAACTATCTAAGCTTGTCTAACAAGGCATTGGGATATAACCAAATTTATGTTAATTATTTTAAGCTCTTTTCAAATTCGAAGAGTTTTCGGGTCAAGTTGTTGCCCTTCTTTGTCAATGGGGAAACGATTGGTATTCGTTATAACCATGAGTTAAAATTTGAATATTTGATGCTACCTCGTAACTACGAAGCAACCGTCAATTTGACTACGGATTAATGATAGATACTTTTAATGATTCAGCGTAGATGAGCGATTTGAGTTAGCCGGTGGCTACTTTAGAGTCCCCAGCGGAGTATTTTTTTGACTGGTCTAGAGGACTACTCGTTGCGGCTGCAAAGCAAATGTGTGTACTTGTTCCTAGAAGTATTGAAGCATAAGTCTACTGTTGCTTATTTTTATGAATAAGCAACCTCCTTTCTATAATATGAGCAATAATCTAGGATAAGAAGTCATAGAAAAGGGCGTGTGGTCTAGTGGTATGATTCTCGCTTTGGGTCACCAAATATGCGAGAGGCCCTGGGTTCAATTCCCAGTATGCCCCTTCCTTTTTTTCTGTGTTTTTATAACGTAAATCCGTGCATTTGAGGCTACCCTTTAGATAGCGCTAATTTACTGTGTTCTACATTCTTCCTCTAATGCAACTAGCTTCTTGGGAGACCCAAGGAAGAGCTTTTCTGTCTATTAGGTATATACTGAGGTGCTTTTTTTACGCGAGCAGTTGATGAATTTGCAGCCAAAGAAGTTGAAGCAACTGGTGCGACCATTCTGGGAGCAACAAAACGTGGTGCGTTGAACTTCCTCGCTTTGCTAAAAGTAGCTGCCTTGGCTCGAGTTACTTCATTTGTGGGTTCAGTGTTGCTCATTGTCGGATTTCTTACTTTGATCGGGACCAGAGTTGGACCTCTCTTGATTTCATACTTTGGTGCCTTCCCTGGTGGAACAGCACGAGTGTACTCCCTCTTAAGCGAATCGCTGGCCATCCGAAAGTCTGATTCGTTTGCGACACCAGTAGACCCGTATCCGAATTCATGCAAACCGGATTTGTACGTTTCGTAGAAGCCTTTGGTTTCGAACGCAGAGGAATGTTGTCTCCCCAAAAGCGAGAAGAGCCTAGTTAAACTCTCCAAGTTCTTGAATGCCTCTTGATGGTTGGCTGTGGTGTTGAGAATATTCTTTAAAAACCTGGACTCTTCGTTTCTCATAGACCCAGTATACTCATATGAAGATAAGTATAGCAAGACCTTGGCTCGAGTAGTAGAAACGTAGAAGCATCTACGTTCCTCATCCACAGCTTCCTGATCTGCAGCAAACCGTGCGGGAAGGAGATTTTCGTTCAAACCAGGAACAAATACGATGGGCCATTCGAGACCTTTGGACCCGTGGATTGTCGAAATAGAAACCTTGTTGTCGCTGGCGTTCTCGGCTCCTGTCTCATACAAGCCAATTGACTGCAAAAACAGCAATATGATATTATCTTGAGCAGGGTCGATTGGTCCCCCGCAGATGGCAATCTCTTCTTCCAGGGTTACAAACTCGCACCACTGCTGTTTAACCTCGTTAACGTTCAATTCTTGCTCGTCTTTGAACTCGTCCTTAAGCCCAGATTTGAGAAACACGAAATCAAAGAACTTGGCCCTCTCGTCCACCATTCCAGCAGCCTCTCGCACAAAATAAATAAATTCTTTGATTAGTGTCTTGCTCTTGCTCGATATCTTAATTTCGTCCACGCAGCGAGATAATGTCTCAAGGGCATCCCCTCCCACCTCTTCTATCTTGTCTTCTATTAGTTTCAAGCTCTTATCACCCACCCCTCTCTTGGGAAAGTTTATGATACGCAAGAGTGCAACTCTATCGCCAGGATTCCCAATGACTCTGAGGTAATCCAATATGCAAACCACTTCTTTCCTCTCCCAAAATGCCTTTCCCTTAACAATGACATAAGGTATGCGGGACTTGCGCATCTCATCTTCCAAGACCCGTGTTTGAAATGAAGATCGGACAAGGATCGCAACATCTTCGAAAGAGATGTTAGGAAGCCTGTTCAAAGCAGATACTTGATATGCAATCCACTTTGCCTCAACAGAGGAATCATTCAACTTCAGGTACGTTGGCTTTATGGAGTCTTTCATCTGGGATTTTAAGGTCTTTGTGTTTCTATCGGTTTGCTGTCTCATGATTCTTTCAGAAATAGAAAGAACGTCAGTCGTTGATCTGTAGTTTTCGTCCAAGGTGATTTGGTCCACCTTGCCATAGTACTGTCTCATTTTCTCGAAGTTCTTCAGCTGAGCATCTCTGAAAGAGTAGATTGACTGGTCCGGATCCCCCACAATGGTCAAGTTTTTACTGCGTGCAAACTCGTACATCAATCGCAACTGGATCTCGTTTGTGTCTTGGAACTCGTCTACGAGCACATGCTGCACGTTTAATACTGGGAACTCTGTGACTAACTTCAAGCAGTACATGAGACAATCGTCAAAGTCTAGTAGAGAGTGCAGTTTGAGTTTTGCTTGGTATCCTTCGTAGAGTATGTTGAGGGCTTTGCTTGGGGACTCTTCAATGGCATTTGACTTCATGCTCGAGATGGCGCGCTTGATTCTCCTGGCGTCTAGCTTCATGTCATTGGACTTTAACTTGACTGCTTCTGGGTCGGAATCCACTATGGATTCCTGGTCTGGGGTCAACAATTCGATCGCTTGTTTTAAGATCTTGTCGCTGTCGTTTTCATTGGCAATGTTGTAGTTCGCAACACCGACTCGTGATCCATACTGCTTGAGGATTCTGAAGCATATGCTGTGGAAAGTGCCAATTAAGAGTTTGTTTAGTTCAATTCCTGAGTTCTCGAGAATTGGGCCTAGTCTGTCCTTCATTTCGTTGGCTGCCTTTTTGGTGAACGTGGTCACGATGATCGATTGTGGTGGGATCTTCTCGTGCATCAACAAGTACGCTACTCGCGATATGAGCACCTTGGTCTTTCCTGTCCCGGGCCCAGCAATGATCTGGAGTATAGACTTGTTGGGGTGTGTGACCGCTTTATATTGGTTGGCGTTTAGGGTGCTTAGAAACGGTAGGTCTGTGGTCGCCATGGTGTTTTGTTATGATAGCCTCCACTGTGAACGCGTTTTTATCAACATGTCTCGAACGCGGCTAAGGAAGAGGAGCCAAATTTCGCAAGAGGGTATGTTCACCATGATAATGCTCTACAAGGTGAGTGAACTCTATCGCAGATTTGCATTCGGGCTGATTTCTCATGAGTATCCAGCCTGAGTAGATTGTAAGCAATAAGATTGGGTGTATTTGTGCACAATAATGGACAACACACTAAAGTAGCTCAGCTCTACGCAAAGGAAGCACTTCAGTTAGTTGTTCGGTACCCGTAATGTATTAAATCCTCGAGAATCTCGATAAGCGCTAGTGATTTCCTCCTGTTTGTAGGTTAAAATCGTTAGTTTCGTAGAAACCACATGCGTTTGCAGCCTTACAGAGCGGCTCTAGATCTGGCGCAATTCCAATTCCAAGTCAATCCAGTGCCCATTGATTTCTTCGTGGTCCCTCCTCTGCGCCTATGGTTTACAATATACAGTCTGGTCCATTTGTGCAAGTCTGAGGTCGGCTGGGCCACTTGACGTGGATAGTAAAAAGCATGCGCTTTTTTTCTTTTTCTTAATTTACCAGAACATGGTAGGACTCCTACTGCTAGTATACTGGTTGGGACTAGTGACAGCTGCAAGCTCAGTTACAAGTAGCAGCAAGGCGAGGGTGGCGAGCTTGACTAGCAGCAGCTTGGTGCCGTCGGCCTCCTCGAGCAGCCAGCCCCCCAATCCTCAAGATATCAATGATCAGATTATGGTTGCCCTTCGTACCCAGAGAGACGTTTCGCAAAGAGTGCCACTTACGTTGGAAAACCACTGGGGAATGTCATTAAATTCGCTTGTTTTTGCAAGCTCAGGCTACACGCCCGACTCCTTGGGTGTTGTTAGCTCGCTTCTTGATCTAGGAGTGCAGACTTTTATGGTGGACTTGTACTGGGACGAGAATGTCAAACATTGGCAAATGTGTCCCGAGGCGTTTGGATCCAACTCATCTGTGTACAACTGTGACATCACCTTTACAGTGGATTCATTCTTCCAGGTAGTAAATCAATATATGCTCGTGGCCAACACTAATTTGGAGGCGCATTTCATTCAGTTGCTTATCAACCTCAAGAGCATTCCCTATTCAGTGGGCCTTACAAACCAGACATATCTGCAATATGGTAATTCGAGCTTAGCATCCAGTATAGCGTCAGCATCAGGGTTTGCGTTTCCTCCATCCAACTTGACTGCATTTAGAGACGATCTACCAGTCATGGATATGGATACCTATTCCGTAAACAGCATGAACAACAATACAGGGTTTCCATCTTTGGATGTCATTGGAACCAAGAGACTATTGCTCAACGTCATCTCCAACGAATTGCAGGCCAATTCCACAAGACCGTACCGGATTTCAAGCGCTGACCGCGAGTTCATATTCTTCCCTGATCTGACTCCGTCCATTACAACAAACTTGAACAGCACCGACTACTTCCAGGACTGTTTGAATGCGATGAAGTACAACCTGGGCTATCTGGAGTTGGCGCAGGAGAATGCATTTTACTTTGTGTTGGACTCTCAGGCAAACCAGTTCAGCAACTCCACCTTCAAGGCGTATGTGGACTGTGGGATTGCACCCATCTTGAATGCGACTTCGTACCAGAGCTTGAATGTCACGACATCGAATTCCCTGATTGAGGACGTGGTTGATGAGTTTATGCAGTATTCCTTTTGGTCGTTTGGACCAGGCCAACCTCTGCCTCCATCCAACTCTTCGAGCTCCAACGACGACAGCGACAGCGACGATCTTGGCGGCGGGTCCGACCATAGCGACAACGAAGACACCCTAGACGGGGACGAAGATTACGACGTCAATAATGGCTCTTCTACGATATCTGTTCCGAGCCCCACTAGCTCCCAAGATGCTGCCATGTCCAGCAATGTCGCCTACCAATGTGTCGCCGTGTACAGTTCAGGGTGGAAAGTCAGCAACTGCTACCAGGAGCAACACTATGCATGCCAAAACGCCTCCAACCCCGTCCATTGGGTTGTTCCCGAGAATGTCATGAGTAACTACTTTGAGATTGACGGTGGAAGCTGCCCACCAGGCTTCAACTTCACCCTCCCCAAGCTGAGCATCGAAAATTTGGCACTTCTCCAGTATATGAAGGACACCAATATATCGTGGCCGGTGTGGATCGACTTGAATGATATCACCGTCAATGAGTGCTTTGTCTCGGGTGGTCCCTACGCACAGTGTCCTTACCAGAAGACAGTCACCAGAAGAAGATTGATTGGAATGTTGGCCCCAGCTTTCGTGGTTGCAGTCTTTTTGTTTCTCTTGATCATCTTTGAAAAAATAGCGAGATGGCAACCTATCCAAACTAATAGAAAGAGACAATGGAAAAAGGTTATTAAAGAATATTACGAAAAGAATGATTATGAAGGAGTCCCTTCATGAACCCGGATTTATAGATTGTTATTTATTTTATTATAGGACTCTCATATGTGTTTGATTGTGATTAGCTCTGTAGTGTTGATTCGAGGTTATCATTGTAGTGTTAAATTAACGTGTAGGTCTTTACTGAGATTCTTGCACTGGATACCAGATCTTTAGAGGTAGTCGTAGTCAGTCGTATAGGTCTGTGGAGAGGGTTGCAAAGGGCTTACGTAAGCAGACTATAGAAAAAGTGATTGCCACTCAATTTTTCTTGCCCCCATACACCACATGAGCGACCAGAACTGGAAGAACTTGTCCAACGAATTGAGACGTCGTGCAGCCAAGGCGGCAGCACAGAGCAGTGGCCCCACAGGTCCTAGATCACCCTTTGGGTTTTTTGCTGGATTTGGTGGATTGTTGCTCTTAGGAGGTGTTACCGTGTTTGCTCAGAATGCATTATTCAATGTCGAGGGTGGTCAGAGAGCTATCGTATACTCCAGATTAAATGGTGTTCAGCAGCAAATCTATCCAGAAGGAACACATTTCATACTCCCATGGTTCCAGAGACCTGTTATTTACGACGTCAGAGCCAAGCCAAGAAACGTGTCTTCCTTGACCGGTACCAAGGACTTGCAAATGGTTAACATCAACTGTAGAGTCTTGTTCAAGCCAGATATCAACCAATTGCCAACAATCTATAGAACCTTAGGGCAAGACTACGATGAGAAGATCTTGCCTTCTATCGTTAATGAAGTCTTGAAGTCTGTTGTTGCACAATTCAACGCTTCCCAATTGATCACTCAGAGAGAAAAGGTTTCCAAGTTGGTCAAAGAAAACTTACAAAGACGTGCGTCGAAATTCAATGTTTTATTAGATGACGTTTCGTTGACGTCGATGAGTTTCTCGCCAGAGTTCACTGCTGCCGTTGAAGCCAAGCAGATTGCTCAGCAGGACGCACAGAGAGCAGCCTTCGTTGTAGACAAGGCAATCCAGGAAAAGCAGCAATTCATTGTCAAGGCTGCGGGTGAAGCCAAGTCTGCCGAATTGATTGGTGAAGCTATCAAAAAGTCCAAGGACTACGTTGAGTTGAAGAGATTGGACACTGCCAGAGAAATCGCCCAAATCTTGGCAGCCTCACCAAATAGAATCATCTTGGATAACGACACCTTGTTGTTGAACACAGTTACTGACTCCAGAAAATAATTTGTATATAGCCCTATTTAAAAGATTGAATTAACAAGATCTCCACCCAATGTAGCACCAGCACCGAAAATAGCAGCGTTACCAAGCTTACTACCAAACTTTTTGAACGACGACTCATGTTGTGGCTGTTGCACCTGGATTTGTTGTGGTGGAGGTGGCTGTTGCTGCTGGTAGTAGTTGGTAGATGGTGGAGGATATTGAGCGTATGAAGGTTGTTGTTGCATTTGTTGAGGTGGGAGCTGGTATTGTTGCGGTGGAGGTGATTGGAACTGTTGCGGTGGAGCACTGCTCTGGCTGCTGTACGACCCTCTTTCCTCCATCTTAGGTGGTGGAGCAGCATGACGCTCGTGTGTGGCATTGAAGTCGTGCTCAGAGATAACGGTAACGTAGTTGGATGGAAAAACTCCAACCTTTTCCGGGTTGCCTGCCTTGTAGCCCTTCCACCAGTCTTCACTTAAATGCTCGACAACTGCAAGCTTGTCGTCCTTGGACAAGTCAAGGTCATCTGCCTCTTGAGATGAGTAACTGTACAATGCTCTGGCATAGCCCACGGGCTTGCTCAGTTGGACTGGAGGTGGGAGTGATGGAGCAGCAACGTGGTCAGTGATAGACGTCTGTGCAAACTTGTTGCTCAATTCCGCTTCTGGAGTGTAGGTAGGAAGATTCTCCCTATTTCCTGCGCCAACTCCTAACTTGTCAATGCCCCAGGCTGGTTCGTCCTTGTTGTACTTTGGAGGGAGTGCGCTTAATAATCTTTCATAGAGCTGTTGGTTAATAACTTCAGAATCACGAAGGAACTCTAACTCGGTTCTGACAGTGGTCAAAGAACGGTTGATCAATGGAGCAGACATCGACGGTGGGTAAAAATGCTAGTACTTTTGAAACAGGGAGGAAAGTTGCTTCTATTTAAAAGGAGGTAATTTTGTGTTTGAGGGTCTGTGCGTATCACGTTTTTTCATGACTGAATCGTGCGCGACACAACATGCTTGATCCGACTCTCTGTACACCCACTCCATCTCGTACCGCATCGTTCAAACTGCACGGTGGTGTGACTGATGGCTTGGCCATTGGACCAGTTTCCGTCGGATCAATTCAGATCAATGCACTTTTTCTATCCGTTTCCGGCCTTGTTAAACTATTTCTTGTCCTTCGAGCTTTCTGAGAAAATATGTTTCCTGGTCACCCCGGATGTGTCAACACCGCCAACTTCCATACATAGCACTTTGACATTTCCGGCCATTGGTTTGATGGTTTTATACCTCCTTGACTATTTTGTTCGTTTGCCTTACACAGTAACTACTACAGTTGGGTCTTCAAATTTCATATGATTTAGATATTTCCCCCTATTGAAAGTGTCACTAGCCAGAGTTGCCGACGCCACGATGTCACAGCCTCAAATTTTGGGCGGACATGCAAACAAAAAAAAAAGTTGTTTTTCGCAGCCATTCATCGGAGGTGCTCGTGAAACACACTGATCTGCTCACGGAGTTCGAAGATAGGACTGCCGAACTTCTTAGAGAATGTCATAGCCTCGGGAAGTAGTGCAGACGACTGTGTCCAAACATCAAAGATCTGGACACTTGCGTCGCTCGTGGCAACGCAAATGTGTTTCCTGTCTGGGCTAGCACTAGCGCTCAATATTCTTAGTTCCCGAGCCGACGGATAATCGCTGATGACAACCATTCCTGGGTACAGGAACACAGTCATCATACACCCTGATTTGCCAAAGCCGAACGTAGCTGCGATCTCTTTCTTTGTAGTGGACCAGATGAGACCTGTTATTTGTGCGTTGGTGTCGACCGAGTTGAGAAGAGTGCCGGAACCAGCATGCCAGAATCGAATGCACCGGTCCATGCTGCCTCCTCCGGTTGCAAGAACTGACTTGCACCAGGGGCAGAAGGCTAGCGCTTTCACGGCCCCCTCATGTTGTAGTGAGAACTTGAACTGAAGCTCTTGCCCCGCCGTCATCCCCCATATCGAGCAAGTGTTGTTGTTTCCGCCGACCGCCAAGAGACTGCCGTCTTCGTTTATAGCGATCCCACAAACTAGTTCCTCAACGCACTTGTACACTTTTTTGGCAACCAACCGATCCTCTACCACTTCAATGATCTGGACTTGTCCATGTTCGTCGCCGGCGTAGAGCACATTGTCCCTCGCCTCGATACAGTAAGTGCAGTACCTCGACTGATGATAGTCAAGCACGGTTTTTTCAGCCTGGTCAATAAGGAACATCAACCCTGAGTCGACTGCAACCAAGATATACTGCTTGTGTATGAAGACGCACGTAACGAGGTTGAAATTTCCAAAATCTACCAACTCGGCTGCTTGGTCTATGCCCCAAGTATATACCCTGCAGCCTAAACCAACTACCAATCGACTGGTGTCTTCGGACCAACTAACCAAGTTAGAATAAAAGTCATCCCGTAACCCTGGTGCTTGGTAAATTTTATGGCATCTAAGGTGTCCAACATTTCGGTTATACCTTAGTTGCCGCAGGTGTCTCGGTGTAGTCACAGCACTAGCCCAACTGCTATCTTCGAGAATTGGAGCATGGTAATCCAAATTATTCTTTTTTGTAGTAACCCGGTTAAATTCTAAGATACGTGGGTTCAATGAGAGCTGGAGCGCCTTGGCTAATGTTTGCTGGAAAGGGTTGATTGGTTGTGTAACTGCGGCTTCCTTACTCTCCTCAAAAAGTTTTTGCTCTTGGGAGCTGCCAACATACAAGGTATCATCACGAAGAGAAAAGTTAAAGTTGCAAGGGTGATCTTTAGCAAATGAGTAGCTTCTTTGATTCAGCAAGTAGGAGGACCCGTTTATAGAGGGAATAAACCGGTCACTCCTGGAGAAGCAGTCCATTAAAGTTCATTTTTGCAGCCGCTGCGCTCCACAAATGTTTGCACCCGTCACAAATGGCGAACACAGAAAGCATCACCTCTGTAATTGTTAGTACGTAGAAGAATATGGATCTATTATTGTGTGCTATGTGGTAGTAGAACTCGTGTATACAACTTGTGGAGGTTTCTTACTCAAGACCCAATTTAAGGTACATCTCAATGTAGCTGTAATTCCCTAACATTTTTTGAAAATATTCAACAAAAATCAATAAATATCCAGATCTACACAAAAGTTCATATATCCAGCACTCACTATGACAAAAGCCTAAGCCAACCAAAGAACATTCGTAATTTCACAGCTTTAACTGTTCTATTTGGTTTGCCTGGGTAGTTCCTGCACCCTTGACTAGAACTGAATAAATTCGAAAAACACACGTGACTCTGAATTTTATCCACTATGAGTGTCAAGTACGTATTGACTTCAATCCTTGTAATTGGAGCCTTCGTCCTACAGGAAAAGTTTACCCAGAAGGTCGATTACCCATTTATTGATGAGTTTTTTCATTTGAGACAGTGCCAGGCGTACTGCCGAGGTGATTACGAGTGGGACAACAAGATCACCACTCCACCTGGCCTCTACATTCTTGGGGTTGGGTTCATCAGAATCATAGAAGCTTTGACAGGATCTTCTCAATTATGCTTCAATAATGCATACCTTAGATTGTTGAACTTGTGTGGAGGGTTCGTTATACTACCATTATTCGTGAGACGTTTCAAGGGCGTGTGGAGCGTAAACGTCATTGCTCAACCGTTATTGTTTCTTTACTACTTTTTGTTTTACACAGATGTCTGGTCAACAATTCTAGTGGTGGCATCCTTGTCGCTTGTTGAATCGCCACTTCTCAGTGCTCTTGTTGGATTCCTGAGTTTGTGGTTGAGACAAACGAACATCATCTGGACGGCCTTCATCTTGCTGGTCTATATCGATAACAAAGTGGACCCCAACAAGAACTTTATCAACAGATGCGTCGAATTTGTTACTGAAACTTTAAAGAGAATTGTTCAGATCAGCCCTTTCTTGGTTAATTTTGTATTGTTTGCCGTGTTTTTGAAAGTTAACGGAGGCATCACTTTTGGCGACAAAGAAAACCACCAGGTATCGATCCACTTGGTTCAGGTGTTCTACTGCTTTGCATTCATAAACGGCTTTACCCTTCCAATATGGCTCTCAAAAGCTACTGCCATGAGATACTTAAAGTCTCTCTGTAGCAGATATGTGGTACTTCACGCGATGCTGCTTTTCGCCATCAAGTACATTATAGACAATTTCACTATCGTGCATCCGTTCTTATTGGCTGACAACAGACACTACACATTCTACTTATACAAAAAGATACTTTCAAGACCCTACAGCTGGATAGTTACAGTGCCAACATATCACTTTTCTACTTGGAACATAATCAGATTGTTGAAAGATTCAAAGAAATTATCAACTATTACTATTATTTCATATTTAATTGCAGTTATTGTTACACTCGTTCCTTCACCATTGTTTGAACCAAGATATTACATCTTGCCATTGGTAATCTTTAGATTATTTGTCAATAATACCCATCATGTCTTTGAATATTTGTGGATCAATACTATAAACGCAGCTGTCATGTTTATATTTTTCAAGATCGAGTTTAAATGGGATAGTGACCCAAATATCCAGAGGATTATTTGGTAATCTAGAGAAAAGACCAAATGACTCAAATGCTCAACCAATTCAAATGTTGAATATCATAATACACAAAGTCTTAAATAGTCATAATATGGGCCCCACGCATGTACGGAACCAACGTCTTAGTAAAAAAATTCACGAAACTTGGGTGACAGCCACAACTTGTATCACACGTCCGAAACATCAACCTCTGACGTCTCAAGCGCAGATATGTTTGAATATATCTCATTGTCAATTGTATTTCTTAGTTTCATTACTGCATTCTTCTTGGTCACCTCCTTGACCAATTCCTGGATCTCGTCAGGCAATGTTTTACCTTTTAAGGATTCGATCCAACTTTTAATTGCCCTTTTTTTCAACATTTCTAAGTATGGCACTTCCAACTTGGTGTCTTTATCGACAAACACCAAGGTGGACTCGTTGCCCAAGAAAAGATCTCCATCATTATTCTTTTTATTTTGCACCAACTCCCAATTGCCTATTTCTAAATCGTTGGCAAATATGAGTAAAAAGTCTCCAAAATTGTCTGCAATTTTATATTTTATGTCAAACTCTCTTCCAAACAAGATGACCTGTCCATACTTGCCTGAAGTGCGGAAGGGGTCGTCGCTTGTCGTTGGTGGAGATAAATCAATGCCAATGTAGTTGCCCACTTCATCCGTTATAATAGGTATCCACATGGGGTGTGCAAAGGTCTCGTGAATCGACCCTGGAGGGACCGACTTCTGACTTGGTAGCTTCAAGTGCTGAGTCTCGGAGTCAAGGGAAACAGTGGTCATTTCATCGGAATCCTTGAACCGAACATCCGTAGCGTTGTCAGTTAAATGCTTTTTGATTTGAGTGGAGTTGTTATAACTAGATTCTAGCCTAGTCAACTGCAGCAATTGGTCAAATTGTTTGAGTTGTGATTGCTCTGCATTGAATACTTTTGCAACCTTTCTCCAATTTCCTGTCATTATAACAATCTGATCCAAGGACAAAAGAAGTAAACCGAATATCAACCCCACTACTGAATCATTGTTTGTTCCAAAATTGGACTGGCCATCTGTAAGTTTAAAAAATTCTATAACACATCCAGGTAACTTTATGTTCAAATCCTTTTGGAAATCAGCCAAATCATCCAGCGTACATTTGTCTTGGAGCGAGGAGCCTAGATCCGGTGCGTACTTGGTGATCCAATTCTTAATGTGTCTCCAAGCTAGCTTCACCTCATGGACACCTTCCAATGGGTTGTAGTCCTCGCTCAAGTAGGCGTCATTCATATGATCTCGCAATAGGATTTCGGAATCAGGCTTGTTGATTCGGTTGAATGACTTGCTAGAATCAAACTCCGAGTACTTGTCATCGGTACTTAGCGAGTATATAAACTCCTGTAGCCTCTGTCCAAGTGTCATCTAGTTCGAACTGGTTGGCAATGTTTAAAATAAAAATGGCTTGTAGGTGGCTTCTTCTGAGAGACGTGGGTTTTCTTTTGAGCTAAAAAAAAAAAAAAACACCAAGGCATATACTCCCAAACATTTTTAAACTACAATGCACGCGTCAAACCGTCAAAAAAAACAACAGAAGCTACAATCGCAGAGAAGCGTGTAGCCCGGGCATGAAGTTTGAGTTCTATTAAAGAGACAAACAAACGAAAATCCGGGCCTCGATCTGGGAACAACCTCCAAGCAGTCAAAACAAAACATTCAAGTATCCGTAAAAACAAAACGGGATGCGCGGATCTTGTTCGAGGAGCCGAAATGGTGAGACTAAATCTCACAGATCGTTATGAACAAGCCCAAAGTGAGGCACAAAATGTAGAACTATTGTACCTGGACCGACTGCTCAGAACGAGCAGCCGAGACACAACTGGCGCAAGGCCAACGCTCTACTTTGCTGGGATACATTTTGATTTTGAGGTTACTATCCGTTGGTAATCAAATTGGCCTTCCAAAAGATGCGATGTCGATTTCTTTTATACATTTTGTCTGGCCGGGTAACACTACTGCTGCCCTCAGATCTAGAAGCTATGCAATGCAGCCGGCCCCAGATTGCTGCAACTGCCATGCCAAATCAAGTCACATTGAATCCTGTGCCAAGAATGGAATATCTCCGACGTAAATTATGTAATTAAGTCGTTCATCCAGTGTAGTTTACTGTAAACGAAGTGTTACATGGCTATTCTCACATCTTTGGCAAAAGCAAAACTCTTAGGGCTCTCTACGAAAATGGCAGGATATCGTCCATAACTGCTTACTTAGGGATTGCTGCTTTTAATCAGTGAATGAATGTTAGATTTTTTGAATGTTTGAGGAGTGTGGATATCTTTAAACGCTGCAAATTGCTAGTCTGGGCGTTGCTGCAAAAACAGTAAATTTTTCTCGACAATTTTAGGACAGAGTTTTTGAGCATGGATATGGACCTTTTGCAAATGAGAGTGGCAGATGTTTGACGATATTCGAGTTTCAGGCCCCACTTGACCGTGCATAGTACATTAAGGAAGGTTTCATGTTGATTGAATTTTTGCGGAACAAGTGGTTGGTATGTAGTCGGATTCTGTGGTTGCGTAGTGGTTACGTAGTGGTTGGCAGGTGGTAGAATTGTTGTAGCTTGTGGTTGTATTATAAAGTGGTAGTATAATAGCTGATTCAGGTAGTGGAAGCATTCAAGTATTTGAGGTGAATTAACTTAGCAAGCAATTCTCTTCTATTCAATTCAGATTTACTCGCAGCGCAGCCACTAGGTAACTGGTTTTGGTCATTGGCCAAACTCATGTCTTTCGACAATCCGCTTGTTTCTTCTACAGACAATATATTAATCATTTATTTGGGCAACCAGCTATTTTTACACTAGGAAAACACTCATATGCGAATATGTTTCTGATAATTTAAAGAACTTACCAGTTGGCACCAGCACCTTCTTCAGCAGCTGGGGTAGCGTCAGCAGCCCAGTCAACGTCTTCGGTTTCAGCAGTCCATTCAGCTTCGGCTTCAGCAGCTGGGGCTTCTTCGGTTTCTTCAGCAGCCTTTTCTTCAGCAGCGTTTTGTTCAATTTCTTCTGGGTCTCTGTAGAAGTACAAATCTGGCATAACAGACCATTCGGTAGTTCTGTCTGGAATGATACCTCTCAATCTCAAAACTTCTCTAGCAATCAACCACCAGATCAAACCAATGGAGTGCTTACCCTTGTTGTTACATGGGATAGCGACATCAACGTATTCAGATGGGGAGTCCATGTCAGTCAAAGCAATGACTGGGATGTTGACGTAAGAAGATTCCTTGATAGCTTGAGCATCGGTTCTTGGGTCAGTGACAACAACCAATCTTGGTTCCTTGAAAGAACGGGTGATGTAGTTGGTGAAGTTACCTGGGGTGAATCTACCAGCAATAGCGGTAGCACCGGTGTGAGAAGCAAACTTCAAGACAGCTCTTTGACCAAAGGTTCTGGAAGAGCAGACAACAACATCGGAAGCGTTTGGAACAGCAGCAATGATTCTGGCAGCCAAAACAATCTTTTCCCAGGTCTTACCAATGTTGATGATGTTAACACCATCTGGTCTGGTCTTGTAAACGTATGGCTTGTTGTGGACTTGAACGTTCTTGGAACCCAAGTGGACGTTGGCAGCCAACAACAATTTAGCGTCTTCTGGAGACAAGTCAAAGGAAGCTGGTAAAGACATCTTGTATCTATTAGACTATGGTGAGCTAAAGAAATTTTTTTCGAAAAGAAAATATGAAAAAGATGGTATGGGTGAAAATTCTCACAGTGGATCGGAAAAAAAAGTCTCCAAGTCTGCATATAGAGACACTGCGTGCAGGAATTTAAATACCCGAAGGACTCCAAAGTGCTCCACTCAGAGGCTCTAGCGACTATATGTCGCTGAGAAAGAGTTTCTACCTAGTTCTGAATTCCCTATCCGCTAAGAAATAGCGTTTTCTGTTTGATATTTGGTCCATTCAAAGAGATTGGCATGCTGACTTACATTGTAGATGAGATACTCAAAACGCTTGGTTTTGGAATTTCGCGAGGGCACCAACCCCAACCAGTACACACAACACGTGACACAATTTTGGAGCGGATTTAGTTTTTTAGGTGCTTGCGCTTTTAGTTATATTACTTTTCGGTTTTGTAACGAGATAGAGAGACATCTTGTCTAGGACGCGTCTACAAACGTACAACTTGAAACACGTAATGGAAGACCCCGAGAAGGTGGTTTCAGTCATTTCAGATCGATGCACAAAGCGCCTCTCGGCTAGCAGCGAATATTACGACCGATATGGTATTTTGAAAGGATCGGAGATGGGACGTAGGAGATAAATTGACGAATGTTTGAGTTACCGCACTGAGACCACGCAGCTCCGAGAGACCAAACTGGACGAGGACAGGCAACCCTAGTTTGGAGGACGCCATCTGGCCGCAAAAAACCCTTGTGGACCAGAACCCTACCAGCTTCAGCCCCTACAACATTCACGCTACAGTCACCTCAATCGAAATTTCCTAATCAGGACTGAAATTAGGCTCATTCCAATCAGAGTCTTGCGGAACACAAAGTGAAACTAGTTTTTATATTAAAAGATATACAATATGGAATTCAGACAGGCTAATTCTTGGTGATGTTGAAACTCCATGGGAAACTCAAGTGAACGTTCTTGTCGTCATCAACGAACTTAGTGACAGCAGAGTAGTTACCTCTGGCTAACATTCCGCTTGGAGCCTCGACTTCAGTGAACTTCTTTTCGTAGTATGGCTTATCGACAGTGCTTGGGGCGTAGGAACCCAATGGTTCTTCCATCTTATCGACTCTAATACCGGCCTTCTTGACGGAATGCAAATATTTCAAACCAGTGATAATTTCGTGCTGAACTCTGAACTTCACAACCAATTGGTAAATGGACTTTTCCTTGATGGTAAAGTTGATACTCTTTTCAATAGTGTTACCGTCAGCATCTTCCAAGTTAATGATAATCGGCTTCAAGGCTGGCTGATCAGGGAATTCCAACCCAATCTCAACAACAACAACCTTACGCTTGTCGCCGGCCTTCACTGGGTACGCACTTCCAGTGCTGCCCAAGCCTAACGATGCTTTCCACTTTGCCAACGATTCATCTTCTGCATCCAACTTGTTGTACTCGTCAATGGTCTTTTTTTCTCCAACAGTGTACCCTTCAACGGTCTCTGGAATTAATTCATCATCAAGATCTTTCCCCATGTTTATTGTTATTATATCTAAATCAAAAAGTTTTGGATAGGTGTCTTAAAACAATTCGTGCGCTGGTCACGATCGGATGCGCACGACTTGTGTTCCAAAAAATTCCAGAGACAGAAAAGTAGGGAGGCGGTAACGACATTTTTTTTTGTCCGTTTGCGAGACAGGCTATGCAAATCGTCTATACAAGCAAGATATATACACACAATACGACATCTATTAACTACCTGGTGCTGAGTTGGTGGGATCTGCATAACCATGATTTCCCTTATGCTTAAAGTTGCGCTTCTTTTTCCTTTGATCGTCCGGAAGAATGATATATGGATTGTTCAAGATTCTTCTTTCGGTCTCCCGATCGTATTGCGGAGTTGCGTAGTATGGATAGTATCCCTGACTTGAGTTTGGCAAGGGCACAGGAATCTGACCCATGCCGCCGGAACCTAGGGGAGACAGCATTGTCATTGGCATCGGTGGCATTGGGACGTGAATTGGCATGCTGTGGACGTGATTTGGGGCGTGTGGTTGCATGTACCCAGGAGGCGACGCCGATTCAGCAGATGGAAAAGGTGCCATGGATGCGTAATACTGCATCGGTGGTCCCTGGAGGTTGAGCTGTTGGAATTGGTATTGCAACTGCATTGATGAATCATGTGGAACTCCTGGATATTGACCGCCAGCATATGACGCATGTGCGGCTGATCGCTCTCCAATTGCTCCAATCCCCGGTCCGTTCTCGTACCCATTATTGTATCTGTTGATCCACGGCATGTCTTCCTCCTCTTCGAAGCTCCCTTCAAAACTGCCATCTATGCTCTCCTCTATGCTATCTTCTATGCTCTCTTTGTCGTTGCTATCCTCGTCCAGAAATATCTTTTCTCGTACTTGTATGTATAATGCTTCTTTTGATGCTCTCTCTTTCTCGATCGTTTGGGTTGGAATACCCTCTTTGGTAGATCCTTTCTTGTCTTCAGTCTTCTGTTCTCCCAGATCTTGCGATTGCTCCTCAGCTTCTTTGTTTCTGTTCTTCTTCACTATCAATTTCCGTCTATCGTTAGGCTCACCGTTGCCTATTGTCCCTCGGTGTATGTCCTGTAACTTCAAAAATGCTTCGGTTTCCCAAGATTTTATAAAGCTGTCGTAATCAAATCCTTCTTTCGGAGTAACAACGATCTCATTCATCTGATTATTCCAATGCTGAACTTGGTAATATTGACATAATTGGTGACTTAATAATCTGTAATATGAGTTGCGCAAATAGTGTGCCTTGATTATGTACTCTCTGGCTTTCGGCAATTCTCCCCTTAATCCGTTGATAAAAGATACCAAGTCTTTCTCTAAATGCAACAAATATATCCTCTCGCTTTGCTTACTCAAAGCTGTCTTTATGGGACTGGACAACTCTGTCATTTGATTCAGCAAAAAGAATTATGAGTCACGTGTCCACTTTTCTGATCTCGTAAACTCTTCAAATATGGTACACCGGATATAAGTCACGTGTACTTCTTGATAAATATCAAAAGCGAATCCATAAAATTTAGCTCAAATCATTTACAACCTCTCATGTCTAGCGACGAAGTAAGTGCTTTTAAAAAATTATCTATACCGAGCCATTTACTAACCGGCGTACAGATTAGAGCCAAGAGATTGGCTAAATTGGCAGCCACTAGCGCCAGTACAGAATCCTCTAACCGGGGGGCAAACGGTGTTAACAAATCAACAGCTGCCACTCCACAACCATCGAATCCTTCTACTCCTTCTGTCAATGAATCAGTACCCCAACCGAAGGAAGAGAAAAAAAAAATCACTCCAACAGTGGTACAACCAACAACGAAGCAACTTCTTCCTGAAAATGAAGATGTTTCGTTATGGCTAAGCAAGGAAATGGAAACCCTATTCAGAGCAAGCACAGATCCAAACACGTCCTTGCTCTTCCTATCGTCGTTGCATGAAGAACAAGGCGAACTCTCGGAAGCATCACTTGAATCCATCTTCATGGAAATCCTAACCACAATTGGAATTCCCAACGAATTTAGTCATACCATCCAATATTTGCATGCAGTATATGGAAGTGCCTTCAAAGCAAAGAGAACTCTACCAATTAAACTGCCATACTATCAAACTAAAGTAAGCATTATTAATCAGATCATTAAGTTAAGTGCTTCCTATGGTTTGATTTGCTTTCAAATCCCAGATATGTTTGTCAACTGTGACTTGAAGTCCTCTGTTGAGTTTTTCATAAAACTGCAAGGCGAGCAAACACCATTTCTAATTGATATTATCGAGGCAGCAAGTGGTGACTCCGAGTCACTTCTTGAATTCCTTAACATCTTTGTTCCTAACCTCAGTATCACTTTGTTGAAGAACTCCGATGGAAGACAATACATGAATTACCTTTCCATTTTTGAAACTTTAGTCTCCATCAAGGCTGTGGCAGGCGTATTCTCCAGGGTAAAGGGATTCTTCCCAACAAAGGAGGAACACAAGGACTTTGAGTTTGGCACTTTGTTGGGACCCTTGTTGAGAATATCTCCTCTACAAGCTACGCTGTCACTTGGTTACTTTGGGGATAATGTTAGAGAAACCCCAAAAGCACAAGTGGGAATGATGCAAGAATCTTTGCAAAATGAATATAAGGTCTTTTTAGATAGGTTATTGTTCATTGTTGATAAGTTGGTCAGAGGTTCACCTCAGACAAGAAACGACTTGATGTCTTGGTTCACCAAATTGATCAACATCAACCATTTGAGAAGAGGTTCACATGCCGATTCCTCCAAGTTGTCCAGTGATGGTATCTCCTTCAATGTGCTGTACGTTATGATCAGATTGAGCATGCCATTCTTGGACTACCCAAACTTTAACAAAATATCAAAGATTGATGAGTATTATCTCTTCAAGACAAATGCAATTGATATCAAGGAAGAGGCTCGTGTCAATGCTTCCATTAAAGAGTCAGATGAGTTTGCTCAGAGTCTAATGGAAGAAGAGCCTAATTTCATTTCCCAGTGTTTCTTTTTGACATTAACCTGGTTGCATTACGGGCTCGGTGGTATTTATATCCAGTATGACCGTATTAAGAAGGAAATCAAGCAATTTGAAGAGCGTTTTGGTATGTTCCAGAATGGCCCACCCCCAGGAATGGACCCAAGAAGATGGGCTATGGCTCAAAGAGAATTGCCAATGTTGAACAAGATGATGAATTCGAAGTCATGCTACGTCCACGCAGTACAAGCAATTTTCAACAGTACTCCACTTCAAACAGAGATATTTGACTTTGTGATTGGTTCGACAGCTTTCATTACCAGGTTGGTCGATCCTACAAAGCAGTATCCAGCAAAACAAATTTCGATTCCATTGTACAAAATTACAAAGGTGTCAGAGTTAGATGACACAGATTTCCTCAAGTCCAAGACTCCTGAGCCTTGGAAGTACTACCCGGAATATTTGTTAGAGGGGATTGTGAACTACTGTAAGTTCTCTTCCAACTTCCGTGGGTATCCATTAGTAGTGGACTTGCAAAAAACGCTTTTGTTTGTTGAGTTTTCAATCATTTTGCTTCGTTGCCCAGAACTTCTTGGAAATCCTCACATGAAGGCCAATTTGGTTGAAGTTTTGTTTGTTGGTTCTTTGCCCAATGCCAGTGGAGGTCCTGGATTTTTATCCAACATTTTCAATACCAACAAGCTCGTGCTAGATAACATCTTATACTCCTTGCTTGACTTTTATGTCATGGTGGAGAAGACAGGTGCTTCATCGCAATTCTATGACAAGTTCAACGCCAGATTCTATGTATCTGTTATTTTGGAAGAATTATGGAACAACCCAGCTATCAGGGCGCAGTTGACAAGCTACTCTCAAAGCAATGTGGACTTTTTTATCAGATTCATCGCAAGAATGTTGAACGACACCACGTACTTGCTTGACGAAACGTTCAACCATTTGAATTCCATCCACACTTACCAAGTTGAACTAAGACGGAGAGCCTCTGGAGGTGAGCCAAACGAAGAATTAGGAAGTGACGAGGAGTTGGCACAAAAGTTGGAATCCTCTGAAAGAATTGCAAAATCAGAAATGAACTTGAGTAACAAGACCATGGAATTATTTAAGTTGTTTACAAAGGAAGTCCCACAAGGGTTTTCTTTAGCAGAAATTGTGGACAGATTAGCAGGTATGATGGACTACAACTTGGGGGTTTTGGTGGGACCAAAGTGCTCTGAATTGAAGGTTGAACAACCAGAAAAGTATAACTTTGATCCTAAGCGAACCTTACGTGACTTGTGTGAAATTTATTCCAACTTATCCAAGGAGGACAAGTTTGTAACTGCCGTTGCTCGTGACGGAAGATCCTTTAACATGAACTACTTCCTCAAGGCAGAACGCATTTTGACAACCAAGACGTATGTGGACCCTGCCATCGTCAAGTCCTTGGTTGACTTGGGACGTCGTGCAGAAGCACAACAACAAGCAGAGGAGTTAGAGGAGAGCGAGCTCGGTGAAATCCCCGACGAGTTCCTCGACCCATTGATGTACACCCTCATGGAGGACCCTGTCATCTTGCCTAGCTCCAAGGTAAGCATTGACAGATCAACAATTAAGGCGCATTTAGTGAGTGACTCCACAGATCCATTCAACAGAGTCCCGTTGAAGTTAGAAGATGTTGTTGATGATGTCGAGTTGCGTGAAAAGATCTTGGAGTTTAGGAAATCCAAAAGGGTTAAACAGTAAGTAGATATATGCTAGACATAGAAGAATGCCATGTAGATCGATAAAGAGCTATATCCAGTGCAATCTTAAAGAGTGCTTTTCGCTTTTACTTGAAGCCGCAAAATCTGTGTTTTAGCAGCAACCACTTTACTATGTGGGGAAAAAAAGGAATTTCAGCCAGTTGTTTGGATGAGAATGGTGATCGAGTTCACACGACTGATACGGCCTCAGATACACCAACAACAAGATGAAATTACAATCTTTTAGCTACGTTTTGTAGTTTTGTCTTCAACACGGCAAAAGCGAAATTTTGCAATGCTTCGCACTTTTGTGCCAGTGAAAATTTCAGCACTCACACCAACTTCACCTACATCGATACAAGTTTAACGTATTATTAAACATAATTAGAACTATATGAACCTAACACCCACTTAAGCCTTGATAGCGAACTTTCTTTGAGGGAAAGCAATTCTTTGCTTTCTGGCCTTGGCGGTTTCTCTCTTCTTGTCTTCAGCAGACAAAGCTCTTCTCAAAGCTCTGGTCTTCTTGGCTCTCAAGTCCTTTGGTTGGTACTTCTTGTCAGCGTAGAAAGCTCTGACGGATTCTCTTTGGTTGAGGTTGATGATGGTCAAGACTCTAGCAATGTTCTTTCTAACAGTGTTGATTCTTGGCAAGGATGGTCTTTGCAACTTTTGGACCTTCAAGTTGGCCAATTCTTGCTTTAATTCAACCAATTGTGATTCTAATTGTTCCTTAGACTTGACACGTAATTCAGAAGCTTTAAGGGCAGACTATTAGATGTTAGTAATTATGAACTGTAAAAACATTACAACGTTTGCAAAATGAAGTGTGAACTTTGAAAAGGTATCAACGGTTCGACAAAGACCTTTGAAATCTTTGCTAGTTTGTCATTATTTCTATTTTGTATCTGCTGGATATCAAGTACTTCCATCCGACGCAGTATATAGGCTGATATTTCACACTTCTTATGTTGTTGTTGATGTCAACATACCATTATGATTGATGCTAGGTAACCAAAAAAAATTCAAAAACCAAAAATTAATACTTTTGATCGAAAAATTTTCCCACTCTTCGAAAAAGCGTATTACATAAGGCGCGGTGTGACCATTACATAATGCGCGGTGATGGAATGCGAGGAGGGAGAGGGGCAAAAAAGCGAGTGTCACGCCACCGAGGGCCTGAGCCCTATCACTTCTTTTTGTAACGAGAAAAAATTGCGTAGACAGCAAATCATGCGAAGTGAGAGGTCCAATCACAAGTCTCCTTAAATTCGGGCTGAGTAAAGGGAGAGCGAGTAGAGGATGGGAGAGAATGGTACTACGTATAGGTAAATCTAGAATATTGGATTATAGAAATACATTATATATTCATTTACCCCAACAAGTCAAAAATGCAAGCACTTTTGATATATATAGATATAAAACAACTAAAACAAAGGGGTAGGGCAAATCCAAATGACGCTTAAAATATGTATGAACTGACTTAGTTTGCGTTCTTCAAGTTGTTGGACAACCATTCCAAACCTTCGTACAAACCGTCACCGGTGGTGGCACAGGTTGCTTGGATGTACCAAGGTCTTTGTCTGATGGATTGCAAACCCAACTTTTCGGTTATTTCTGCAGCGTTCATGGCGTTTGGTAAATCTTGCTTGTTAGCCAAGACCAACAAGTGTGCGTTTCTCAATTCATCTTCGTTCAACATTGGTTGTAATTCTTCTCTTGCTTCGGCAATACGGTCTCTATCGTTAGAATCGACAACGAAAATGATACCTTGAGTGTTTTGGTAGTAATATCTCCACAATGGTCTGATCTTATCTTGTCCACCGACATCCCAGACAGTGAAGCTGATGTTCTTGTATTCAACGGTCTCAACGTTGAAACCAATAGTTGGAATAGTGGTGACAATCTCACCCAACTTCAATTTGTACAAAATGGTGGTCTTACCAGCAGCATCCAACCCAACCATCAAGATTCTCATCTCCTTGTTACCAAAGAGGTTGTTAAATAACTTAGAAATAGACAAACCCATCTTTAATACAGTTCTTTTCTAGTGTTCACTGAGAGAATACACGTATTTTAATTTTTAGATCTCGATTTGAACAACAAGTTGTTTTGATTTTCGCTCGCTTTTTTGAGCTCACACGTCTCACCTTTTGGGTGCAGGACACCCGGTACACGTTACGTGCAAGACGATAAGAGCACAGATAGATTTGTGAACCGTTAATTACAGGGTCTGTCTTGGTGATTTGTTTACGGTGGCTCGAGCGGAAAAAGGTGTGATATATTAAAAGAGATGCAAATAAATAGCAACTGATAGCTACGTCTGGATTCTACTGTATTTACTTTCCAACATTCATCTTGCATGCGGCATACTTTTGCAATGCTCGGATGAAAACCGCATATGACACTTCCTGGTTATCGGGTTCCCAGTGCAACTCGGATAATCTGATGTGCCACGGTGGATAGTCCTGTAAATCCAAGTATGGACCAAACAGAATGAGGAGATCAGGTTCCGGTCCGACCAACTCAAGCAATTCCTCGTTGATTAGTTGGATACTGATGTCATTAACGGATAGCTCCTTGTGGATGGCGAGTTCGCTCATGGTCTTGGTGAGCTCAACTATGGTCGGTTTCCCGTCGACCCGGGATATTAAGTTGATCTCCAACTCGCTCTTCTTGCTTGGATCGCTGTCACTTGAGAATCTAATATTCTTGTGAGGTATGCGAATGGTGTACTTCGGCACATTCTCGGTTCCAAAGTAGTTGGCCAAGTTCTTGCTGATGTGTCTGGCCAAGAGTGGCAAATATAACTTGTGGTTGTTGATCAAGGTCCCGTGGTATTCGTAGATAGCCAAGTAGGGGATTCCTGCGCTGATGGTCCAGGCGGATATCTCGCTGACTTGGCTGATTAAACCGTCAACCCCTCCATTCTCGTCGTCTGCCGACTTTAAATCCAAAATGCATGAGATCCGTCTGGGGATCTTGGCTAACTTGTTGACGTCCTCCCTGATAAGGTGGGGCGATTTCGATGGGTAGTATGCTAATGTCAAAAATTTCAAATAGATTCGTCTGTATCTTAAAACAACACTCTTGTACACAGACACGAAGAAGAAGATAAGTAGTAATACAAAATGGGCAACTAAATCAAGAACTAACTTGGTCCACGTCTGAGGAGACATAAAGGAACTCTTTGCCTTCAAAATGAAATGCCTGATGGAGGCGGCGCTAGCCTTAGCAAGCGGGGTCTTCGAATATCCTTCGACAGGAGCCGCAGGCTTTGGCTCCCTCTTGCCAGAACCAATGCCGCCTGCGACACTGAGCACATCCTCAGTTACATCCTCCTGGATTCTTTTTACCATGGTTGTGTGAAAAAAAAAGTGCTGCCAATTTTTGATGAGTTGTTTAGATCGGGTGTCACGTGCTCGCAACATAAACCGCACTCGTCCTTCGTTTCTCGTCCTGTACGGGTCTTTTGCCCCCACCACCCCTCCCATACCCATATACCCATTGTGTGCCAACACCTCCAAAAAAAAAAGAAGCTGCGGCAGTCATTATATCGGAGGTGTACACTTCCGGTATTTTTCTACATGAGCCTGGGCAATATCAACCGGATCTCCTAATACTTTGGTATGACTCGGGGGTGGTCCTGCTATCCCTGACATTTTGCACAGATTTTGCGATCAATCTCCACAAACTCACAGGCATCTCTTCCGAACGTTGTCACACCCTTAGCACCGAGTAGCAACTATAGCGATGGAATGTAATTGTACCTCCCCCACCTGCTCCTCCTACTTCTCCTCCCCCTCAAATGACCACCTCCACCGGCCGACTCACACACCTCGGAGCTAATCTCCTTGTTCGCCTCGCAATATTTTTTCCCCCTTCGCTCAGTAAACTACTGTAGTCTCGCTACCAGAAAACTGTCCGCTGACTCACTCTCTTCGACCTTCCTCCATTGTCTTCTATCATAACCCCAGCATTCCCCAGATACAACGTTTTGCATCTGTGGAGTTATACATTACGACTACTGAGAGGAACTCGTAATCCCCTCCTTGTGCTACCTTTCACAATAAAACAGAGTTTGCCGGAGTAATACAAACAAAACTCCTTAGACGTAGCGAAGTAGGCGCAACGTTAGTTCGGTCAAATGATACCCATGCTTTTCTTGCTAATTAAGTCTCGTACCGAGAGTTTCCAACAAATAAAAAAAGTGAGCAGATACCCTTCCTCGACAGCGTCTAGTACCTCATCCCCTCGCTAAAGTAGTATAACCCTCTCGTCCAAACTCTAACGGTTAACGTCAACTCTAAACACTGCCCCAGAGGATCTGGATTTGGTGAGATTACCCATTTGCTAAGCCTAAAGAAAAATGAGGGATCCCAAAATCAAAAAGAGGAGAAAGCATCAAAAAGGACAGAAAAACCGCTTAAAAAAATCTTACAACTTCCCGCTATACGTGCAAATGTCATAACATGAAAAACATATTGAAGGTAATAGAGAAGATCCTCTACGATACAACGATAGAGGAAGAGCAGTACCGTAAGATGCGACAAAAGTCATCGTCGTCGGTGGCTTTTGTCGTTGGTTTAGTTGCAGCTGTTGGTGGGTTTCTTTATGGATACGATACTGGACTCATTAACGATATTATGGAAATGCTGTATGTTAAACGAACTATCCCGTCAAACCATGTTAATTTTACCACCCACGAGAGAGCACTAATCACCGCCATCCTTTCTTTGGGCACATTTATAGGGGCGCTTATTGCCCCGTTGATATCTGACAACTATGGCCGTAAGTTCTCCATTATTATCTCCTCAGGCATAATTTTTAATTGTGGTAACATCTTACAATGTGCTGGTTCACTGGTCAAGATGTTGTGCGCTGGAAGAGCCATCCTGGGGTTGGCTGTTGGAATATTATCGGCTATTGTTCCTTTGTACCAAGCTGAGGCCTCTCCAAAGTGGGTCAGAGGGTCGATCGTCTTCACATATCAGTGGGCTATCACCTGGGGATTCTTGATAGCGAGCGCCATCTGCCAGGGTACCAGACGCTTGGAGAACTCGGGGTCCTACCGTATCCCCATCGGCTTTCAGTTTTTGTGGGCCTTAATTTTATACACCGGTATGTTATTCTTACCGGAATCTCCAAGATACTATGTCCAGAAGAACAACTTGGAGAAGGCATTACAAAGTTTAACCAAACTAAGGAGACTACCGACAAACGACCCAGATTTGATTGAAGAACTCGTGGAAATCAAGGCAAACTATGATTACGAAATGCTGTACGGAAAGACAACTTACTTGGACGTTTTCCGCAGTGGAGGTGGTAGGCACAAGCAAAAGCTCCGTATCGCCACAGGGATGGGTGTCCATGCCTTGCAGCAGTGCTCAGGCATAAACTTCATCTTCTACTATGGTGTCAACTTTTTCCTGAGCACAGGGGTGAAAAACTACTACTGGATGTCTTTCATCACCTATGTTGTCAACATGATATTCACCATCCCCGGAATTGTTTTGGTCGATATCATTGGTAGACGACAGTTGATGCTTATTGGGGGCTCGGGAATGTGTGTGTCGAATTTCATTGTTGCAATCACGGGGGTATCTATCCTGAACAAGGAGGTTGCTTCCATTCTCAGTATCAGTTTCTCATGTGTCTTTATTGCATTCTTTGCAAGTTCGTGGGGTGGTGCCGTGTGGGCCATTGCGTCGGACATATATGGTATCAGTATCCGTCAAAAGGCCATGTCTGTCACCGCAGCAACCAACTGGCTTGTCAACTTTATCTTTGCATACATCACTCCGTACTTGATAGACACTGGGGAACACACCGCGGCCTTGGGAAACAGAATATTTTTCATTTGGGGAGGCTTCAACGCCCTCGGCGTCATCTACGCCTACTTTATGGTTTACGAAACCAAGGGTTTGAAGTTGGAGGAAATTGACTTTATGTACGTCAACTGTAACAGCGCCCCAAGCTCAACCAAGTTCAAGTCAAGAAAGATTGACTACTCGACACTCGAAGAAACTTACAACAATGTCAACTTGATCTCCCATCAAGTCACACACACCCAAGAAGACAATATACTCAACAGTCCCTCAGAATCCGACAAAGAAGTATCCGACTCGTCAAAGAATGTCAAGTGTACCACTATTCTGACAACCACCGAATCGTCAGGCACAACTGTAGGAGGTCAGGAACCCCACACAAGCAATGACATTTATTCAAATTACACTAGCACAGCCAATAACAACGACTTGGAGTGCTCCATCGTTGTTCCGTTGGCACCAACTTTTTCTTCAGATTCAGAGTCAGAAAGGGAGCGTTCGGCTGGCCCCACTACTCCTTACCGCTTTGACTTGAGCCAACAGATTGAGGACTTCCACGAGTCTGAAGACGAAGACAACCAAAGAATAAAACTGACTGTTATTGCAACACCTTACTTTATGCATCCCCCACATGATAGCGACTCGGACTCGGATTAACAAAAGTAGTATAGAATGTATATAAGAACATTTATAGGTTTATGGAGCTTAGTTCCTTTACTGAATATGAAATTACTTAATACCAGAGGTAGGAGATACAGCTTGAGCAGAGCAGGATAAAGACGAGTGCCGTAAAGAACAACTGGAAACGCACAGTATCCATTATTTAACTGAACAGAGATAGAAACGTTAGTATCCATTATTAACTAAACAGATAGAAACGTCAGTCTCCATTATTAACTAAACGGAGAATGGAAATGCACTGCGGTATGTGTTTTTGGAACCGCACACGTGACCAGATTTTTGAAATCACAAATCAACTACTCATGGCAGACAAGTACCAAGCACAGGAATACATCAAGCAAGGAAAGAGTCAACTTGCTAGGACATTAATAGAAGGCAATGCCAATCTACTTACGTTGGAGGACGAAGATGGACGGACTGTTTATCACTGGGCGTGTCTGATGAACGACGAGGTAATGGTTCAGTTCTTGACTGCACAGAAAGCCAAAGAAGTTAACATTGACGATTTGGTGGACGAGAGCGGATGGACCCCATTGCACATAGCAGCATCTGTAGGGAACACCAAGATCTTTGCGGAATTGATGTCGATGGATCCACAGCCAGACGTCAACTTGGCAACCACTACGTTGGGGACAACCCCGCTTCACTTGGCAGTGAGCAAGAACCACTTGCTGCTCGTCAAGCAATTGATAGACGAGTATGACGCTAAGGTTCTGGTTAAAGACAAAAGAGGGAGCACAGCCTTACAACGTGCGGCTAGCATTGGTTCTCTCCCGATATTGGAAGCGTTGGCCAAGAAGAGTAATTTGAACGCACAAGACAAGAACGGATGGACTGCCATGCACCACGCCCTTGCCGAGGGTGAAGGCGACTTTGCTGTTCGTTTGGTCAACTTGGGTGCAGACCCCAGCATCGTCAATAACGACGGCTTGGAACCTTACCAGGTCAGCGTTGACAAGAAGGTGGCCGACTACTTCAAAAGTAAGGTTGCCCCACAATAGGCTAAGCGTACTTTTCATGTATTGATGGAAGAAAAGCCAATGTTTGTAGCAGAGGAATGATCTCCAGAGTAAGATGCACTTCAGACATCTATGCAGAGAATGATACACTGAAAATGGAATAGTGGTACAAACAGTAGAATTAAGTGAACGGCTTTGCAATAGTGAACAAACCCGCTTCTTCGTCATATACTTGACAGGAAAACGAGAATGTTGCAATTTTGTCACAGATGTGTCAAAATTGACGTGATCAACTGCATACCCCGTATGCTTCTGTCAATAAGCAAGGGTTTTGAGAGCTATATACGACACAGAAATCAACCAAGTGGTGGAGTGACCAGTAGCACCGGTAACGGTTGATTGTGTTTGCTTCTAGAAATTGTCGGCGATAACGTTTGATAGCTGCTCGGCTCAAAGTTTATGCTTCTTAGCACCTTGAAAATTACAATGTAATTCTACTTTTTCAACCCTACGGTCACGAAGAAACATCCAGCATAGATACTATGCGTCAGATCAATTGATGAGTGACACCGGTGCCTGCATTCCGACGCTACGTGACAGTAATCCGGGCACTCGAGTCACGAAACGTTCCAGAAAGACAAGAAAAAAAAAGAACTCGGAGGCAACCGTCAAGGTGAAAGAGAGCACAGCTACTCGCACATTGCGCGACTTCCGGGCTAACCTTCGGTACATGAAGAGGTCGGAGTATAACCAGGAAAAGTGTGCGGACTCGGATACGTCTGTTCGCGTGTTGATGGTCTGTTCTGTTATTGTTCTTCTTATTTAAGGCATATTGTTACTTAGCACACCTACACCACGTAATTCACCTCCCCTCCTTCGCGCTTCCCCTTATAGGCAGATCAAATAACATAGCACCTAACTTCCCCATATGGAACGTTGTTTGGGAAGCTTCAGTGTATGCGAAACAAAAAAAGAGACCCAACTTCGGTGGTGAAAAATTGCACCAGATTTCACGTAAACCCGAAACTTCCAGACGAGTGATTAGGATGGCCACATTGCAGCATTCTCAGGTAGGTAGCCCTGTTGGCGTGACTGGATGGACTGAGGATGCTCGGTTTACAAAAAAAACCCGGCCCAACTATACAAAGTCTCCCGATGGAGCCCGCAATAGCCTGCTGGAGTAGTGACACCTCCTTAGTTGTCAGGGAGATTTACGGAGGAGGTTTATAGGGTGGCCGTCGCCAGGATCTCCCGAGAATCCCGCTTGCTACCTTGTGCTCGCAACCGGACTAACTAAGGGCCCCCGTTTGGAAGCACCCACTTTTGTTTACTTTTGTTCCGTTTTAGTAAGGGGTTCCCTAATTGGGCTCTATGGTTGCCCACCTGAGAAACAGCTCCATACGGCTTGCCTACAACTGTTCGCTGGCCCTTACAGGGCAGAAGCCTCTCAGAGGACCAATTCCCAGCAGGAACCATCGTATAGACCACCGAAGTAAGCTCATTTCGCTTTTTCAGTTGGCACATACGTCATCTTTCCTTCCTCTCTCATAGCAACTTTATAAGTGAATGACAAAAAAAAAAAAACCTGCAGCAATTTCATGTGGGCTTATATATAAACAAACCAAAATCCCAGAAATGTTTCCCTTCTCTATCAAAGTTTTTAATTTCTAATCTTTTACAAGGTTACCCCTACCAATTAATTGAAACGATTGAACTATAGAAATGTTGGCTATTGGAGATTCTATTTTGCGTGCCATTAACTTCATATTGCTTGTTATTGTGCTTGGGTTGACTGGGTCCTTGGCCGCCACCCACCCTGACCACACCAACCCACAAGTCAATTTTGCTGTTTTCGCTGCAGCCTTTGCCATTTTGACCTCCTCATTATACGGTATTGCAGCCTACTTTGTTGCAGCCCTTGCATGGCCAGTCTTGTTGGCACTCTTTGACTTCTTGAACTTTGTCTTCACTTTTGCTGCTGCCACTGCCATTGCTGCTGCTATCCACGTCCACTCCTGCGACAACCAAGGCTACCTTGACGGTAACACCATTGCCCAAGGTCAATCTGGTAGATGCAGAAAGGCCCAAGCTTCTACTGCTTTCCTTTACATTTCTACCTTTATCTTTTTGGGTTCCCTTGTCTTCTCTCTGATTTCCGTCACCAGAGGGGGCTTGTTTGGTCACAAGAGAGCTTCTGCTCCAAGAGTTGGTGTTCCAGCTATGTCTCAAGTTTAAGGCTAGAGATGTTCTAAAAGCTAATGTTTGTAGTATAATTTATATACCTATTTTGTGAAGTTTAGATTGTGTAGGCTAATTGATCTTTCTGGCTGCTTGAATTGGTGCTCAATGGCTGTAGAAGCTCTCGGTGTTTTTTCATTTGTCATTTGTCATTGCTATAGACGAGATGGTAGACGGGGCTTCGAATGCGGAAATAAAATCCCATTTCGGTCTTTCTTGTGTGACTACCCACATGCTGAATGATGTAATTTGTCAGTATCCTGGTGACTAGGCCGGGACTTCGCAATTAGCTGGGCCCATGCGTGGTAGGCCCAATGCTGTACGGACCGATCACATGTATCGTCGGTGTGCTTCTTCTTCTTGCTCCTTGTGTCCTGTCTGCTCTCTTGTGGCTATCGCCCTCAAAAAATGGGGGGTAGCAAAGGTTTAAGGAGACATGTGCGGCTCCAGTGGCAACCTGGATGCGCCCAATTACTTTTCTAAATTAAGTAACCACTTCCTCTGTCTATGCCGATCGCATGGCCACTTTGTTGCAAGGTGGAGTACTTCCATGACTACCATTCTGATGGGAGCAGAACTCAATTGCTCGGTGGGCTCACTTCCAAAAGTGGCAGCCGGTTTCCAGCAACGGTCGTCGTTTCTATGCGCTCTGACTTAGCTTCAGGTGCTCCAAGTAGCAATCTTGCGCAACTACCACCTCGTACCTCCCTTAGGAAGCAGGCACTGAGAAAATTATCGCTGCGGCCAATGCATAGCAGTTTTTTGCACCCACGCTGGAAGCATGTACTATGAGCATTGATAGCGGAGAAAAAGAAAGCGATAACAGTGAGGGCCAGGGGTAGGAATAGCTTGACTGATGTATCTCCTTAGATCCAAGTGTAAACTCAGCCCTTATCGCTGGCTTAACCCCTTGGTCTTACTTTGCTCAGCCTTAGTGGCGCACGCCACGGCCAAAACGAGGTTGCGGCTCTCAAGCAAACCACGACACGAACTCGTTACACCCACGAGGTGCTATACTTGCCTTACAAGTACATACAAGGGAGCGCAAACTACGGTATGGCAGTTATTACGGAGCAAAAGTTGGCAATCAACCCTACATTATCACAAATTCCTAATTTTTTGCAACTCTATATTCAAGGTGCGCACCATACCTTTGAGCATCTATATTTTATTCTCCATACTACTGTTTACACTTCATGATCATCTGGCTTTCCTTACAAGATCATCTTGCTTTCCTCACATGTTCTTTCTTCTCTTCTTTTCTCTCTCGTACTCGTTCTTTGCAGCACCTTCCTCAGTGGAAATGGTGTTCAAAATGTTGGCCATCTTCTTGTGGTAGTCGTCGTACATCTTCTTCTTTTCATCGATTCTTCTATTAGCAATGAATCTCAGCTCTTGTCTGACGTCCCTCAATGCAGCCTTCTTTTCCTTCTTCAACTGGTTCTTGATCTTGCTCATTTCTTGTCTGGTTCTGTCCTCGTCGTACGACTTCTTGTCTGGGTTGAAGTTGACCTCGAACTTAGGTGCAAAAGTACGAAGGGCAACGTGTCTATGCAGTTGTAATGCCAATGGTTTTCTGTCAATATTGTTTTTGATGTTGACCAACTTGTTCAACAAGGTGCCGATGGCTGCAAATTCTCCGCCAACGTACCGCACCGTGTGTTTCAACACCGCAATCAACGGAGTAACAATCTCAATCAAGATGCTCTTGTCCTTGTAGGTGGTGACGAAAGTATCAATCACATCAAAGACTCTTGCCAACAACTTGAACTTAAATTCCGCCAGCTGGGGGGCGTTGACCAAATCGTTCATGTTCATGCTACTGACTGCGCCTCCAGCGTATTTGTCGCTCTTTTGCAAGTTCAAGTTGCTTTCGGCTATGTTGCTGATCGAAAGGAACTCACTCAGCTTGAGCTTGGCTGGCTCTGGGATAAGCAACAACAAGCACTTCTCAATGAAGTTGACCATCTCTGGCACGTATCTCTTGGACAACTTCTGGTATTGGAGCAAGATCTTACTAACAAACACACCTTGACCCACCTGGTTGAGGGAGACATCTGTTGAGTATTGGAATCTAGACAACGACTCTGTCATGAGAAGAAGTGTTGGCGTAACCACCAAGTGGTAGTGGTCCGAAGTCGAAAACAAGTATCCGATAAGTGTGAAGAAAACCAAGTCACGCTTCAAGAACCCACTGGAAACTCGGGTCTGGATAGCTGCAATCTCATTTCTTACATCGCCTACCAATGTTTCGTTGTATGCGTTGGCCAACCGCTTCAAGATCTTGACGAACTCCTCCACTACGGCCTGGTCAACTTGCTCTTGGTTCGAGGCGTAGAGAACATGCTCAAACAAAATGCCCACAAACTTGTCCATCTTCTCTTTGTTTCCCTCGGCCAAGTTTGGTCTGTAGAGTTCGATGATCTTTCTGACATGTGCAACGTGCTTGGAGGAGTCCGAGTCGAGACTCTGCACAAAGGCTTCGTGTGAGTCTGGCATGCCTATGATCTTCTTTTTGGCGACCCTTGGTCTACCACTTGGGGCCGTATCGTCATCGTCATCCTCATCCTGGTCTTCCTCGCTGTCTTCGCCTTCGTCTGCCTCGCTCTCGCCAACAGCAAAACCCTCGTCGTTGTCTTCGTCGCTGCCGGCCCAGAACTCATCGTCCAAGTCGTCTCCAACGGCATCTCTCATCTCAAGACCCTCCATTCTTCTCTGTCTGTCGTCCTCCAACTTCTTCATTTTGTCTTGCTGTTCCTTTAAGAGCTCCTCGTCTGTCTTGGTTCTGTCTGCGGGCGCACCACGAGGCTCGTATGTCAACTCTCTGACCTTCGCATCATACTCATCTGCCTTGGAAACGGAGGAGGAGGACCTAGGATTGGCATTTCTCATCTCATTCATCACATCACCAAACTCGTCGTCCAAGTCCATGATGTCTTCTTGTGCGGCTTGGAACGCCTTTTGTCTTTGTTGCTTGTGGAACTTGGACTTGGCAATGATTTCTTGCATAACTTCTTTCTTGCTCTTTTTCCTGGCTGGTTCTTCCTCATCTTGAGCTTCGTCTTCGTCTACCCATCTTCTGCCCAGGCTTCCCAAGTCATCGTTCAACGCCTTACCACCATGGGTTAACACAAATCCGCCGTCGTCCTCTTCTCCTTCGTCGTCCTCATCGTCAGAACCCAAAGAAAACACATTCTTCCTACCCCCTTGATGCTCTCTGGTGAATCTTTCCAACATTTTTTCTTCTTGGGTCATGTTCTTGTTGCTTTCACCAAATCTTCTATCATTTATTCCTCCAGATTTTCCACGCTTCAGCTTCTCCAAGTCGTATTGTGCTGACATGGTCTTTTGAACACTGGACTTGGTCTTAGAGGAGTCGTTATGCTGCTTGGACCCGACTTTGACGAATTTTCCTCCTGAAATCACGGTCACATCTCTCTTTGTTCTATTGATTCTTTGGTCAAACTGGTTAAACTGTTCACGAACCTCATTAATCACCTTTTCTTTGTCGTTTCTACGACTATCGCTTGGGGTCTTAGATCGTTGGTTCTTCTTCTTCACATTCGTTTGCCCAATAAGCCCTTTGGACTTAAGTGCTGCCTTAAGTTGTTTAAGTTGGGACCCAGCCATGGTGATGAGATGCTCAAAAAAAATTGGTGTGTCGCGAAAAACAGTTGCAACTTTCCTGATGAGCTGCGACTTCGAGGTTGCAACATTGAATGCAAACTTTTACTTGCTGGGCACGAGTGAAATGATACCGTAGGTCACACGGGATTGCCCCGTATTCAACAATACATCCAAAAGGCATGTTTCTGAGGATGTTTAGCTGCGCTACTACTGTACAGATGGCAGCCCTCGATAAGCCCACAAAGCCAATGGTCACCTGGGGACCAGAACCAACCATGGATCATGGAAATACGGTTAATCCGATAATACAATCTCCTACTTTATTCATATCTCTGCTACCCACAGCAAGAAGTAGTAAGAAAATATACAGAAAATAATATACACCTCACACAAGTGCAAGGTTCCTCTATTATGCTATACTATGTTAATAGGACCTGCCTGCTACCATATATCGAGCTCAAGCATTGCCATGAATTATATTTTGCTCAAGCCAGTTGCAAATCAATTGACCCTATTAACTTCGGTTTTGTAAAATTGATTCAACATACCTAACACCCCACTCTTCTTGCCGTTCTTGACGTCCACAGGTTGCTCAAACTTGTAATCCACGTTATACACCGAGTCGTTTATACTTTGAACATCGGAATGCTTAACTTCCTTCCTCTCTTCCCTGCGAGCTTGCTTATTACCATAACTTTCCAAAAAGTACATGTACAGTTTGATCATCTTATCGTCCTGGTAATAATCATTGACAACCACATCATCATCCTCAGAGTCACTCTTGCTGTCAAAAGTAATCTTCTTCTTTCTTCTCTTCTTATTAACATGCATCATGTTCTTATCCTTTTCTTCAAAGTTGAACATTGCAAAGTAGCAAACGTACCCCAACCCATCAATATGCACCAGGAACTCTCTAAAAAAATCAATGATTACACCCAGACATCTCAGCACTTTATACCAGAGGATGAATGGGGTCATAATCAAACTTAAGATTTCGTAAAGAATAATCAAGATTTTAAGCGAGTACAAGTCACAGAACTCCAGCTTAACTTGAGAAGTGTGAAGTTTTCCATTCCATTTGCTTGGCAAATAGTGAGTGAATTGGGAAACATATCTCAAACTTGCCTCAGGATCATAAACGTACAGGGAAGTGGAAGCTTGTTCGTATGGGGAGTTTGAAATCGCCCATATCGTACCAAAGATACTGATGTAAAACAAGGCCGAACGACCATTGGTGATTTCAAAAGACCAAAAGGAGTGATCTTCGTCCTCGAGGAGCAACCCAAATATAACCAAGATTGCCAAAATGGCACCCAGAATAAAGTTTACCAAAGTCATTGCGTTCACTACCAAGGAGGACCTTGGGAATTGGTTAATGTACGAATTAGCAGGCTCCACAGACAATTGCAACCTTCTCAAGAAAAAATGAGGGAGCTCATTGAATTCTCTCAACTTCCATTCCGCATAAGGTGTGAACTGTCTGAGTCCCAATATCGACAGTGGGTTCGACTTGTACTCATTAAAGTACCTGAAGAAGTACAACAAGACAAAGTAAATGACGATAAAAGGACAAAGAAACAAGTTAATTATGGCAGCCATCTTGAATCTCAGACTCAATTCCAGTGCTAGCTTGTTTCTGTTGTAGTCTTTGAGAAGAGCCTCGTTAACCCCGCCGTTTGAGTCAAACACAAAGTTGTTTATACACAACTTAAGATTCCACTCGAGAGTCTTTGTGAGAATGGACTGGGTAGAGAAGAAGGGGATGGATATGTCCAAAACGTCTTTGTTAATCATGGCGATCATGTAGTTCTCCTTTCTCATGATGCGGTTGGCTATGTTGTGCGCATTAAGATCCGTTTCGCCACGAGTTGGTAACTTCATGAGTCTCTCTACTATGGTCTTCCATCCTATGGTCATCAATTCCTCGTCACTGCACTCCAAAAGGTGGTTCAAAAAGTTTCTGATCTCGCGTAACTTGAACCTCATGTCAAAGTACAACTGGATGAGACGCAACACAATATACCCAGCAAACCCTACCAAGAGAAACTGGACAAAGAACGGAATGTCCCACCAAAAGTCAGGGTTGTATAGATCAGCAAGGGTGCAATGTTGTACTCGAGTGGTCAAATAGTAGTCATAGTTAATCCCCCATCTCAAGTACACTGTGAACAGCAAGACAAAGACAAGGATAAGAAGGTCGACTATTCTAGTAATTACAATGTTAAGTAGTCCCTTGCCTCTGTAGTAGTAGTAGATATCGGTGAGGAACTCGTCCATGTTGGTAATGTTTGCCCATAAGTAAAGAGCGCGTTCTTTGGAAGGGATAAAGATGCGGGGGCCACCAGCAGCAAAAGGAGGACGCTTCAACTTATCCTTCTTCAGCTTAGGGCGAGAGCCTAATAGCGCTTCGGTATCGTCAATTGATGCTTTGAACGGATTCTCATTGATCGTAGATTCAGAGATTGGTGTGAATCCATTGAGACCTGACTGATTGTCTAGCACGACAGAAGACACAAACTGATGCTGCTGCTTTCTGGCATTGGAAGCTTCCGACGTCCCCTCAATCGGTCTGGTTCTGCCCTTACGGTCATCCTCATCATCGGTCAGGTCTGGTTCCGAGTCTAGTAAATCGGTTTGAGGTCTTCGGATGGGTCGTGTGTTTCTGCGATCAATATCGGTCAATAGAATGCTGTCTACCGGCTCTTCGTAGTCGGAAGAGTAGTATGGGTAGTTGTCATGCACTTGATTATATACAGAGTGTAGTCCAAACACACGAGAGAGAAAGGTGTCGTGTTCTGGCTGGATTGACATGGTGGCGTGTGCTGGTGTGGTGATTGATTATGTAGAGAAAATCTGGGATGTCGCGCGTATCCGGTTGCAGAGGCAGATAACAAGTACGATGATTAGCAGGTGTACAGGCGTACAGTGTTTGACCCTGTTCTACAGGCTGGTCACTACAACAACCCACTGATTCATAGATAAGAAGAGCCATATCGTTATTACTGTGACAAACATGCTTTTGGTGGCAAGTACAGGCTCACACTAGAAGCGTTCGGTAGCGCAGTGGCTGCTCTATCACATACACTTGCTGCACATCAAGGCTGCAAACACTCGGGAAACGCAAACTCAAGCCAAGTGCACATATCTGGGTGGTCACCACTGGGATACCATTCTCGTAAATCAGTCCATAGTCATTTGTTTACCCAGTGTTAGATAGACCTAATTGCGTCACACTTCTTATCGCTGCACGTGACTGATCCATCACCTGGCTTTTGATATCAGACAACTTGTGAGAGTCTCCCTATTGGAGCCAGGAGAAAGGCGGTATCCGCTATGTGCTAGAAATGACATAATCTTGAAAGCGGAAGCTTGGAGAACCACTGCCAACAATTTCCATTGCATCCGCATGCACCAACATAGCAAGTTGCATCTATATACAGTTCTATCGTTGGTGCAGAGCCATTGAATGGTGTTAGGAAATATGAAATTCTCAGACAGAAATCGTCATAATTCTCAAATTTTGAAACTGGAGGGTTTCAAGCAAAGCTTAATTTGTCTTTGAGTTGCAGAGCGTTCAGACTTCCAAGACAATACGTAAGATCACTTCGTTTTGGTATTGTAGATCGAACAAGTACTCGTAGTTATTGTAATTGAGGGGTTAGCTTCTTGGCTAGTTGTCAAAGGCGCATCAAAAGCAAAGAAAAAAGCGTCCCTATATGGATCAAGTCAGGTGATCTGGTGGGGATGGGCAAAAGTCTAAATAAAAGAGGGGGTTTGTATAGCAGGAGATCCGACTAGAAAAGTCAAAAGGTGGGGAAGAGGATTTAGAAGAAGGATCCGTTACGTAGTGAATCACTAAAACCCGTACTGGCAAATAGAATGCATATTGAAGCGGGGGAAAAGCCAAAAAGTACCTTTTATTACTCTTTGCTATGGTAGCAACCTTGCGCCCTGTCCCGCTTGCTGGCAGCAGACGATGTAGCGAATATACCAAAGACCTGCTGCCTATAGACCGGTCGATTTCTCCCCCGAACACACAAAACGTAATTAAATCCGCCTGAAAGTTCCATCCGACCAGAGACAACACCTTCCCCAATTTGGTTAATGCGGGGCGCAGAGTCAACCGGTGTCACAAAGCCGTCCCCTCTATTGAAAGAGGTACGGCAAGTTTGGAGGAGGAGGGGGGGAACAACAATAATACAAAAAAGCTGGGGGACACAATTTTCGTGGAAGGGAGGGGACAGAAGCACGAATAGGAGTTTTTATATATAAAGTAAGCAGAATTTCCATCTCCCTTTATATATGTTTGTGTGAAATATGAATACATTTATAACTGATAATAGCGACTTAATAGACTCGCCCACCAACTATGGGACCAAGACACCCTCAGGGAACCCAAGAATATTCAACTGTGACCAGTGTCAGAGAGCATTTACAAGAGAAGAGCATTTAACCAGGCACACCCTTTCCACCCACAACAAACTCAAGCCTTTTACATGTGGGATTTGCTCACGACCTTTTTCACGAAGAGACTTATTGTTGAGACATGCAAAGAACCTTCACCAAGGTTCCGAACTAGCAGTCAGTAGAATTAGAAAGCTGTATAAAAGAGACCAAAATGACGAAACCACACCGTCGCCAACAACAAAAAGTCCTGCTGAAGCTTTGACAAACGCTCTCAACAACTCTCCTCCAAAATCCTTATACCCTTCAATGATGAGCAACTACTCGACTGGCTCGAGTAGCACTGGATCTACCACCTATGAATCCCCCGAAAAGAAGAGAATGAAAATATCTGTCAACATGCTCGTAAGTTGACCTGCATCTCGGGCAGAGAATAGAGACCTGCTCACCTGAGCTGGAGCACTGGGTGCTATTTCATGAGTCACGGCGTATTTTGGGACATGCCTTGTCGGTATGGCATAACCAACGATGGACTAGAGGTATAAAGTTAATGAATAACGATGCAACCGTTACTGTAGATGTGGGAGTTTGGGGTTTTGTGGGGATTGTTCGGCGACTTCCGCACTCGGGCGCGTTCCTGTATCTCTCCGATCCGGGTGCCGGGTGGCCAAGATATTGACGATTCTGCAGCGCTACTCGCTACCTAACTGCCGCCTTGGTGTCGGTCCACTGCCTACAGCAAAGACCTTAGTTGCTCTTGCAGGCAAATTTTTGAAAGTGCAACATTGAGCGTTGTAAAATTTCAGTAGTCGGCTCAAAAGCGCATAAACACCGAGTTCCTCTACAACCGACCTTTTGGCCTCGCAAAGACAATACGATGAAACATCATGATACTCTTCACTAATGTTCACTAATGTTCTTCTTTGCTCACAGCGTGTGCTTCAGGGCCTCGCTGCTTGAGCTCCACTAAGTGCGCCAACTTTGTGGGGCATTTTGTCTTTTGCTGCTGGATGTACATCTCCGAAAGTCAATTTTATTCAAAAGCAAGTAGAATGCGCTTTAGGAGAGGTTAAGTTTGTATGAGTTTAAGGATGTCCGGAAGTCTTTCTGTGATCTCGTACATACGCCTAAGCCCACGCTAAGAGCCCGGCTAAATTCTCGCGGTATTCGGAGTCGCTATTTGCGGCTTGGACTAACTACAGAATCATAAGCTTCCATTCATGGGAAGATGATATTGCCCCTCTCCACCTCACCCCCAGTGACATGACCTCTACAAGACCTCTCTTACACCTGCCTCTTCAACTACGGGGATATGATCGTTAGCACCGAACTCACACTAGTAGCATTTGTGCTATCCCACATGGTGATCTATACAAGGCGCTAACAACTGTACGATGTACTCTGGAAATTGACCTGAATCACAAAAAACTTGTTGCAAGTAATTTCAGCACCTCCTACTCGTAATCGTACTGTGGGGCCAGGAGGCTCGGAATGAGCTCACAAATTCCGGCAGACTCCCTAACAGGGCCACTACCTTCATCCTTATGTAATTATTTAGACCAGAATGGGGAATGACTACCGGAGAAGTCCTTGTTTCGAGATTTACACAGGCAGTCATTTATTTAATTAGTTGGACGTAACAGATAGCCAGACCTACGACCCGCTATTTGCTTTCATCTATCAAGGAATGACTATTCTTACATTCTAGGCTTTCTGGTGACGGTGTGTGGCTGCTATACCATGTATGCACATGGTGTACCTTGAAAATCAACCTCTTGGGTAGTTCTCCAACTTCAGGCCCGCCACTCTTGAGAGCCACATCCGCATCAGCATACCTTTTAAAGGACGATTTTTCAGTAGTGGTGGTGTCTACTGGGTCCATTGGCTCAATATCTCAGTGCGCACGCCAACCTCAAATTTACATACACCAGATCATTTCACGCAATACGACCTCCATCCATGCCAACCCCCCTATATCAATATAAAATACCCTACGGGGACGGAGAACACGCTGAGTGGAGGGTAATAATAACTGGCGGACCTCATTTTTACTTCAATCCTGTCATACGACAGTCCTTCTGGCAGTTATCGGAGCTTCTATCATCGCAAGGTCTAGGAAAAGCGTTTGTTGACAGTATCAATTACGAGGACATTGCAGTTTTGAGTGGAATTGCAAGAGGTTTAAGTATTGACAAGTTTAAGGACAGCATATTTGGAAAAGAAATACCCCAACAAGCTGAAGATCAACAACATGTGGAGCATTACGAGAGCGAGGAAGAAGAAGTCGATGAGAAGACAGCTTTCGGAGACGAAAACGAAAGAGATGATTTCTTAAAGAACTTCCTTGAGGAGTCAGGTTTTGCAAGCAAACAGCAGGAGGACATCGAAGAGGAGAATAGTCAAGAACCTGCTACTGTTCCTGCAGCCCAACCATCTTCAAATCCACTAGTGGGATACTCTTCTGATGACGAGAGTGAAGAAGAGCTGGAAGACGATAACGAAGAGATAATAGGTATTGATAATGAGATAGAAGAAGATAATAAAAAGGTAATAGGTGTTGATAATGAGATAGAAGAGGGTACATTGAATATAGAAAGTGCAGATTCATTGCCCGCCAATTCACCAAGCACTGGACTAGACCTCGATCTTTCCCTTGACGTTGACCCTTTAGCAGAGCAAACTTCCAGAGAATCATTTTTTGAGCTTTTAAACTCATTAAAGGATCAGATATCCATATATGACCCATGGTCCATAGTAGAGGAGGAATTGGCTAAGGAACTCATCCAGCATCCAGGATACTATTCATCATCCGCAGACCAACGCGAAACATTATACGACCAGTGGGTCGAGCTGCAGGCAGAAGAGTCTACAGCAGAACCTACAAAGACGTCCGTTTCTGTGCCGCCAAAGTTGCAATATCTCCACTTCTTGCAAGATTTCAAGAAAGATATTAAAATGCTTTTCTACACAGAGTTTTTTAACCAGCATGTGTCTGAGATGAACGCATTTGAGCTCAAGTCAACCGAAAAGGAAAAGATATATGTATCTTTCAAGCGTATGTTGGTGGATTTCGAAAAGCACGAGCGAACTGTCAAGAAGTCTAAGGGCTACAACAAAGATAAAAACTTGAAAGTAGAGCACTTGGAGAAGTTTGTGCATAACATTAAGAGAGACTTCTCATCGATTGACTCGTACAAGGGTGACGATTTTGAAAAGTGGGTTCAGTTGCTAGTCGACCAGGATATAGCCGATGGCACCCGGTATGACGTTCGCAACTTCATCGTAGGAGATGAGAAGCGCTGGCACGTTTGGAGTAGGAAGTAGTGTGAGTATTTTATGGTTGAGACGAAGCTCACACAAGTAAGCAGCTAATGATTTAAAAGTAATGATGTAAAATGATGGTTCTTAGAGGTATTTGATATGTACAGCATTGTGATTTACCAACGATAATGGCACGAATAGGCAAACTACTCAAAAACCTTGTAGAGCAAGATCCAGGAATTAACCCATAAAAACCGTCTCTTGATCAAACTGGAGGGTGGAACTTTACAAAACTGAGCTTGGAGTTAACCAACGGAGTAGAAACGAGAATTAAGGTATGGAGTTACCTGCATATTGTGCGTAAATCTGTGTTTTGCGATTCACTCCGTTCTTTGAATATCGCCATATCTGCAAGTTCTTGTCACACAACGCAGCAAGAAGCGGACTTTTTGAGATGGATATCGTAAAGGCAGGCCATGCGATTTTATATGAACCACTTGCGAAGTATGTTGTTGCTCCTGCGGTCTTCATACTTAGCATAATTGTTTACCGCCATAGTGTGAGATTTGCTCCGGGCCCCGGACAAGAGTTCCACTCCAGTATAGAACAGGCCAAATCCTTAAGCGAAGATATCTCAGACTACTCCAAAGTTACTGGAAACCTGGGGCCATGTGTATACCCTGCTGGCCACCTCTCGTGCTATTCAGGAAAGATCCAGAAGTTGGCCGGAACCAAGAATATCAAAGAGGCACAATGGATGTTTGGTAAATCAATGGTGGGGCTGGTATTCGTGACCTTGATTACATGCTTTATGATTCCAGAGCTCCCGCCGTGGCCACTATATGGACTTGTTGCCAGCAGAGCGCTTGTATACGCCCTGCAACGACTCACCAACGAAGTTCCTGCTCTGTTCTCTATGGTCGTGGCCACATTTTACTCACAGATTGGGTCGAATTTCGCTCTGGTTACAGTAAGCTTGGTATTGATCTGTGCATTCCATTACTCTGTGTCCATTTCAATCAACACAGTTGCTCTTTCATATTTGCCTGGATTCTTAGTGGTTTTGTATTTTTTGGTCTGGGAGAACACAGTAATGTTTTTGCTAGCAATTGGAGTGATGATCCTTACTCAAGTTATGGTTGCAAATCAGTTCCTTTTGCCTTTCCGGCGAGATGAAGAAGCAAAGCGTCTCAGAAAGATATATTTCAAGCAAGCGTTTGATTTAAATAGAGTAGTTCCGTACGAGTCGAGTGTCACTTGGAGGTTTGTGAGCAAAGACACGTACTTGAGCCACGGATTTGGTACTATTTTGCGTCTCCTCTATGCTGCTGTCATGTCATCCTTCATAGTGACACGATTTTTGAACCCAACGCTCACAGGAAAGCCTCTTCTGCAGTTGGCCAAAGACGTATTTAGCTTCAGGTCAACAATAAGTCCAGATAACTTGTATACTGACCCAGTACAGGGTCCCAAGTTGGCTTTGGCGGCCTTGGCAACTTCAGGTCTTATTGGAATATTGTTTTCTAGGTCATTTCGCCAGGAGTCTATAATCTGGTACTTGTTGCACCTTCCAATATTGGTGTATTGGACTGGGCTACCTGCGACCGCAGGAACTTTAGTGTGGGTAGCGCATGAGTTGTGTTTGAATAACCGCAATTCCCCATACTATAGCGCAATACTTGCCTCAATCTTATTTGCTATAGTGGCCGGTGTTTGGAACAACTCAAACCTTTGGTATGCACAGAGTGTCACAGAAAAGGGCGCCGATGTGAAAAAGTTGAAAGCGATCTTCAAAGCTGTATTATCCACTTAATTCGCATTTGGAGATGTCTGACTAGTAGAATGCATATAGCTTGCATTGTTCGAGATAGAGGTGCTTTCTAGAGACCCCTGTTCGAGCCTTTTTGCACCCATTTTACGACAGAAATCCAGCAGTTGCTGGGTGCAACAAAGCCAGCTTCCGAATCTTTGACTTTCTAAAATCTAGTAGAGTGAACTATTCTACATTTATACATCTTATAGTAGTGTATTACGACCGTTTCGTTCGCCGTAGTACCTCGAAGCAGCAGACAAAATTGTCTCCACAAAAAGTCACTCGCAGCGCTCAGATCTTTCAGACAAAATCAACATGAATCGAGTGGTAGTGACGGGACTCGGACTCGTTACGCCACTAGGAATAGGAGTGCCTACGACATGGTCACGACTTCTTCAGAACCAGTCGGGCCTCATATCAACCAGCACACTTTCAAGCGAGTGGGAGCAGATCCCAGCGAAGGTGATTGGGAAAGTTGCGTGGAATGAAGAGGACCACTTCAGCAAAGGAGAGGCCCGGCGAATGGCACTCTTTGCACAATATGCATTGGTGGCCACCAGCGAGGCCCTACAGGACGCCAAAATAGACAAGGACATTGACCCTCGGTCGATTGGAGTTGCTGTGGGCAGCGGAATAGGCTCTTTCCACGACATCTACGACAACTCTGTGGAGTTTTACAAGAGCGGGTACCGCAAGGTGCAGCCCTTGTTCATACCCAAGATGCTCACAAATATGGCAGCTGGACACATTTCGATCAAGCACGGGTTCCAGGGACCACTCCACTCGGTGAGCAGTGCATGTGCCACTGGATTGCACGCCATCGGCGACGCCGCCAACTTCATCAAAATGGGGTACGCAGACGTCATGGTGTGCGGAGGCACCGAGTCGTCGATCCACCCCTTGGCCTTGGCCGGGTTTGCTCGTGCCAGATCGCTCCTGACCGACTTCAACGACGACCCGGCTCTGGCCAGCAGGCCCTTTGACGCAAACAGAAACGGCTTTGTCCTTAGTGAGGGCTGCGGCATCATGGTCTTGGAAAACTTGGACCACGCTCTCGCCAGAAAAGCACAAATCTACGCAGAAGTTAAGGGCTACGGATTGTCCGGGGACGCCAACCACATCACGGCGCCCCTTGAAAATGGCCAGGGGGCGTACTTGGCCATGAACACCGCCATCACAAGAAGTCTGTTGCGTCCCGACGAGATCGATTACGTCAATGCGCACGCTACATCCACCGTCATCGGAGACCGCGCAGAAAACCACGCTCTCTTACGAATCTTCAATCTGTCGGATCATAAGCCTGTTGTTTCGTCTATAAAAGGTCTGATAGGCCATTTGTTGGGTGCTGCTGGTGCTGTAGAACTGATTTCTACTGTCTTGGCCATCAAGGACCAAGTTGTTCCCCCAACCCGCAACTTGGGGTCTCCTGGTGGTCACACTGAAGACGACCCTAGCGAGTTTATCTTTGACTACGCTGCCAATGAAAAGAGACCAACCTCCATCAGAAATGCTCTTTGCAACTCCTTTGGTTTTGGTGGGGTCAATGCTTCGGTATGCTATTCTCGCTACGAAAACTGCGCATAGGTTAGCGGTGGAATCTTGGACACCAGTGCATATATGTGGTGGGTATAAGTCTGTAAATAGTATCAAGCATGTGCTAACATGGGGATGAGTAAGTATTTCTAATTGGTGTAATCGTTTGTTTCTTGATGATAATGAGTTTCAACATTTGATCAAGAATTTGGAAATCAGAGGTATTTCGATATTTGGATAAAAAAAATTTAAAATGCATATTGGATATCACAGTTATTCTTGAATCCTTGAATAAGAAACACTTAACTTGGGTATTTGGCGATATTCATGGGTGTATGGAGAACAATATTCATAGGTAGCTACTATAAGTTTATGGAAAAATTAAGGGAAAAATATGGGACAAATTCATGGAATTTCATTCATTGATGCCTCTATAGAGTTCCTCTATAGTAAGTCATGTTTATGCCACCTCTGGTCTCTCGGCCATATCTTCCATCTCATATACTGCCTCATATCCTCTCAGCCTGTACCACCAGTGTCTGACTTTCTTTACGATTCTCGATCTTCCCTCCTTACCAAGCATCAAAACCCCGATGAAGAGCAAGAGTACTCCGAAAATTCCCATCCCATACCATCTGTGTGTGGCAAGGTACCAGTTCAGCTCGGTGTAGGAGCCATTGTCGTAAAAGTCGTGCACCTGGTCGGCGTCGCGAGTGTCGAATCGGGGCCGTATCGGGATTCCATTCTGCTCGGCTCCATAGTGGTACACATCTGGAGAGGGAGTGTAGTAAAAGCCGGGACGTTGCACTTGTTCGTGCGTATGGTTGTTGTACGCTGAAACATACTCATCGTTGGCGTAGAGCAATGCTCTGCCTAAGGTCCACGAAAACGTAGACCCTCCAAACTCCTCCACTAACTGCAAGGACTTAAACTCACTAGGATTATCTATACCAAACCTCGGAAATCCTAAGCCTAGATGCAAAAAGTTGAGGATCCAGCCCGATTTGAAGCAAAGTTCGGAAAGTTCGTCCTCAGACATTTGCTTGTCAACTGGTTTGGCGTTGTTTAACTCCATCAACTTGCTAAACTGGTGAGAGCAGATATTCTCGGTCTTCTTGTAGATCAACTGGTAGTCGTATGTCTCAGACATAGGGTCTCCGTTTTGGTATAATAACCTGTTGATGGCATCCCAGTACCCACTGACACCAATGAAGTGATTGATGTCAAAGTCAAAGGCTGGAATCAAGTCGTTCAACAAACATGTGCTTACCTCCTTGCTCTCCTCACAGTTGGGTTTCAGCTGGTCCGTAGCCAGCGCATACTTGGAGTTCTTGAGCACCGGAAAAATCTTACGGAGGCACTTTTCAAAGTTGGATTCTCCGATAAACGAGAAAGATTCGTTATCGATCTCAGACGTCACAGTGTATCCCTTTGGTAGGCACGGATCTGGCACGGGAGATCTGATTTTAGGAATCAGATCTGAGGTACCTCCATGTTCCTTTCTAAAGTCGTCCACGATCGACTGCAAGTACCTGTTGTGCGCCTGGTACATACCGAACCCTAAGAACGAGTTGGAGTACACGTTATAGTTAACCAGCGACACCTCAACACCAGTTGCGGATGCAGCCGGAACTTTGGATAACGCAATCTTGTACAAGTTGTTCTGGTGCTCCTCTATTTCGGTCGAGTTTGGTTGGAAAACAACCTGCGTCAGCGCTCCTCCCATGTCCAAGAGTCCGTACGTAGTGTGGTTCTTGCCATGGTCATGCTTCTCTGGGTCATCAAATGCCCCTATTAATGAGTTCACTGACAACCAGCCGTATATCCCCTCAACGTCACCGTTAAGAATATTGACATGCGACTGGCAGTCGGGAAGATAGAACTGCGAATTATGCTGCACGTACTTACAGATGTTGTCTAGGATCTCCTGCTGTTGGGTTGGCGTCAATAAACGCATCCCAGCTGTCGAATGCAAAAAGATTGGCGTACGGTAGTGTTGCAGTTTTGGTACCACAGACGTTGCAAGTTGGAGGAGGTACTTCATATGGTGGTTACCTATTTTGTGTGGGATGTCTTGAAATGATGAGATACCAGGTTTGATCTTCTTATGCCAATGCTTCTCTGTTTTGATGCTTGGGAACTTGCCAGTACTCTTCTCTTTGGTTTCTTGCAAGTTTTGATTGTCATTTCCACTGTTGCCGCCGTTTCCATCTTTCTCTTTCATATCACCGGAAGCTGATTGATCTGGATCGGAAGAAGCAATGTCGCTCGATCCTTCGGCTGCTTCAGACCCTTGCTTCAGTTCTGCAATGATATCATCTGACAGTTCTTGGATATCTCTAGTCTTCCAGCTTTCATCGATAACCTGCCGGATAGTTAATGGGTATCCCTTTTCCAATGCCACTTGAGGGTTCAACCAGTTGTACACATATACCCGCAGTCCTTTTGAACCAGCATCTATTACAACAATATAGTCATATGGAATCCCGTCATTATTGAAAACAGGTCCTGATGTGATCTTCTTAGGCTTTTTCTTGCGTGGTTCAACCATCCTTACTCTATGTGATCAGCCTCTTTTGTAAAAATTCTCACGTGAGCCTTAGCTAAATTTAGTTTGCAAGCTCAGGGTCCGCCAAATACCACCAATACACAGTCTATCAGTTCAAAGCGGTAAACTAAGCAAGCAATTGCTATTTATGTTGGTGTGGGGCAATAAGGTAGCTTTAAATTGTGAAAGAGGTACGGTCAAGCTCTATTCAACTGGACACTACGTGGGCCCTGCCAATATGGAGACTTTGTATTTTGCTGGGAATTGCACTCTAATATGAGACTACAGATAGAATAACGAGGATGGATTGTTGTTGATTTTAATTTCACACGGTGCAAGGCATGCTGTGTAATACGCTTCTTAAAATTGTCAAGAATGTGTTTGGTGTAATTCATTGTATCCCGCCGCAACAGCCTAGAACATGTTCTCAGCCTATGCTAGACTGTAAGTGCAAGTTTTGAAGTAACGAGGTATGCAATTGGGAGGATCTCATTTGATATTATTTGGTAGGTTCACCCTAAAGTCAAGGTATGCCTCTACAGTTGTTGCAAATTTTTGGTAAAGCCTAGAAGAAATAATCTAAGACAATTTGAAAGAATGTACTTTGAATTCAGATACACAGAACCTTTCTAAAGACATATTCTTTGACTTTGAGGAAATTAATATGGAGAATACAGTAGTTGAAATAGCTAGAATTGACATCATTAACGGGCCCTTCTATTCCAGAGTTGAGACCTAAACGTCTTGCTAGTCGTAAGATGTTCTGATATAAATCCGCCAATTCAGGAAGCTAAGGCTGCAATTGATAAATTGCCAATTCTTTCAATTGCTAAATTGCCAATTCTTTCAATTGCTAAATGAAGAATGAATTGGCTAAGTACTACTAAGCTCTAACATTGACTACAACCTCTTTGCAGCTCATCCAAACAAACTTGATTGGAGCATCTTCTTGCGTAAGTGCAGACAGCAATCTGAAATTGGATAAATCGCAAAAACCTTGAACGAAAACGGGCAAGAAAATAAACAAGCATCACAGCCTCCTATCCCAATAGAGAATTAAACAACCAGAAGCGTGCTGTGTAAAAGTACTGATGCTTGCACGCGATTATGGGGTACAATGGATAAAGATGTTGCAGCGAGACACTAACTCACTTGCTGCGTCTCATTTCCTTAAACGGTTATATTTGGAACCGCGTAATGTGGAAGCCAATGTAGTGTTGTTGTAAGAAGCGGAATCTCAAGAATTGACATGTCAAAGTAGTCCTTGTTGTGCTTTTCTCTCTCTAGCATCACATACTTTATGCACAACAAACGCACCTTACGCTCAGCAAATTTGTGACCATGGGCACCAAGTTTATCAGAATTACATTGAATTATAAACATGGCCACTAATTGATGCCGTTTACTTGTATTACCATTGCCGCTTGGTTCCCGATTAGGCCTATCGTAAATATGGCAGATGCATTGCTTGGGGGTTCTGCTGCAGGTTTTCCTAAAAATAAATTATTCGCAGCCATCACAGACAACAAGAAACGTGCATGTATGTATGCCTCAAGAGCCAGGGTCCTCCAACTTAAGCAACCATGCACTCGTAAAGTGAGATAAATTACATGGGAATTAATAATGGAGTAATGGATTTGGCGTCCTTGTTGAGGCAACAGTAATTGTTTGAGTTCCAAGAATTGAAGTTCAGAGAGGAAGAAACTGTTTACATCAACATGACGCATTTGGACTGAAATGGGTAGAATTGGGAAGTACTAGAAGCATCTGGTCAACAATCAAGCCTTGTCAGCCCAAAATGGTAGATTACACTCAGTCACCGGAAAAGCCTCCTTGATGGCATTCCAGAACGCTTGCGGTACAGTATACAAAAGAACGCGCGTATAGCCAGCATGCAAGGTTTCAGCTCTCACTACGTTGCTTCGCTCACTAAACATTAGCAATATAACATACGAGATACATTTACTCTGTTACAATGTACATCTTGCGATTTTGGGCGTCGTAAATATGTGCATGTAGTGCTAGTTTAGAGCACTTATGGTCCCTGGCTATTGTTTCAACTTGTGCACCCAGCATTGAAGTTTATCACGAAGCAGAGCACAAGCTGCGGGGGTCCTAAGCATAAGCCCACTAGCACCGATTCTCAAGCTATTATGCACTGGTCTAGCTACCATGAATTCTTAAAGGCTGCGATAAAGAACTTGTAATGCCCATACGCCATTGCGTAAGTAAGCACTGCTGTTGCCCGCTCGCAAGTAATAAGTGAGAGACCTTCCTTCCAAGGTATGCAACTCGGTAGTGTTCTGCGAACCTTTTGAAAGACGCATTTTACCAATTTGCATTCCACTGGTCACAAAAGTGGGACTCATACAGAAACTTGCTTATCCTCTTATGAAACCACATACTTCGCCTGACAACGGATGAATGAAAGGAGATGTAGGAAATAACTTTATGCGGAGTAGCAGTGACCTTGACAAAAAGTTAAGCTCCTGGGCAAAAGAATTTGCCTTTACGCTAATATTTATTTAAATAGCTGAAAAGCTGCTGAAGTTGAGTCCTGGTTGATAGTCCGTAGAATTCCGTGTAGTTGCTTCAATGGAGCACGTCGCAAAAAGCTTGTAGTCCACCATTACACCAAAACATACAGATGTACCATTCTGAAAGCACATGGCAGCTACCGTGACAGACTACAGGGTGTGTACCTATTTGCTGCTTTGAAGTTTGGCATCGTGCCGACTGCAATTTTTCAACGCCTATCAAGCAGGCCATCTCACCCTCACATTTATTTACAAGTTCATCGTCTGTATAATGACTTCTGGTGGGTTCAATCAGAGCCCTATAACATTATATCAAGGAGCCTTTTTTGAATGGAAAGTCATTAGTATACCAAACTATTTAGAGAAAAAGTCAGAGTGTCCGTAAAATAAACAATCATCTTTCAGCCAAAGCGAGTAGGGCTTTCATGAAATTAGACACAATAAGGTGCCACAACTAAATATTTGGACTGTGCATAAAGTAGGTGGGTAAATGTGGTGTACATGAATATGAAGGTAGCACAGCAAAAGTAAGTGTCTGTTTCTTAGTCACACTATGAAAGCTCTTGGTACTCAGCTTTACTTGGTGAAGTACATATACGCAAACTCCGTTGGTGCCGCCCGCAAAGAAAAACAGCGAATTATAATCCAAGAGTGAGATTGGGACCTAGACTTTTTAGATTGTACAAAGGCAACCAGAATAGCTATCACACCCAGTGCCCGTTGACGACGGATATGCAACCACTTTTGTTGAGCAAGGAAAGATCGGAAGCGAGTGTGTCCCAAAGCAACTGTCTGGACTAAACGAGATGATTCTCTTCTTATCAGTTTTCCCATTTGCAGCTTTACAATGCAAGATGTAGGGCCTAACTCGATGACGTCAGGGCCATCTCGGCCAAGAATTCGGCAGGTAGTATCCTAGGCATCTTGTTCTTTAGTTCGTATTGCTGTATTATGTGCAAATACAAAATGAATCCAATAGGGAAATACCTAAATCGATTCTGTCATACTAGGAACTAAAACAGATTGTTGATCTTGCATTGTGGAGCATTTCGAGGTCATGACCGCAATTACGAACTGCGGTACTGACTCATCTGGTTTCGGACCTCGGCGTTTATCTAACTTACAGACCAGCTCCGCCTATGTTCAACATCTCACCCGCTAGCACTAATTGGCACGCACCCCATCCTACACAGAATCGATCTTGAAGTTAGCTCACCAGCTTGCGCTTTGTGTGCGAGCGTGGAAATTCGATTGTCGCAACGTCAGGGCCGACCCATCCACAAAAGTTTATTGTTCAGTGATACCACAAAAGGTGAACAATAAGCGGTTGGCACCAAAAGGAAGAGCAGCCTCCCTCTGCTGAGTCTCTTGCTGCTTCCAGGCGGAATGTAACGCGGAATTGCATATTTGTACGTGTCGTAAGCATGCAACTAGACTTTAAACAATTAGGTTAGTGCCCAAGCGTATACAGCAGACATTCCCCTTTCTTACCTTCGCACATATCTGCTCTTTGTTGCGGCGGTCTCAAAGGCAGAGCCGTAGTCCCAAATAACTGTGCGGCTTTAAAAAACCTCGGCTTTTTTAGAGCTACATGATTATTTTCTAACTCACTTTTTTGTATTACTTAAAACCTAGTATGTACTCCTAAAGCTATTGTTTGTAGTACCCTCATTTTGCATGCAGTCTCGTTATTATTATTGTACGGAGTCTGAAGTTTTGGTTCCCATGCTCGGGTTTGCTGTGAATCTTTGGAATGGGGAACGAGTGCAGCAGTTGATGTAATTTGCAACACGGTAACAGCACTAGTGAAGCGTGTTAAAATTCAGCTCTTTGTAGGGATGCGTGTGGCTGCAAGTTGCAAAAACAGGGTATTGAGGACAATAGGTTGCGGTCTCCAACCAGGCAATTTTGGGTATATTGCTAAACGACACGGATAACAGTTCAGAATAATAACAGAATATTATCAGACTATCACAACTTTCACCTTTCCAGTTAATAATTATTCTATACACACGACCTTCAAGAGAATTGATGATGCTGAGGACTGGAAGAGAGGTGTGGGAAGCTCTGCTGTTGTAAATTTAGAATTTGCTTGCAAAGCTAGTCTGTACTTCCGAGTTCCTCTTTCGAAAGATTCGCAAGCTTGGTCTCTTCGTCGAGCCTTCTCTTCTTCTTGTGTCTGTCTTTCAAAGAAGGATATCCCAAACACTGTCTGCTGTGCACTTCACAGGTTGAACAGCTTGGTTTCCTCTCGTCGCACTTAATCCTTCTCTTTTTGCATGTGAAGCATCCATTTCGACTTCGACGTAGCTTTTCTGATTGCTTGACAAACGTGGATGGATTGTAAACCACCATTGGCAGACATACTGCCTTGAAAGTAGGCAGCATGTGTGGTGCCCGTGGAATGTATCCTTGAAAGTTTGGTTGGCCAGAGTACACCGGTGGTGCTGGAGCATGAGGGTAGTTGCAAAAGGGAAAGTACATTGGGTAAACATATGGGTAGCTGGGCCCAGAGGCTAACCCATTGGTGTATGAAGGAGTTGGATTGGCGTATGCGGCAGGAATGGCTCCAGTATATGGGGAGCTGGCGACAACATATGGGGATGCTTCAGAAGGAAGTACGTAGTGCCCTCTATTCACATACTCTGGCCCATATGTAGCAGCGCTTGCATCAGCAACAGGTGTATTTGTCTCACAACTATCCAAGTTCACAGGACTCACGTTGGCCTGGTCAGCTGACCCTTCTACTGGAGTGGTCGCTGTCACTACGGGTCTGTCACGCGTCATGTTTCTCAACAAGTGGTTGACGCTGGGCACTCTGGCTCCATTCTTCTCAGTTGACCCAACCATTGACCCAGATTCTAGTTTCACAGAAATGCTAGTTTTGCCATGATCACAGCATCTTGCTCCCAGGATTACACCGGCTGCATCCTCAGCAGGCGAGTCCTTGCGTTTGACAGAATACAATGCTTGTTTTGTACTTGTTTGTTTGACTTGAGCCATGGTATCTTGTTTAGGCATGTCTCCACAAATTGGATTCCGATCTTTGTTAGCTTGCAAATTGTACCACAGCTTCTTCTCAACACGTGAACTAGCAGCTTCTTGTCCAGGCTGATATGAATTCAAAAGTTTGTTCATATGAAAGAAAAATTTAGGGTATTAAAATATCATACCTATGTCAAATTCAATTAGTCTTGTTTTGGGCAATTTTGAACAAACAAGCCCTCTTCCAAAATACACAATTCGGATTTCACCAAATAAAGCCCTTTTCGTGTGGCCAAAGTTTCTCGAGCAGGAAGAGTCTGTGTGCGTACTGCAGCAAGTGAGCCTTGGTGTAATATAAAGTGTCGTCAGCAGGAAGCCCGAGGTAAATACGCTTACTTCCGTTGGTAACGGACTTCTCTCTGTATAAATAACGTTCTGAGCTAACACGCCCCAAATGAGTCTAAGCCGAGTGATGTAATTGACGTTTGGAAAGCGCCTTTCACAGAAGTAAGGGTTTTCGGGACAAGATCTGTAAAATTACCAAAAATCGACAGTCGCAATTTCATATTGCCTCTTTTGTTGGTGTGCCCAATTCCGCGTCATGTCCGATAGTACACGGAATCTGGGTGGACACTGCATCTGCTGAGGTGTGAAAACCTTCAGTGAAACAAGGGCCACACGATCGCTAGCTCCTGTATGCCCGCTTATTCCTAATGTTTGCGTAACGGCGTCACTATGCTTTTTTTACGGAGATGCTAGTTTGGTCCGTTTAAACCCAGACTGGAACTTTGCATGTCTCTTGTGCTGACGAGATGCAAGATGCACGATTCCGGTATCGTTTCAAGAGGCCAACCACCTCAGCGTTATAGCGAGTTTGTGGGTGTCGGAGGGTGCCCTGGAACTAACTTCCACCTCCAGACAGGCCTTGGTATTCCGACATGCAGTTCAATCTCTTCCTGCTTCTGTGTTAGTGCGCTTGTAACACAATACAGAAAATTATTCGGGCCTGCTGGAAGGCTCATCTTTAATAATTTTCACTTGCAAATAATATTTCTTCCAGCTACTATATTGTATCCTTTATCTAACAAGGATAGACGTGTTAAACCATCTAAATTACTTGATAGATGTTATTTATTACAATAAGGCCCATTCAAGCACCAGGTGCTCTAGCGACGCTCTTTGGACGGCCGCTGCCCCACCTTCGTTTTGTGACAGAGATAAGCTTCACGTGATTTGTGTTGCAAAAAATGGAGGGTTGCGAAACCGTTGCAGGGAAGGTAGTCCACTCAAGCGGTAAGTACGACGACAAGCGTCCATCATGCGGGCATGTAACAAAAGAATATGCAGTTTCCTCAGAAATAAGCCCATTTGCTCACAGCTCATAGCTAAATTTCACTTCTCTCACCATTCCACAATAGCAGTGTCTTAATATTCGGTAGGATCTCCGACACTCAATTTTTTTCTCCCAAAGGCATCACTTTACAATTGCTTCAGCCACAGTTCCATGTATTCGGCACCAAGTAGCATTTCCAAATTGTTGACATGCAAAACCTTTTTCTTTGCCCGATGATCTTGCATTATGTATACCCTTTCAAGCATTCGCCTTAGGGACATGTCTATTGTTTCTGGCATACAAAACCCAAAAGAGATCCCATGATTGTGCAATATAATGCACAAATACCATTGTAATATATTTCCCAAAGGCGCTGCAAAGATCGCCAAAATAAATTACTTACGGCAGCTAGCGCGCTGGCCCCCACTGTCTTGATTGAGACTTCTCCTTGCCAAGAACGCAAGCGGATTCAAGGAGGCCATTATTGACAACTGCTCCTTGAATGATTCACTGGTAATACCATCGCTCTCCATCTCGTAAGTATGTAACAATTCAGGGCTGCGTACGATTAGGGAGACACGCTTTCAGCTGCGCGATACCCATGTGCTCCCACTTCTCTCCTAGTTACATCTGCTGGCTATGCATCAGTTGATAGAAAACAAGCGGTCGTAACACTTTTGTGGTGGTCAGCTCCAGACAGCTCGTCTTAGATGCACGCTAGAGAATTTCAGACACTTGCTTGACACTAAAACAGTAATAGATGCATTCGGAAAAGCAAACATAAAACGGTTGATAAGGATCAATGTCAGCGCCTCATTTGTGCTCGATCTTTGATACGGGCGATTACTGAGGGAATATTGCCAAAAATGTAGCATGGCTGTACTTGTACATTGAAGTCACACCCCTTCCATGAACCCGAATTTAGTCCTTCATAGGAGGTCTAAATTTGCAAAGCGCATGCAGTTTCGATCCCCTTCACCAACGCCGATCCCTTCACTAACGTTTCTGCGCAGACATGCAGAGGCCCAGTAACATAACCGAAATCCCTCACTCTCGGGTAATGTATGGCGTTTTTGTGCTTGCGTGCTTAAGTCCGTGATAAGAGAAATATTGTTGACCGTCCGTCAGCAACGTTTCTTCCTGGACGGTGGCCATGGTGAGCCGCAACGTAAGCTGTCGTTAGCCATCCCAAGAGCTTGCGCTCACGGAAGCAATTGCACAAAAATTATCCAGAATGAGGAACGGGCTCGTGTGTTGACACTGCTGTTTGTAACTAACGGTTAAATAGACAATGTGGGTTTGAAACGCCCTCACGTCGCCCAGGTGTCCCCGCTTGATTTCTTCCTTGGAAATGCATGGACGCCAATTATTATGTTCCCTTTTGGATTTTTAAAGTAGATTCTGCGTTACAAATCTCGGTGAATTACAAAACTTGGGAGGTTACTGTATGCAAAACAGGATTTTATCCTGGTCTAGTAACCATTTGTTTCACTTGCCTTAAAGTTATAGATCCCAGCATGTCACGAAGTGCAAAGAAAGAGAGTGCTGACGCCCAGAATTTTAAGGGCCTGACAACTGGAGATTCTGTATTGGGAAATGCCAAAGTGGCAGGTAGACTGAAATCTGCAACTTTGGCTCAAAATTCAGGTCCTGTGGACAGGGGTCCAATTGTTTTGCCCAGTGATCCAGATTTGAGCAGGCGGCCTGCTCCTCCAGCGCTGGCTGCTCCGGTTCCTGTCCATGTTTTAGCATCACCGCCAGGTAGCACAGTCACCAATAGTGGGAACACAATGCTGCGGGCGCCGGTACTATCGCTACCGGTGGGCAGCAGTGTCGTGGCGTATGCTCCCCAACAGAATGCCCAGTTTCCACAATTTGGCACTGGAAATTTTCAGCTTGGCCTGGGTCTGGCTGACTCCCGAGTCCATCAACCGCCTCTAGTGTTGTATAGCGTACCACCTGCAGAACACACACCCCTGATTCCGCCGTATTCATGGCCCCAGCAACCAGGCCAGTATGGCCCATCATCGCAGGTGCCGTCGGCTCCAGTGTGGTACCCATATCAGTACACAATGAGCCCGTACCAGATGCTGCCGGCGCACATTGTGCCATACCCAACGAATGGAGCACCACCGTTCCACTTGGTGCCCAAAGGTCCGCATATCAGACATATAAAGAGGAGAAGCAGAAATGGGTGCATCACCTGCAAGAAGAAGAGAATCAAGTGTGACGAGCGCAAACCACAGTGTCTACAATGCTCCAAGAGAGGAGTGACTTGTGAAGGCTATGCAAACAAAAGCAAATAGAGTGTGTTGCTTTCAAAATGCACCCAGCGCAAATACCAAGAAGTCACCAAGTGCAGATATGCAAGTAGAGACTAAGTCTACCACACGAAAGTAGAGGCTCTGTCAAGCATAGTCCTGTCGTTTCGCAGAACACCGTACAAAGCACTGAAAACTTGTGCCGGTCTAGATTGGTCCCAAATGACTTCCCACATCACTTCTGGGCCAATCGTCCCCTATTCCACGACTGCCACTCACGTTTGAGACGCTGAGACAAATATTTTGCATAAAGAGAGTTCAATCTACCATAGAAGCCTGAATATCGAACGAATTCTTCGATGCTGCACTAATTTCAAAATCATTCCACATTCCTAAGGCTACCACCATTCAAAATAGAAGCTTGAAGCTTTAATAATAATAATACTCCTGATAATAATGATTATGAAGCCTTGTAGTTCCCTTTTGGGGGTCCTGTAGGTATTTTTTCAACAATATGAATGGGCTCTGTGTTAGGATTGGCAAATCCCCATCAAAAAAACATCCCGGTTGCGCCGTCAAGTGACTCAGTGCATCAATTCATTGTGTATCCATGCTATCACATTGCCAGAACTGCTCTGAACCAATAATATTAGTATCCGTTCCCTTCTTATTTCCGAACCAAAAAATATTTGCATGCCAGACCTCTCTTGCCGTATCCAGCGACAATATTATTTTGTTCGTATCTCACATCAGAGAGGAGAGGAGATGAATTATCTAGGCTAATGTCCTCTGTACCAGGGCTATGTTGACCATGCAGTGGTTTTTTTTTTGGAAAACCTTTCCGCTTCCTGTCTTCAAGCTTATTATTTGGGAAAATGCAGCACTACGGAGCAATAAAATACATGCGCTTCTGGCTCCCGCCTGTCCTCTTGGTCACTACCTCTAATCTGTTTAACAGCATCCAAATCTTGGAACCGGTCACCAGCTCTCTGGGGACATGTGGTGATTGCAATAACGATGCAAGTATCACCCACTTCTCACCCTAGTGTTGGTCTTTCGCTATGCCTTGCACTGCCTTCACCACTAAAAAAGATCTTGAGCTTAAAATACTCGTGATAGAAATTATTGTCCCCTTTGCAGTACACAAACAATTAATAATAAGCAAGCTCTGGTGCTCTGGGAGGAGCCTGCAGTACTTGAAGTTTTGTAGGAAGAGGGGAGGTCCATGTTTTGTTTAGGTCTTGATCAGAATCAGATCATACCATTCCATGCACCACCCGTAATTCTTGCAATGCACCTCGACTTTCTGTGATATAATTGTTTTCAGGGTGTCAAAAAATTTGCTAGTGATGTAATCATAGTTACAGATGGTCAAGGCAAGTCAGGCACACAGTTCTAATGGATATGGATAACCCAATTGCTTGCATACCTCTCTCTTGTGGAACCGAATATTATTTCCGCAGGGAAATTTTTTGATCCCGTCTCCTCCTCGTGGATGCAGTCTTGTTTACAACCAAGCTCGTCACCCAATTGCGCAGCTCTTGTGGGCAAGCTTGGTGCTAGTGTTCGCTGACTTGCTAGTTGCATAAAAACTACAACCTCCCTTACAATGCCTTTAGCGGAAGCCTCCATTGGGTAATTGAGGCAGCCTGGGGCATATTTAGCTGTACCAAGTCGAAAATTCCCGGATATGCATTTGCGCGGTTACGAGCGATGATTCTGATTCTGCTCTCGCTTATGAGTGGGTTCCATATCGACCAGTCTTCTAGTCCTAGTCACCAGCCAGGAACCTCGTGACCCAAAGTAGCTGAAATGTGTTGCAGTCAGGTCATGTGGACTGTGAGTCTCGTGTTCTGCAATCCCAGCAACGTTGCTGCCTGACCCGTCATACGACCATGAATGCGGGAGTGTGGCACAGCTTGGAGGTGTCCATGCACTGCCAACGTTTGCCATATGCACTTATCCCGGAGAATTGGACGGTTGAGCTGACCACTTTTGCTCAACAATATAGTGACAAGCCAATAACAAGACAAAGTTACTGAGAAAAGCAATAGCTATTCTAGAACCATGTCGGTCTGCCAGAAACCTTCTTGATTCAGCTGCATCTGTGTTCCAGAAGCTATCACATAATTTTCCACCAAGACGTGATGTTTTGGAGACTGCAGGAGCATATTTGTCTGCATATCTCAAAGTGGCTTCGGAAATTCTTCAAACGTGCCCGGAAGCTTCTCCTCTGCACAAACGCAGTACCATCTGTGTCTAGCGCTCTACTCGTCTGTAGCACTTAGATCCGGGTTACTACCTGCTAGGAGGCTTCAATCTTACATCGAAGCTCCACAAATGCAAGTTAAGTCCGAGATTTTACAGTCGAGGCAAGATTTTGTAACCTTGCCTACGGACAGCTGAGGCGCCTTGATTTCCACTTTGCTAAGGAAATCAAACAATGCCTGGATAGACCAATACAAACCTGCCTCCAGGAGGCGCAGATTTGACAATACTATTGGGCAGCGGTATGTATGCCTTTGGAGCCTACGAGTGTCATGCGGAAATCCTGTCGCACAAGGCAGGTAGTAGTGTCTCAAAAGAGCTTTGGACCTTGTGGCAGTATGATGTGACTACTCGTGATGTTAAGGGCAAAGTAGTGCAAGCGCTTTCAATATCTCATAGCCCCCCAGCACATTTTCCTGGCCCAGGTGTTTGGTATCCATATTCAAATAATATCTCAGAGCAGAACTTTAAAGACGCCTAAATCTTAGACTTAGCACATGTGCAACACTGGCTATATCGCCAATGCTATTCCGAATATATGCTTCATAACTACCAAATGCAGAAGAGAGTTGCACCTGTTGGAAACGACAGCCGTAGCGATCGGACACTCGTTCTAAACTAACATTCGAGCAGTGACTTAAGAGAAATCTTAAACCCAAACTGGACAGTGGTGCTGACGATCACTGAATAGGTAAGATACCAAGCATATTTGGTGCACTCAGCTATATGAAAGCAACTCAGTAGTACGCTAGGTTTCTTAGGAAATCATTCTCTTGGCTGCAGAATCATTGGGGGTAGACAAGCACTAGCTGCTGCCTCAATCTTTCTTGGGGGGGGGTCTCGAAAATTGCAAATCAACCATAAGTCTTGCACGAATGTTGTGTTTATGCCCATGTCCTACAAGTGGAGTTTATGAATATTCATAACCATACATTCCATAACCTTTTTGATCGTGCCATAGCTGGAGAAAGAGGCCACTTGAAACACGAAAATGAACAACAATAGGGTCTTCTCTTCTTATTCCAGCCAAAGCCAACACAGCTGAAGCTGGGAGGATACATCAGCTTGCTCTTCAAATACTTTGTCTGTACGGCTTTAGCAAACGCATTGCGACAAAGCATTGTTTACAGACAATAGCCGATGGCGCCTGAAAGCACACGTTTAATGACAGCAACTCCACTGTTCACAGGTACAGTGCCGCTTTCTGCCAAGCAATGGTTGAGAGCATTTAGCAGTCAGAGCGTGAAACAACTGTTGCCGGATTATCCATGTTAGTTAATGCAAGTCACTCAGTGTTGCAATTGAAAATGTAGTCCGATTCCTTTGTAGCGAGAGACAAAGAATATGCTACTGCTCTAAATTATGTGTGTGGCTGTATGTTAGCGCACTGTAGATCACTGGTTAACATGGAAGCATTTGTATGCTATTCATAAGGAGAGAAGCATGTTCGTGCTGCGGCGACACAAAGCCACAAACCATTGCATAACGTCAACGGTACAGCAGAGGCTTATGCGCATCTCAGAGCAGCAGCACCAACAAGTGCTGCTATGTAGCAGTACACGTAAAACCTGGCAAACTACGGTTTGATGAGTGCCGAAGGTCAGCCGCAACACATTGGTCAAAGCAGGGATTGAATACATTCCCATTATTTCCTAAACTGTAATTTTTTGGGGTGATTCTCTGATAAATTAGGAACCCCGCCAGCAGTGTTACATTTGGGGAAGTCAAACAACAGAAATGGGAGGGTTTCACGCCAAGCATGGACGGTAAAATGGCGAGAGGTCCACAGTAACCCCTTTTGCAAACGCAGCAAAACTACCGCAGTATAATCCAACGCCAACAACCTCTCGCTCTACTGTCAATGCTCAATAAAGTGTTCAGTTACAGTGCTTGTATGATGAATACCCATGTGTTTTAATGAGCAATGATTTATTGGTACATTCAATGATGAACGGTATTAAAGTTCAATACTGTTAGTACAGTGTTAACGTCCAACTCTTGGTGCAGTCTATCTTGCTACAGTTTATCAACGTTCAATAAACTCTTTGTATTAACCTAAAACATAAAAACCAAACCTACAACAACAAAGCAGCGACACCAGCAGCCAAAGCACCGGCACCAGTACCGTATCTAACGGCACCACCTTCAAAAGAAGAAATAGAAGATGGCTTTGGTGGGGCAGAGGAGGAAGCTGGGGCAGTGGTGGAGGTGACTGGGGTGGTGGAGTGTGGAGCAGTGGAAGATGCTGGAGCAGAAGATGTGGTTGCTGGAGCACTAGAAGAAGGCTTTGGTGGAGCAGTAGAAGATGCTGGAGCAGTAGAAGCTGGAGCGCTTGAAGAAGCTGGAGCAGCACCGTCAATGAACAATTGAACCAAAGTGGAGTTGGAGTTGAAGTCGTAGACGTACAACTTGTAACCGTTGGCTTCCTTGGCAGCGTAGAAGTCAGTGTTGTCAGTGCTTGGACCGTTTCTCAAGACATTGTTGACAATACCAAAGTCCTTGGAACCAGATTGGGAGGTGGAAATACCGTTTTCACTCAAAAGAACTTGTTGACCGTTAACAATCAAGAAACCAGATGGCTCTTGCAAGGTGAAGTCGACAGAAGAACCGTCGGAAACACCGAAAAAGCCATCACTGGCCAAAGTAACAGCACCATCGATACCGTCACCCTTGGCAGTCAAGGAGAAGGTTTGGTCAGCCAAGCAGGCAGCGACAAAAGCAGAAAAGACAGCTGATTTGAACAACATAGCGAATGATTTAATTGATTAGTAAAGTGATAATTTTTCATTTCGTTGTCTTTTCCATCCGTATTTATACCCCAGATGTCTATTTTTGAAAAAAAGCTTCCACTACAGTGCCTTAAGGCAAACATTGGCGGCCCTGGCTGTGGCTGCTTTGGGATTTACCGGCATGCATTAGGGGTTCACTTAAAAAAAGTTTTGGCGTGACAGTTTTTCGATATATGAATTGCCGTTTTGGGTATTAGTTTCAATGTATTGGTGTTGCATTCCACGTGAAGAACCTAAATATAGACCCTTGGAATCTTGGCACTGTGGACGGTCCAAAGCTCTCCATAGTTTGTTTTTTTCGAGTCTACGGACGGTGTGGGCCAAGCCCACAATCGAAGCAGGCGAGATGGATGGCCAGCCACCGCGATCAGCTTCAAAAAGTGGCATACAATGATAGGGGCATTTTATCGTTCGATAATGGCTCCGGCGGCTGGGGCCCCCTGCTCTCGGAAATGTACGCCAAGACCCGTTTCAGTGTCCCGCTCACTAGCCATACTGTGGAATTTCGATTGCGATTGATAGGTTATCGGCTGTAGACGACAACAATCTCGTGTTGGTATTTTCTATTTAAAAGCATTGCTATTTTTAGGTTCTACACAGTGTTGGAGTGTTCGTTGGGGTGTGATTAGCGTAGTTAGACGTAGCACCGTGCTGTGGAAACCAAAATGTGGGAGGACGGGCCGGAATTGGGCCAGCCAGCCATGGACACCCACCACAGAAACGAACGGGTGGGAACGCCGCCAAAGTGGCTGGCAGGTTCACCTACCTCTCTTCTGTCCTAACGTGTGCCTATTGTCCACATCATCAGTCTTATGCGTTTTCCTCAACGTCACCTGTTGTCATCATACACGGGGAAATGAGAAGCCGTGGGAGCTCTGTCGTAAAGACACTTCGAGGAAGGTGACGATCCTGTCACGAATTAAGCATCTCTTACGTCATACAGCCACTTAAACGACCTGTCAAAGAATCCAGTGGTGCCTCCCGCCGCTTGCCGAATGTCAGTTCCTGGATATGCACAAATACGTCAGCGTTTCTTTTTATTGTTTTGCCTTTTCGGTTACATCAGATAATCAGTGTTATAGAGGTATTTTTGCAGTTGGGGTTGCTGCGCCGAATTTCGGGCCCCTCGGGTTTATCAAAATCGGCCATCTTCACTTGCTTCGCCTTGTAGACGCCGTGCCAGCTACCTTAGGAGCCAGCACAAGCGACAGAAGGGTCTAAAACTTGACGCCCAGCATGCAAGCTCTGTGGTTAGCTTGTCCTTGTGGCCCCATGTACTGTGAAGAAGCCATGACGTCAACGGTATGGTTATGATACCTTTTTGCATTCAGCGAATGAGCCTAGCGAGTTGCTAGCCGATTTACGGCGGAACCACACCTTTGCCGAGGCCAACGGTATTTCAACGGCGACATTTCCCATTCCAAGCGAATTCAACGAGTTGATTTCTCATTCAGAGACTTTTCTAATCTTCCCCTTGCGCGGGTTGGCTTGTCTTGTCATGAAAATTCCTTTTGTTTTGCTGCACCCCCAGTTTGTCTTGCTGCAAATTCAATGGGGATGTCGATGCATCAATTCAACACAGCCTTGAGGGGGATCTTGCAAGGCTTGTCATCCATATTTGGCTTAGTCTGGCCAGCATCCTTCTTCTTGACGTCAGCCGAGTAGCCTAAACAGTGTTTCCTACTTGCCTCGCACTTCATGCACAGAGGCTTCCTCTCGTCGCACTTGATTCTTCTCTTGCGACATGTCAAGCAGCCGGTTCTAGTTCTATGCTGCACCTTCTTCTTCTTCTGAAGGGCGTGGTTGACTTCTACAGGAATGGGATGCTGCACTCCAAAGTGCATTGGTGGCATGTACACGGTAGGATACTGCGCTCCTCCGGTCCACGGAGCTGGAACGTACATGTTTGTGGGGGTGATTGAAGGTACATCATAGGGATAGTAATTATTTGATTGAACGGGAACATATCTATTGAAGGACTGTACTGGAGGGTGTCCTGTCGGAGCGTGCATTGGCGATGGAACAAGATAGTGTATTGATCTCTCACTCATGGCTGGTCCTGCCGCCCGATAATGAGGCTCTATATATCCTTGCTCTTGTGTTATAAGTGCGGGTGCCTGAGCTAGGGGTCGTATTGCGGAGCTCTGTTCCATCAACGGAACTGGTGATATGGTGGGGGGAGCTTGTTGTGGGGGGAAAGGCATGTTAATAACTTAATATCTGCCTGCTCGCAATAATTCAGCCCCCAGGTTTCCGTTACTTATATATACCTGTCCATCTTGCTGAGCAAGAGGTAATGTTATGCAAGAATTAGAAAATATCTAAAAGACGGAAGCCGCAAAATATTCTTTCGTTGGGTTGTGATGTTTATCCGATACATGACATAATACGGTGCAGTAAGTTTAGCACACGCATGCATGTGCTGCATTTCCGTCAAGACAAGTCCGAATTTCAGGTGGGCTAGTACGTCAAAATATGACCCGAAGATGCTGAATGTGTGGCTCTTTCTTGTGTACTGTCAGCAGGAAACTTTCAACTTTAACCTACTGCCCGAACTAATTTACCAGAAAAGGCTGTCATCGTGCCTTTTGCTAGTGGCTGTCCACCTTGGTGGACAAAAGAGGTGAAATTGCGCGCCCGCCATAAGCTTCTAGAACTTTTCTTGAATGCAAGACACCAGTTTGTTTTGAAATAGAGCAATTCTAGCCATCAACCGCTTAGCTTAAAATTTTTCCACAAGACACTAGTGCCACTAAAAGGTGGTACCCTTTGTTCAGATTCTCCGGCGCTGTGTCCTTGATTGTTCTACAGCAACTTCCATACCAACTTGAAACAATCTGAAAGCCCCACACACATGCAGCCAATGAAATTATTCACAATACAGAGCTACATCGGCGTCCTCCATGGCAACTTTATAATTCTCGTTGTATGACACAATCTGGCAAGTTTTAACTACCGTATTTGTGTTTGAAATTTTGTACTTTTCGGGCTGACAGTTTGCTGATAAGCTGCTGATGTCTACCTTTAGTGTTGTCCCACAAACGTGCCGTTGCTGAATGGTGCGAGGCTAACTACAAGTAGTATAGAGAATAGATTTCGTAAATGTAGTAACAAGGCTGGGCACATTACAATGCGTGTCTTCTAAAAAATTGCACTTTAAAGCAAAGTTATTTGATCTCCATTGTGTGCTCTAGCATTGATTATGCGTTAACTCCGAATTGGATATCTGGGTCCGTAGTACGAGAAACAGATCATCCACTGCGATTTTTATTTTTCCTCCTTCACAGCTGTCATTGGATTTTGCATGCCCGGGCCTAAGTGTGACGAAGCTGATGCATCTCATTCCCGAGTCTCACATTTCTTCACCACATGATGTTGCTAGTCATTCAAAATATCCGCTCACTGGCTCGTGGATCTGCACACTTCTCGGCTTTGTACCTTATCCGGCAGGGGTGCTATTGTCGAAGCCTTACCTCTTCTCGAGCCATCGAACTACACGTACAGCGCCTAATCTTACCGTACATAACTTTTTGATTGTGGATCTTACGTCACGGTTTTTTTTGGTCCCAGCCCATGGAACACTCTGTCAAAATTGATTTTAAACCGTGGCCCGTCAATTGAGCTCTTACAATTCAGGGGGACGCAAGCTTGTGCTGATTTCCAGCCCGCTTCTTGGCCGCTACTTTTCAAAGGTTCGCAAAACGGTCTGAATGGCAGCTGTTGGGTCAGATGAATCTGTATTGTCAACTAGACGCTGACCTCTTAGCATACCAATGGAGCGTGGAATGGCGTGAGCGGCTATCCTTGGCGTCCGAGGACACTTATCTTGGGCCTAAGAATTCTTAGTTTCCCAGAGAGCCTGTTTTAGATTGGACGTTGTCCTTTGCCAATGCGAGCCATTCTCAGACCCATTCTTGCACCGACTCTTAGACTGTCTAGGCCAAGTCTTACCATTGGATGTAGTTTCGCATCAAAGTACCGCTTACAATTAAACACAACAATAGAATCCACAATAGTTGAAACATTTCAAAGTATGGCAATGCTGCATATTAGAGAAACCTAGTGGGCCATCTACTACAAGGTGAGGTAGATCCTGACCTCTTACGGTAATGAGTTGTGATCTCGCATAAAGAGCGCTGTGTTGGCAAATCGAATTCTTGGTGCTGGACACACACGCTCATGTATGGGCGGTGATTCTGAAACAACAACCAGTTTGATTATAATCACAACGACTCGTTCCGTTGAGGACCATGCACAATGGCATAACTGAAGTCCACAGAATGGAACATACTTTGGTGATGCCTTACGCCCAAGCTCAGTTTCCGCATCCAGGAATACTAAAATAAGCAGCACTGGATATGTCACCTCAAACTATGTCAAAAGCACCGATATGTACGTTAGTCTCTTTAATCGACTACAATGGCCCTTTGGGACACATTAAATCAAAAACCCAACTACTTATAGGTAACAGCAACATCAAATCTGCACCTTCCTACGGATCCCTCCCACATCCGAGTAATCTTTGCCGTAGGACGTTTGTTTCTAGTTTGCCAGTACTAGATATGGTCTGGGTGCATAGGTCGCAGCAGCCTATCCGTTGGACGGACAATTGGCTGCCCGATGCAAGAGAGGTAAACACACCAAGAGCGATCTCAGGGAACCGTTTTATCAGAGATGCACAGCGAGCTATGATATCTCAAGTAATGTTTGACCGTTGCCGAATTACTGGCGAAGTAACTTTGTGGGTTTCGTTATTGTACTTAGCGGCATGGTGGAGGCGGAATGCTCAATTACTAAAGTACAAGCAGAGGCATCGGCGCTTATTTAGCGATCCGAAACCGGACAGTTGCGTACGTGGCTACAACGTTTATCGGTAACACGGTCGGGATACCATTATTCATAAGCACAGCTATATACCAGCAAGGAAACAAACACACACGTTCGTAGATCACTTCAACTGGGTGGGGGAGACATGTATGGGTCTCGCCCAAAGGTAATGAGGCTTTACCAGAAAGAATGGCTGCCGTGAGGTTTCAGAGAAGCCTCGATGCGATTCCGATTGTGCCGACACGAAGGAAGGCCTCCTATATTGTGATGATGCAAGTGCTAATGTGATAGCAGTAGGGGTGGTGATGCCATAATGCCGTCGCATGCACCGTTCTGTAGACAGCGGGAGCTAAAAGCAAGCTCTCACAATTAATGCACATCTGTTTGTGATAGGTTCGTACATTTAGGCTGTACTCAAACACTCACAAAACGTAGCGCCAATTTCACACAAACAGCTGGCTGAGAGATTTGAGATCGCAACGTGAAATGCAGAATTACTTTAACTGGAGACAACGTTTTCGTACAAAATCAAGATTGGCAACCATTCTGGAATTCGTGTTTGTTGTCACTGGCAACCCATCTTTGACATCTGGCAGCTGGATGTTGACAGCTGAAACTTAAACTAAAGCTTAAATTGTATAGAGAAAAATAAATCTTGTTGGCAGGGCTCAAAAAGTTACACATCCATTCATTGTGCAAATACCTTATTATTCCATACCAATCCTTAGGGAGCCCCACCACCTGTAGGAACACAATTAACTAGTTAGTGAATACAAGTATTATTTTTCGCTACTTCTTGTAGATCTTTTGCTGACGTCAGTGAACAACAGTTTTCTTAAAACAATAGTGCCTATGACTAATGTTAAATATGTGCATTCATGAACTTCATAAACGAAATGCCCAAGATCTTTATTGGGAAGTGCTCCCGAATCTTCACCATCACGGTTGGTGGGCAGCCTCGCAAACTTGCTCGGTAAATTCTGTTTACCCCTGGTATTGTTCTTTTGCAGCAACCTCCAGCTGCAAACCCTCTCTGCTCCAGCTCATCTGTACGGCGGAGGCATCTCGCTACAAGTCCTAGGAAGTTTCTGGTGCGCAAGATATCCGTGGGTATATGATTTGTTTGCGTAAGAAGCGTTTAATGCTCGGGATCTGTGCAATTGGGTTTCCTTCAAATCCGTTCAAAGTCTTCCTGCACAGTTTTTCCATCGCACAGATAAACAGCATCTCAAAGCGGAGACTCTTCGATCGCATCCTATTCAGCTCTTCCAGATGTGTATGTCCACAGTGATCCCATCGTTGGGGTTTTCGGGAATACACCCAAAAGTGTCCCCAGCTAGACGGAAGTATGTCTGTCTGGCTAAGAAAGTAGGTGGTGGTGAAGAGTGTGCATAAGATCGGACAAACCTGCTGCCGATTGGTCTTACACGGATCTTCAATACGAGACAAATCTACACCGTGTATCGGCACATACCAAGGAATTCGAGCAAGTGTGGCAGAAATACAAAATGCTCCGGTGTTACATTGGTTGCATCGCGTTGGATCGAGCGCTTGTACAGCAAGATAGGGGATCTGAATGCTAATCTTGGGTCCGCAAGGTGTGGCAGACATTGGTGCATAAGGTGCACGTCAGGCAATTTTTAGCTAAATTGACACCTGGGTGATAGGCAGTTGCAGCATTGTCTTCCTCCCCTGCCAGTGTGGTATTAGGGTAAGAAATCGCGAGAAACAGACCTCTAGCACTTCTAGAACTGGCTCCAACAGTCAAAGTCCGACGTGGTGCGTGTATGTCCGCTGTATCTTATCAGACAACTCCTAAAGTCACATTAAAGACGTGACTCAAAATGTGTATTTTCTAGCTCACAAAGAAACGCCACACCAAGTCAACCCCAGCTCATACACTTAGCCAAAGAATACAACGACCGCACAGCAATCCATTGCGTATACGTAAAATGTGGACCACTGCATCCCTTCAGTGTCCCGTTCTCTGCTTTGTCAAAAACGAAATAGAAAGGTATCAATGGACGCAAGCAGAGTCAAGTAGGGACAGCAGAGTCACGAAGTGCTCGGATCCGCGGGAAAGTCAGACTCTCCGCGGGAACCGCTGGTATCACAATCTAAAGAAGCTTAGTACCACAGGCAGTTACGAATCAGTGACGCTTGCCCTCTCTCAGCAATTTGTCCCACAAACTTTGCCTGGTTTGGCCTCCAGCATCACGGACACGGAATTCTGGAATCTCTTGCAACTGTGATCCTGGCGGGGTTTTTTTTTGTGGATGCCACGTTATACAAATTTGCAGTAACAGGGAGCTTGCAATACATAGATTAAGAAAAGCCTGTGCTGGAGAAGCGTCTCGATTTAAAATAGAAATAAGCGGGAGAATTGAACCGAATTAAAGTCTACACTCCGGTATACGAGTGGGCAGCATAAGTGGCAGCCATGTGCTTTGTTAACGCATTGCATTGTTTGTTTGTGGAAGCAACTTGTCTCGAGCTACTGCGGGCCTCGTAATTGAATGGGCGCAACGTTTCGTCGATGCCTCAGGTCAGTTGCAAGCGGTTGAGTGATACCCTGCTTATAGCTGCTTAGATGACTTTCTTCCCCCACAGTCTCTGCATCGTGCTCTACGTTTCCTGATTTGTCTAAGTTGAGCCATCCTGTTGCTGTGGGCTTTGTTCAAGCCCTTTATCGATTTTCGTTGCTTGTGACGGCATCGATGCGTAGCGGCAGCTTTTGAAGGATGATATCATGCGCCAGATCCTCCTCTGACTAGCAGCAGTGCTTCAGATAACCCACCCAGTAAACAGCGGAAAAGTGCGTGCTCGCAATTCACCACACGTTTGTTTTGTGAACTCGGTTATCCATTCCTTCAAGGCTCGGCTACTATATCATGCATCTAAATTGCCTCTTGTTACCTATCTTTAAAACAGCTGATAATTCTGAAAGAAATGCCTCTACCACATCTATGGCTTTGGTCTCCGCTTATAAATCCCTGGCACATGTTCGGGCGGAGACCACTCTCTTCTCTACACGTGACTGGGTGCAAAAGAATTTTGGCAAGAAGATGAGACAGCCGTTACACGCCCTGGTATTCCAATGATATTATTCCTGATTCGAGACTAGGTACAGAAAGAGTTCAACTGTAGCCTGGCCGTGTACATAATAATGTGGTGTCTTATCCTCGATTTCTTGACTCAAGCAGCAGCCGAGGTCTTTTGAAATCTGTCCTCGGCTGCTACCCTCGCTAATTCCTTACGCTTAATTTCGTATCTTCTGATTTCTATGTGCTACTAAACCTACTAAACTTATCCCAAGAAAACCATCACTGTAAGATAATTCCCCTTAGTTGTCAGGCCCGGAAACTGTCAAATGGCGGGCCGGGAAATCGATAAAAAAAATGGACAAAGGAATGTAGAGCACGCAGAAAAAACCCTTACTGCAATAGTCGGAATGCCCTATCCCCTCTCCCGCCTTGTCAAGGAGGCTCTTTCTATTGGAAAGGATAGGGATTCAGTGGCCAACACTAGGGCCATAGCTAGTGAACATGTAGTTCTTTCAGGACCTTACTAGGGCAAGTACTGGTGTGCTCTGTCATTTTGGGGAAGTGCTCACATTATCACACACTTCTCCTCTTGAGTTGGGTTATTGACTTCTTCTATTTGTTCGATCAACTCCTCGAACAGCTTGTCAATATTTATGCCATCTTTAACACTGGTTTCCAAGAATTTGCATCCGAATTTACGTGCAAGCTTCTCCCCGTCGGAGTATTCGACTTGTCTCTGGTAATCCAAATCACTCTTATTCCCCACAAGGACAAGCGGAACGCTATCCAGTCCCAACAGATCTAAAATCTTATCTCTGATAATTTCTATCAATTCAAACGACTGCCACAGCGTGACAGAGTAAACTAATAAATACCCATGTATTCCAATCAAATGCTTTTCGTTCATCATAGAAAATTCATCTTGACCAGCAGTATCTAAAATTTCTATCGTATAATGTTGGTTCTTGTAGGTTATCTGCTTACTGAAATTATTCTCAATAGTCGGGTAGTATGACTCGACAAAGTGGTCCTCAACAAACTTGACTGTCATAGATGACTTGCCCACCGAGCGTGAGCCTACTACGGCAAACTTCCTTGTCTTGACCATGTTGTCATTTACTTTTTTGCGATGGACCCCAGATTTATAGGCGGTTGGTCACGTGAAGCAAACGTTAAGGGAGTGTGTACAGCTGGCTCCGATAGGAAAGATAAGAGTGTCAAAGTTGCAACACACGAGGTAACCACATTAAGTTTAGGTCCATCCTAAAGTGTAGCAAGTGTAGCTCCAGGTTTTTGAGAATCGTTTTGTCACTTTTCCTCCAGTCTAGTTGTCTTGGGATGAAGTGACGAACTGGCAACAAAGTACATAATCGACCCATCTCCAAACTGACAAAAAAAGGAGGCATTTGGAACAGGGTGATAAGACACAACGTCACCACTTTTCCATATATTAGGCACGGAAACTTTACCCTAATGTTAGTGGTGTGAATATGCGGCTTACCGATTGGTCAAAAACTCTCGCTTCCTCATAGGCTCTACCGTGCAGAAGCTCAGGGCATCTTGGCACAGTCAGCAAGGTGGTATTGATCGTGTTACGTAGATCCAAAAACATGCTCCCATCTCCTCGGATAATTTTGAGCTTTGTGACTTTGTTACACTCACCTGCAACGAGCTATTTAATAGTTTAATCTCGCTACTACCACCAGAGCGAGCACCGCGCCAGAAGGAAGACAACACAATATTGATATTGTTGCTAACCAAGGGTCAGAATTCCACGGCGTTTCCCGTTCCGTTTTCTCTTTAAGTTGAGCTACTTCCAGAATTCCCGGTTTTGTTCCTCTGGATCGTACCATAGTTTCCAGAAGTCGTAAAGACTTTATCTGCACAAGCACTAAAGTTGACATATAACAGCCACAAGGGTGAATACAAGCACCTATTCTAAATCCTAGCCTTTGGTGATCCATTTGTAAAGATCAATCAATGCCCTGATCTCGCCACCGATTTTGGTACTGGTGGTTTCACTTCCCCAGTTTCCGCTTTGACATTAGTGGAACGACAACACCCAACGTATATGCAAAGTCTGGAGGCTCCAGTGTGACAGGGAACAGTTAGTAGCAAATGTAACCCTAAAACTTGTTTGTAACATACTTGACACAATAGAGGGCACACCCCTCCAAGAGTTCGCAGCCAGTGGTCCCACGAGAAAGCGGTGGAAGACGGAATGCAAAAGCAGCGCGGTTTCGTAATGTGCTCGAAGACTCTGTCCTTTATGCCTCCTCCTTGAGCATCAGGCTGTCACTCAGGATTCCATTCCCAACACGCCTGTGAATTGCTCGTTTCTCATGGTTACGGTGCGTTGATATGCACCATTGCGCTACAAGGTTGCGAAAACATTACAATCAAGCGAACCTTGTTGGGTACAATGGGTGTCTCCGAACAATAACTTCAAACATTTTTGCCCAGGTTCGTATTACGACCAAACCCGAGCACCACATCAAGTCATTACCAAGTCGCTGAGCGGTTTTAAGAAATTTTGGTTGATGCTTCCTGTCGCAGAAGTTGCAACCATGTGCGGTTTTGAAGCCCACAATAGCGGACTTTTGAGCGAAAAATATAAGGGTCTACTGAGGCCCAAGTAAGCAAGAAATGCAACAGAATAGGGTTGTGGAGAGGTGCATGAACTGGTTTGAAAGCCCATTTAGCCATATGCGTCCAAGCAAAGTTTGCAAATAACCGAGTTGATGCGATTAACCGATGACATAACCGATTTTGATGGAACTGCTCTTGAAGCAACTTGGCGCGTTTGCAGAGCTGGGTAAAAAGTCACAAGGCAGCAGAACCCCATGGGCATTTAAAAAGACAAAAGGGCATACATTGGTGACCTTGGTGACCTGGATGGTTGTCTATCTGCTTGAGCACCACCTTGAAACTGGCCGATATGCTACTTCAGCACAGCATCAAAAGGATAAGGCACCTCCGGGACATCACATATAATGGCAAACCGATAGCACACCCCTAGTGATCCATTGTGGGCTAGCAAAGGATTCAAGCTGAAATGAAACACCGAAGATTATCTCGCGTAGAAGTATGAAAATAAGTGAACGCCGAAATACTCCTTGCAGTGATACAGTCACAGGTTCGTTGCGGTGTGTTTGGGGGGAATCGGATGATCTTGCAACCGAGCCCGCGATCCTAAAGATGTTTTGGTAAAGGGTGAAACTAGGACTTCGGACGCTTGTACCCACAAAGAAGGGTGAACGCAACTTTGTTTTCTTATGAAGTGGGACTACCCGTATCTTTGGAAATTGCTTTAGCTGGCCGTGCTCCCTGGGAAGGGGGTCTAGGCGGCTCTGTCAGTTCACAGACAGGGGTGTACGAACTTTACCTTTCTCACCATAATTTTAAGCGCTTGTGCAGCGGCTTTAAGAAATACTACATCATCAACTTCTTCGCTTGGTTTTCGCCAGAATTGTACAAGGGAGTTCATGTTTTCTGGAAAAAAATACCGTTATGTGCGTACCCAGCACCATTGATATTGTTTGGTAAGAATTTTCGAACCCCTTCATACATATTTGCAAGAAGCCTTCTTTTGCGAAGTGAGGTTCGCAAAGGAAAACGCCCAACGGTGAGGGTGGAAGGCGAGCCAACAATGCTGGACAGGGTCCATTCGTAGCATGGGATGCGGAGGCACACACTGATGAGGTATGTGCCGGCCGAAAGTTTGTGCCGAGGGGCACGGGGGGAGCCTGGGATCCAAAAGCGCTTTGCTGTGTCTTTGCCGGTCCTACGTTGCCACCAAGAGATTTGTAACCTGGTGGAGTAGCCAGCTGTAAAAGTGCATTGAAATAGGCGAAGCACACACTGGATGCTTACGCACTAACGCAAGTGAAAGTTTGTCATGATGATCTCATGAGGAATCTTGAAACGCCTTGATGCATCTAGGTTTAAATGAACGGAATATCTTCGCTGCATGCTTTCCATTTTGATATTGTTTACATTGGAGCAGGGATTATTGATTTCCCGCTAATCGAGCGGGACGATACTTCCTGCTTCGGTGCAATAGAGCTTGTGTATGTCTGCGAATCCGGTGGCCATGAACCCTAGCCCGATCTTGCTGCCAAAGTGAAATAAATTTTTTCGCTCGTAACGCCTAGTGAGTAAAGCACCACTAAAGCAGGCTAAAGTTGACCCCCCGGAGAGGAGTCCGTAGCGAGCGTTGCTGCGATTGCTGCCGCTGTCCCTCCAGTGACGACATGGCGTTTAGCGAGCGCAGGCAGATAAAGTCTCTGTGCGCTTTCAGCTCCTTGCTACATTATGCACCAGCTTTGTTGGGAATTTGTGAATTTGGCTTTCTGCATGTAATTATAATTCAACTTTGTTGGCCACTCCAAGCCTGTAGACGCAAAAACACGCAGAAGTGCAGTCAACTACGTGTCGCTGGTGAGTGTTCGGTTAATCCAGCTAGTTGCTACGTCCAAAAGGGCTCACTATTGACCCCTTTTCGTTGCACACTGGATTCTCACCGATCGCAGTATGTGTCGCCATTTTGTTCAGACTGCTTTTTTTTTGGTGGCAGAGGCGGATCATTTGCATCTGTCCGGGAGGCTGCATGACATGCACAAAGGAGTTGGTATGAACTACCGGAGTGGTTTGGCTTGCGTTTGTGCTTGTGGTTGGGTGGCTCTTGAAGACGTACGCTGGCTCAACAATATTTATTGCTGTCTGGCACTAGTAGGAATGTAAACAACCACGAAACCACAACAAATGCAGCGTCAGGTGCTGCCAATGTACGGGTAGCGTTTTGACGCGGCGGCTATCAAGAGTGTCTAAAAAGGCTCAAACTGTTCCACACAAAGGTGTTGATGCCTACGACATGGTGTCCAGCGTCAAGGACGCCTACAATATTGCATAGCGACAGCAAAGTGTCCGCGCCCACGGTATCATGAGTGCACCCACCACCCCCTTCGAAGCGCCCAGTAGCTAAAGCGCCAGGAATAGCGTACCAACACAAGTACAGAAAACAGCAGCCTCTCGCCCAGTCTAGTCTCATTAACCCTCTGGTGTCGCTGTCTACATTAATGGCTCGTTGTTGCAGTCTGATTAATGCTTTGCCGCTCACTCTCATAAATGCTTTGTGCTGAGTCTCACTAATGCCTTGCCGCTCACTCTTCACCGCTCACTACACAAGTCTCATTAATGGCTTCCGCCTTCTATCAATTCTAACCTATATTCGTAACCATGATGGATCAACCATCCCTAAACCTTAGCCATTTGCTCTTCTGGCATCACTTCAAACCCTTCTCTCTTCTTCTTGGTGCTCGAATTTTCATAGCCCAAGCACACCTTTTTACTTCTCTCGCAGTTGAAGCACAGTGGTTTCCTTTCGTCACACTTGATTCTTCTCTTTCTGCAAGTCAAGCAGCCAGTTCTTGTTCTTCTCTTTATTATTCTTCTCTTGTTGAGGAGAGCATTGTTTTCTTCATAAAGAACGTGGTGCATTGGGACGGGCACTCCGTAGGGCATTTGCATTGGCATCACCATAGGGTAGTAGGGTTGTTGGACCCACTGCTGATTATTGTAGTAGTATAAGCCGTTCGAGGTTGGGGCGCGGCCCAGCGCGGGCACGCTGGCGCTAGTGCTCGCGAGCAGCTGCATTCCCAAGGGCGTCGCTGGGGGCGCAGGGTTGTTGGTTGGCGATTGACCTGGCGAGGAAACCGCTGGGTTGGACGACGGAGACATCTCCTCCCCCCTCAGCAACATGTAGTGCACCTGGCCGCCGTGGTTGTAACCGTCAAAGTCTCGGGATACGCTGATTATGGGCTCGGTCAGTCTTCTTATTGGCTGTGGAATGGATGGGTTGGTGGGCGCAATCACAACAGGAGGTTGGAGATGCTGCTGTTGTTGGAACCCGTTCGAGTGCGGTGCAACAGCACCCGACATGTGTGGAGACGTTACTTGTTGGTTGAAGCTTGGGTGACGAACAAGCAGTGGCTGGTGGTGAGCACCACCAACAGGCACCGGCATTGGGGCCGAGGTGGGTGCCAGAGGCAACGGTGCTTGTGGAGAATGCACTGGCATGTGGTTGGCGGTAGGGTTATGCATACCAACAGGTCTGACGCCAGCGACATGGGGCAACTGGTGCAACAGAGAGAGCGAATGCGACAGTTTCAACACATGTTCTTCACTAGGACCAGCTATCACTGAAGGAGCTGGTTTGTATTCCAAGGGGATTCGAGGAATGGTGGGACTGTGTATGACTTCCGCCGTCACAGCGTTGGGACTGGGAACCTTGGTCCCTATCATAAGTTCCGATACAGATGGTAGTTGGGTCATTTTCTCTTGAGCCTGTGTTTCAATATCCCCTTGGATTTCCCCATATATATACTGTAATTACAAAATTGTTTGGCTTGGGGAATAAATCATATTTTCTTTGTGTCACACTTGTACATGCATTTACATATACAGCGCTCGGTATTTTATGCTTGTCCTAGAATATAAAAAAAAGAATCCATCCCCAAATAATATCTTTTTTTAAAAAAATATTCAGGCGTAAAAAATAATTTTCCACAAATAACAAACTTAGAGTTTTTGTCACTCACACATGTACACATCTGCTTTTTTTTTTTTTTTTAGGAAAGCGGCGCGACTTAAGAAAACAAGAACAACAAAATGGCACCATAATCTACAAAATGGAGGGTGATGGTGGGGGGGACGCACAACCACCAAGATTGTTGCTAACTTATTTTGGTTTTCATCGTTTCGCTGGATCTTCAGTTGCAAACCCAAATTCCCTTTCCCGCGCAACGCATGCTGCGGTGATGGAAGCAGAACCTTCAACACTTTTGATTAACTTTTAAGGTTTCCTTATTTTTTTTCCTTGCAATTTAGCTTGTCCTACAGCTTTTTTTTTGCCTGCATCACAGCTTTGCCAGCTCTACAGTTTTTCCTAGCCCATCTCTATTGTTATCGCCTTCATTTTAAATGGTGGTATGATCGATGAAGTATACAAAGATCTTGACACATATGATCAGGCCCCGGATTGGAGGCTGAGCGCCGAATTCGGGATCCGCTTAAATGATCAGCAACAATGTCGAGGGGGCAGTTTTCTTTTTTTCTAGTGTTTCTATTGCGAGCCTGATATTAACGTTTCATGGTTAGCGAGGTAAGCAGGTCATTCCAGGTCCCAAAGAACGATAAAATTAGCGAGCGAGGAGACGCGAACTTTAGTAGGGCCCTAAATTATTTAGTTGGCAAGACCACTAGCGGTCAATTCCAACCGAACTTTTCATTCACACTCTTCAACAGCCTACCACGCCTCCAATGCAGGTGATTGAAGTTAGCCTTGACATACAGCTGATCTTCTCTAGCTATTACTTTTCGGTCCCTTTTGACATGGTGGGCTTGGATGAGAATGATCGTTTGAAAATATTACATCTAGCTTATACTTTGTGTTCATGTTAATTTCACCCTATTTGGAAGTGATCCGCACACAACATGGTTCGTTTTTTGCAGAAGAACCTACTAAAGAGTATTGTTTCCTGAGAATGTGGAGGAGGTTGGAACGAGGGATTTCGGATTTTCGAGCATTCTGAAGAGTTTGGGATTGGCGAGCTCAATTGAATCAAAAAAAAATCTACACTGCTATGTATGTCGAAGCATTGACCTGTGGGGTTCAAGGGTAGTATCTTGATCCCTGTAACTACATTCTCCAAGTTGTGAAGAAGTTTCGATCCTTGGTACTTTCAGCCATCCCTCTGCACAAATTCGCCCAGATCGATAAAAATTCCAGCCTCAGCATTTGCATGATAAGAAAAAAATACGAATTACTGGCAAAATAATTACGAGACTTTTTTGGCCGGTCGGCTGCATCCAAAATATCGGAGTTCAGAGAAATTCAGCGCAAAACAGCTGAACCTCAGGACTGACAGAGCGCTTTATTAAACTTCTTAGACTGAACCATTTCAATTTTACGGGATGTTGGCTGTACTAACTGAGATGTTAAAACAAGGTTTTTATCTGTCTAACCTTATCTTATTTAATCTTTCGCTCAAGCAAGCAGGTGTGTCAGAATTGTTGGGCCTATCTGCAGGGAGAGATCAATTGTCATCGGCAAGCTCCAAGACTTAGAAAAGCGCTCTTTTTGCTCCGTTTGTGAAATAGCGATATTTCGTATAACCTAACCAGTTAGTCGCAAATTACAATTCCCGCTCGCTTTCACATTAAACTGCGGTGTCTCCTAATTTCTCTCCCTGCAGCTTAATTCCGCGGTGCAATTTAAATTGGTATTCTCTTCAGGTTTCTTGCCTGGCCTATTGTTTATTCTTTCGCAGCCGTGACAGATAACGAGCTCATTATGGAGCACAGCCTAAATACTGACAGTAACAGAGGTAAGCAGTTTGAATATCATCATCACTTCAGCATAACCACAGTGTTTAACGTATAAAAATAGAAATAAACTCACATAAAACCTTAAAAAAGCCCCTCATGCTAGCTTTTCAACTTTTTCCGAGTTAAGTGGCGTGGTTTCTCTTGAATTTTTTCAGTCTTATATGTACATTCTCTTTTGGGGATACGGATATGTGTATTCATATGCACAAATAGATGTTACGTAACTTATCTCGCAGATTGCTATTTTCATTTGCCTCTCTGTGAGTCACGTGAGCTCTGCATTTATCGCAGCCTGCGATCTATTATGCGGAAAATCTTTATTGTTAATTTACATTACTAAGGAGTGATCTGGGAGGCTAGGTTCTTAGAGAGCTCAGTATGACACCTCACAAGAATGTGCTAACCTTAGCTTGCTGTTCCCTCGAAAAAAAAAACTTTGAATTCGGTTTTGATATAAAATAAATACCTGGAACGAAAGGCACTGCAATGGCTAGAACTTTTGCAAATCTTCCTGAAATACTGTGATCGCATGCTTCAAATCAGTAACGCACAAGGTGCTTTTTGAGGGTATTATTTTATGTGTTTGCTTCTCGGAAAAATCTTCTAACGCCCACAAACACCACTCGCTAGCGAGGAAAATAAAATACTGCAGGACTTCTCGATACTTCACGTGACCCAACAATAGATTCAAAGACAATTGCTGATAAAAATAAGTGGGAACATTTCAAGATGTTACACTTAAATATATGGAAGACGGAGATCTTTAGGCTTGAGTCAGCGAGGAGGTGGCGTGTAGCTAGTTTGCTGATAATAAAAAAATAGGGATATTGTTTACAAACAAAGAGCCGGAGTGGCCAATGATAGGCGCCAGCTGGAGCTTTTCAAAAGATTCTTTTCCAAGGAGCCAACAAATACATTTGATCCATGCAACTATTAAATTGAGCAGGCAATAACGTAGCATTGAGGTAGCAGTAGCTGTCGCTAAGATGACGTCGACACTAAACGTTAGCACATTGCTGCACATTGCTGCAGGCTGAGGGAAAGGCTTGCTTCATCTTTTCTACAATCTTATTGCGCAGGCGGCGCACCATCTTGCTCTGCAAACAGCAGCATGAGCCGGTACTGTTTTAGATTTCCATTTCAGGGAGTGAAAGTCTGCAACGAATGTTTCAGGCAAGATTCCACAAACTAGGTGGACATTGAATTTGCAGCACGATGGTCTGGGAATAGTACCATCATCAGTCCATTGAAGCAGAGTTAGATTTTGCGGTGCACGCACAGAATCAACTAGTCCCGCTAGCGGAGAACACAGGCGAGTTAAAGAATGGAACACTCGTAGCGATGCAATGTTAGGCTCGGCAGAAAAGAATGTCAATAAAACCCCAACAATAGTTTCTCTCCACCCACATTCCCCTTTGAATACACTGCAAGCCAAACAATGAGATATCACCTCCTTTTGTTCGGAAGGTACTTCTAAAAATCGCATAGTCGCCGTGCAGTGAAGCGAAACTTGCGTCTCTCATGCAGCGGGCGCCTGTACTATAACAAAGAGTACAGTGTAGCCTGAACGTATTCCTAAGGTTTCACATCAGAAACAAAGAGACTCCATTATGAGAAGCGTTTGTAAACCAGCTAGCATATGTTTGCATGACATTAAATCCCTTGGTTACGTTTCTACGTTAAAGATGTTACTGAGGTGCGTATGAGGCGTTGGAAAGATTCTATTTTTCAGCATTGCAAGATGTTACCTGGAGGCAATAACCCGCTCAACAGCAGCGGCCTATCGGATGCGTTTCCAATGTGCTATGTCGCCATAGTTCCTTGATGTGGCTATTGTCTGTGTGCCTAACGGGTGAAATGCCTCTTTAGTAATATCAATGAGATACGAGGTGGACGCGGCTTGGTTGCTCATCTACTTTGGCCCGCTCCCCCTGTAATTGGTGCTTGTCTCCAGATGGTCACGACGTTTCAGGTCACCTGAATTGGAATGGGACTGCCTTTGGGGCACCAACGATTGCATCTCCAGCGCATACACTCACGCAGGTATACACATATATCCATCCAAACCACGTGAACCTGGGACCACGTCAACCTATTGGGGCGCCCCAAACGAAAAACGCCGAATAGGCTGTTGACTGCCGTTATTATACAGCAAAAGCGTAGAACAAAACGACCAAGTGTTGCAATTACGAAGGCTTTAACCAAGCCTTAGCCGATGATCAGGAATAAGCATAAACGGTGGTTTGATGTTTGGTCTCGGAGATAATTATTCGCCCATAATTCAGCATACACGACAGTCGATAAATCCGGCAGCAACTGCATGTTTGTGGGCCACCCAATTGAGTTGAGCTACGCACACGAAAGTGGTTGCTAAAAAGTCGACTCATTTTTTGGTGCTTGTGGCGCCTCTGAAAAGCTGGGGAAGCCGCCTGTTGAAACGCCTACGCTTTTACGAACTGTTGCTAGGCTATCCCCCACGCAGCAGCCTCAACCAAGCTTCGGCTCTTCTACACTCTTTGGAGTACGGGCATTCATGTGAGATATACACGCATCTCGCTACTCGGTATTCAAACTCCTAAGCGAAGCTGCAATGCACGCTAATTCACGATCATGCGATCTCCCTAACATACAGTTTTCTGGCTCTCTAACCATCTTGTGTAAGCTTGTGAAAAAGTAACAAACTACGAAAACGCCTATCGGCGCATGATGCCCGTTCTGGGGAGTATTCCCCATTCCAGCCCGCGCTTGCAAATCCTGGCACTCGAATAAACCTTCGTTTTTCCCCTGTGAATGTACGTTTCAATTGGTTATGATCACGTTGTAGGCACATAACTAAGTTATGATTACCGCGCATTACAATAAAGACCTTACATGCCGATCATTCTCTCGGTTCAAAAATAAGATTGGTTGAGGTGCACTGAGCAGCACAGCATCTCCTCAAAAGTCTACTTTTGGGCATAGGGTAGATGGCATTTTGACTTGTATGTGCCTTATTGTCCCCACGCAGGAGCTTGTTTAAACACTCCCGCTCGACAATGGCACCGATAGACGATTCCAAACATTGACACCACCTGGACAATTGCTGAAGTTGACGTCCGTCGCCCCCCTCCATCTCCCCCCAAACAATAGACGTGCTCCGGTTAACTGAATCAGTTGGCTAAGTCGACCATTTCCGCAAGGTTCGTGCAGAATAATGGACGCATTCACCCTTCTTCTTTTCGCAAACAATAAAGTTTTGACGCTTATCTTGAACACAAGATGCTCAAAGCATTTCGTCATCGCTCCGTATCAGTCGTTAGTACACACATGTACAGATAAATATAACGCACACACACGCATACATGCACACATGCACACACACTCACACATACCCGCTTACACACACGGTAGGCTCTGTCGCTCACTTACAGCTTCCACACACTCACACACCTACACTTGTTCTTGTCTGCAAATTCAAAGCCATATTTGCATGCGATCGTCTGAAACACCGCTCCCCCCTAATATTTTACGTAGCAACCTCCATGTACCAATGTGGTTAGGTTTTTGAAAGTGACTGCCCCCCTTTGAGAAAAATTCCCTCACAGCTGATTTAGTAGCTCCTACATCAAAGAAGATAACAGGGCAAAAAGACATGACGAACTATAATCTGACAATGAAAGTGTTCGAATAATAATCGGCAATAGTCGTCTAACAATAGAAACCTTAGCAAGGGGGCTCCATGCTCGTGGAACTTAGGCACCAATTAAGGCAGGTGAGATGACCCTCACCAGGATAGAACTGTCAATGCTCATAGCGGTGCCTCACGCTGCTCGTACGGCTTATCCCTGATTCATGTATCTGTCTCTAAGATTAAAATTACTGTGTACAATGCTTTCTTGGAATGACGTTTCAACACGCATGTTTCCTTTTCTGTGCTTGTTCCTGGAACGGTGCTGGTGTGGGGAACGAATTTCAGGTATTCCATGTGCTCCAGGCACCAACTTCCGCTGCCCATAGAAAGGTGGTGGTGGCAGAGTCTGTCGCGGTTGACCTCTTGGTGGTCTCAAGTCACTCGCTGATCGTCTTTTCCACGTGGCATTCTCGACTGCTACCTTCTTTTCTTCAGATTGGCCATCAATCTTACTCGCAGCGGGAGGCGTTTTTCGGCAGATCTTATTGTTCACCTCTGTGCACGCAAGTGAAGATTTGTGAAATTCTTACGTCAGTTTCCGTCCTGAATAGTCTTTTACCATGACAGGAAGGTAGCTCGGATCGGTACGAGTCCTCTTGTAATGGTCGTCATCAGGGTGAATCTCCAAACAATCAAACCCAAAACAAAGTGCCCGGGTCTTGCTGCTTGTGCCGCCCAGTAAGCTCAATTCATCACCCGCGGATTCCTTGTCTCCCATTGAGACCCTATTGAATGTAAATGAATGCTCTGCTGGTCTAATCTCCCACCAACAATGGAATGCCTCCATCGACAGCTTAGTTCACCCCACTAAGCTTTTGTGTTATTGGCACAAGTGTGTGTCATGGGGACCTCGTTGTCCCTGTTCGCTAAATTCGCTTGGCCGAGCTTTTTTTTTTGCGATATTGCGTTGGCCCAGTGACGCCATCACTATTTCCCGTTTCATTGTTTCTAGCGAGCTCTTGTATCTTCCCAAGATCCCTTTTTGTGTTGTTTGTCGTTAGCGAGGAGAACGCTATTGTAAGCTGTGATAATTTATCACAAGGGTTTGCTTAGTGAGGAGAAACAATTTGGGGCTCACAATGAATAACCTCTCGCTTGCAAAATATTGTTATTGAATTCATCTTCATCACGCCTTGCATACAAAATAGTGAGGATTTCATCAAGGTTATGAATAAGTATTATTACCAACTTGTGGCTGTACAGTATGTTAAAATGTGTCAATATTTCACAAGCGGTATCTCTGGCTTTGAGATGCGCCGCTGAAGCACCACGACTAAGCACTGTGAATTTAAAGTGATCGTTGGACCGGTGTGGAGGTGACTTAAAAGCCAATCTCAATTACCAAGTAACCACTAAAGACATCGTGCACCTTTGCGCTGCTAAAAGGATGCGCTGCAGTAAGAATACTGCAAAAATTAAATAAACCGGCTACAACAAATCAAAATGGGACTGAAATCTCTCAATTGACCCATAGAGCAACAGTATTGCACTCAATATTGGAATTGAGAACACTGAACACATGTGAAGTAACCTCTTCGTTCGATGGAGCATAGCTGCAAATTGCCATAAGAGCTTACACGATTGTGTCCTTTCCAGCAAGTTCAACCTTACCTTGTGAGGTTCCTCGCTAATTTTGAGTTAGTGAGTGCAAATTATCCCCTGTAGGGAAGCGAGCAGCTAAAACTCCGCGAAAGTTAGTGAGAACACTTGGAAATCATTCAAATTTACCGCGAGTCGCACCAGTGCACCAAAAAAAAATGCCAAAAGTTGCCTCCACACTATTTTTTCTTCTCATCTCATCTCAAACCACATCATGTCCGACGACGAATATGACATTGCAGGGACCTTAGCCCTCAATCCAAGTGATGACAGTGATGACTTTGGCGATTTCAGTGGAAGCGAATCTGAATCTGAGGACGAAATCAAAACAACTAGCACAAGTGGATCCAAGCCCTCCTTCCCATCACTCGAGCTTTCCGATGACGAAGACGATGACTCAAATGATCTTTCTTCCTACTTCCCAACCAACCAAGCCAATGCAAAGAAAGCCAAGGCAGGTTCATTTGCTTCCTTTGGATTCTCCAAGTTCATTCTTCAAAACATCTCAAAGAAAGGGTACCGTCAACCCACACCTATCCAGCGTAAAACCATTCCTTTGATTATGGAAAGCAGAGATGTCGTGGGTATGGCCCGTACCGGTTCGGGTAAGACGGCAGCATTTACACTCCCAATAGTCGAGAAGCTTAAGGCGCACAGTGCCAAAGTTGGGATTAGGGCTCTTATTCTTTCACCCCTGCGTGAATTAGCATTACAAACCTACAAGCAAGTCAAGGAATTCTCCAAAGGCACAGACCTTCGTTCAATTGTTTTAATTGGTGGTGACTCGCTTGACGACCAATTTGCCTCCATGATGTCTCAGCCAGATATTGTTGTTGCCACTCCAGGTCGTTTCTTGCACTTGAAGGTCGAGATGTCGTTGGAATTGAAGACCATCGAAATGATCTGTTTTGATGAAGCAGATCGTTTGTTTGAAATGGGTTTTGCCGAACAATTAAACGAATTATTGGCCTCCTTGCCTGCCCAACGTCAATCCCTCTTATTCCTGGCCACTTTACCAAGATCTTTGGTTGACTTTGCCAAGGCCGGGTTGACAAACCCAGTCTTGGTCAGATTGGATGCGGAAACAAGGGTCTCTGACCAGTTGCAAATGGCTTTCTTTTCCACCAAAAGGAACGAAAGAGAAGCTAACTTATTACACATTTTGCAGGAAGTCATCAAACTCCCCCTCCCCACAGCAGAGGAAGAAGAAAAGTACAAGAAAGTGTCAGAAAGGCAAGATTCTGAGGATGAGTCTGATGCCGAAGTCGGAGATGATAAGAAAAAGAGGAAAAAGTTCAAGAAAGAAAGACTCCCACCGGCCAACCAACTTCCCTCACCAAATTCCACCATCATCTTTGTTCCAACCAAGCACCACGTTGAGTATATTGCTTCAATCCTTAAGCAGGTTGGATACTTGGTTTCGTACATTTATGGTACCTTGGACCAACACGCACGTAAGAATCAATTATACCAGTTCAGGGTGGGTGTAACAAGTATCTTGGTGGTGACCGATGTGGCCGCTCGTGGTATCGATATTCCTGTCTTGGCCAACGTCATCAATTACTCCTTACCTGCATCGTCTAAAATCTTTGTTCACAGAGTTGGTAGAACCGCAAGAGCCGGTAACAAGGGTTGGGCTTACTCCATCATTAACGGAAGCGAATTGCCGTACTTATTAGACTTGGAAATCTTTTTAGGAAAGAAGATATTACTTCCTACTTCTTCTATTGAGCCTAATTACGTCTCGAGGTTGGTGATCGGGTCCGTTCCAAGACAAGAGCTTGAAATACAACAAGAGACCTTTGAAAGCATAGTCAAACAAAACTACGACATTGAAGTGATCCAGGGTGTTGCAACCAAGGCCGAGAAGCTCTTCTACCGTACTAGACAATCCGCCAGTCCTGAGTCTGTTAAGAGGTCCAAGGAATTGGAGGGTTGGGACGAACAGCACGCTATTTTCGGACCAAACTTGGAGCTTGAAAAGGAAAAGTTCCTCGCCAAGTTGGCCAACAGAAACGTCAAGGAAACCGTTTTTGAGTTTGGTAAGAAGAGAGATGGTGACGAGATGGTGAACTTTATGACCAAGCGAAGAAAACAAATAGCACCTATCGAGAGAAGAGCAAAGGAAAGAAAAGACTTGCTTGCTATGGAAAGAGAAGCTGGGTTGACTCACAAACTCGAGGACCAAGTGTTGCAAGATATCGGAGAAGACGAGCTCCAGGATGCCTTTGAAGTTGGTGATGATAATGCCGCTTCAACTGATAGAAAGTCATACAAAGACTCTCAGTTCTTCATGAGTCACTACGCTCCTACGTCCGTGATTCAGGATCAGCAATTGTCCATCAACCTGTTTGCCAACGAGGCTTCGCAGGCCGCATTTGACTTGACAAATGACGACGAGAAGCTTGCAAGAAAGCAGGTCATGGTGTGGGACAAGAAGAAGGGTAAGTATATCAACTCTCAGCTGACTGATAAGAAGTTCATCATTGGTGAATCTGGTCAAAAGCTTCCTGCTACTTTCAAGTCCGGCAGGTTTGACGAATGGAAGAAGCAAAATGGAGGTAACTACAACACAGACGTGCAACTTGGCGGAAAGTTCAAGCACAAACAACAAAAGGCTCCTAAGTTGCCTGACAAGTTTAGAAACGATTACAGCAAGCAAAAGAAGAAGGTTGAGAAGGCTATTGACAATGGTGTGAGAGTCAAGGGATTCAACAAGCCAGGCCAGAAGAACGAATTGAAGAGTGTTGAAGAGATTAGAAAGGCAAGAAATGAGAAGGAAAAGAGAAAGGCTAAGAATGCCAGGCCATCCAAGAAAAGAAAGTATTAAGCATACCCCCGTCTTGATGGGAGCTTCCCTTACATATCTACAGTATATAGAACGTCGCATTTTCCATTTCTTTTTATTAGTGTAGGTTATATATCTCCGAGCGTCCCCGACTTAGGGTTTGCAGCCAATGGCGGGGGACGGGAAGTTGGTTGCAAAACGCGCAACGCCCCAAACGCTGGAATGTCAACACACACCTGTATTGCGTCCATTTAGTTTCTTCTACCTCCTCTACTGTATGGATGGTAGCCACCTCTTCTTTCTCTGTAGCCGCCTCTTCCACCACCTCTTCTATCTCCGCCTCTCATGGCACCCGAAGGACCAGAAGGAGGCGCTCTCCTTGGGCCCTTAGGCAAGTTGTTTCTTCTGCTGTCTTTATGAGGGTTGTCTCTCATCTCACTAGGACCTGTAGGGATTCCTCCACTTGGACCAGTTGGAATGGAGATGGGAGGAGTGTTAGCTGCACCAGCGTCCTTTTGCTCGTCCCCGTCTTCAGATTGCTGCTGCGGATTCAAAGGTTGAACAGGTTGTTCAGCTCCACTGCCGTCGGCCTGTCCAGCTGCTACTTGTTGTTGATACATATACCATTGTTGCATTCTTTGCCAGTATTCTTGCATCATTTCTGGAGTCATCTGCTGGCCGTACCCTCCTTGTTGCATTTGTCCGTATTGGTTGGCATAATTGTAGTATTGTTGTTGCTGCTGCTGTTGTTGTTGCTGAATCATTTGGTTTTGTTGGTGCTGGCCTCTAGGTTCAGCTCTTTTAACTTCCATTGTTTTTCCCTTTAATGTCAAGTACTTGTTGACAGTAACTCTGTCAACAGCGTCGGGCGAGTCATAGGTGATAAAACCAAACCCACGGGAACGTCCGGTGTCCTTGTCAATCATCAATTGTGCATCGATGATGGACCCAAATTGGGAAAAGAAGTCGTGGAAGTCTCTTTCATTAACCATAGGATCGATTCCTCCAACAAAAATCTTTCCAACTCTATCCTGCTCCTCACGTGCAATGGCCCTCTTAGGGTCAATCAATTTTCCGTCCAAAACATGGTCGGTCTTGATGACCTCATCAACAGACCTTGGGTCCTTGAATGTCAAGAAACCGAAACCACGTGACTTCCCCGTACTGCTGTCTCTCATGATGGTGTGGTCCAGCACTTCCCCAAACTTGGAAAAGTATTCAACCAATTTTTCTTCAGTAGTATCCCAGTTAAGACCCCCAATGAACATCTTTCCTGATTCCTTACCGACGCTGGATGGTTGGTGGAGGAATGTTTGTGGAGGTGGAGGAGGAGGAGCTGCTGCTCCTGGTGGGATGCTTCCTGGGAATTGTGGAGCTCCTGGGGCTCCTGGCGCAGCTGGGAACCCAGAGAAGTCGCCCGGAGGAGGCTGATTGAACTGCTGGGGAGGTGCGGCAGTCCCTGGAATAGATGGGGCTGCTGGTGCTGTCTGTTGTTGCGGAATCTGTGGTGGGACACTGTCTGCGGATGTGGCAGTTGTCTCGGCGCTTGCTACTGAGGTAGCACTGGCAGGTTCGGTAGTACTTGCTATGGAAGCGGAAGTAGCTGGAGCGCTAGAAGCAGACTCGGATCCACCACTAGCTAATTCATCCTTCTTTTCTTCTTTTACTTCATCTTCGCCACTAGTGGTCTGTTAGTATACTCGGGCTGCTAAATGCATCACAATTCATCAAAACTTACTAGATATCTTCAAACAAGGCTTCATCATCATCATAGGACATGTTGTATATAAGTATATAAGGACGTACGGAGGATCACAGATTAGTTTATTCAACTAAACAGACTATGTACCTATAGATTGTATGTTGTTGGTGATGATAGAAAAAATGAAAATGCACGACTTTGCGAAAAATGGTGGATGCATTTGGTAGCGCTGGCTCTCAGTCCACACTTTCCTTGTACGTGGAGAGACTGTCCGAAGTACGGATAAAGCGAGATGAAAAATCTAAGCCTGTCAACGTGAATATGTGCCTTCCTGTTCAAAAATTCTTTGTTTAACGCAGTATTTGGTGTAACTAACTTTGTCTTGGTGAATTGGAACTAGTAAAGTTGTATTACCTAGACATAGACTATTTCTCGAAAAAGATTGCTAAATATTTACAAAACATTTGAATTTTTGACTAATGGGGCTGTGAGACCTTTTACTACCGTGGAAGGTCAGAAACTTGTTCAGAAATGTCCTGAACACTGCTGTGTGTGTTGAAGAAGAAGGGATTGGTGTCTGATTGCCTATTTGGGATTGTATAACCCATTTGGCTGCGAATACCTTGTCCGCACACACGTGAAGGAAGCCAAAACTGTAGAAAGTGGCTACATATATAATTGAGACGTTAAGACGGCTTGAGTTCTATCAATGACCAAATTTATGAGTTTTTTTGAAGTAATGTTTTGTCAAGGTGAGTGAAATGTTTTACGATCGTAAGCCTCAAGTTTGAGCTCCAGCAAACTTCCATCAAATCAGACAATACAGTTCAGCAGCCCTTTGGTATATAATTAAAAAGGAAAGGCGGTTGCTCTTGGATCCTCAAAGTAGCACACTGGACGCTCTTGGATCGATGATAGAGTGGAGTGTACTTACTTATTGAGCTCATCTCGCTTGCAAGTGTGAGGTACGGCGAAATGAGGCCTGAGAAGGGTGTCTGTCAAAATCAGCTCAAGTCGGGGGTTTGAGGATCGGTGATACCAGTAGAATTGTCTCAGTGCCTTTCCTTCAATCTCGCCTTGTAGCGCTTTACCGTAGCGACCTGATATGTAAAGCTCGCTCGATGCCTAAAAAAAAAACCACATGAAGTCATATCTCATCTACTTCGCTCAGGCGTACCCCAACTTCAGGAGGGCCGAGTTAGAATCCCTTGCGGATCTCCATAACATTCCTGTGGACATCTCACACCACGACGAAAACTCACCCTTTCTTATTGTTCAGTTAGAGAACGACGAACAGGCTACCAATCTTGTAGCCAGATCCATCTTAGCTAGAGGAATCTATGAATTATGGGGCCAGGGAGAAACATACGAAAAGTTGCATCCATCAACCCAGGAAACCAGTTCTAGCTTGTTTCCCGTTTACAAAGACCAGTCATTTAAGTTTGATTTCATTGGTTACAAGGGATCCAGAGATCAATCCGAGCGCCGTGAAATCTGTGAAAGCTTTGCATACCTCGAGTTCGAAGGACCTATTCGGATGAAGAATCCCGACCAAGTGTTCACCATCCTTGAACAGTACCAGGTGTTTGGAATGGAGCCTGCAACTACCCCAAACTACATCTATTTTGGTAGACAGATCAAGTTGACCGCCAGAGTGGAGAATATTCTCAACAAGTACGATTTGCGTAAGAGAAAGTATATCGGTACCACCTCCTTTGACGCCGAACTTTCATTAATCACTTGTAACATCGGCCAAGTTCTGAAAGGGAAAATCGTATATGACCCATTCACAGGCACTGGGTCGTTCTTGGTGGCAGCTGCCAACTTTGGCGGGTTACCAGTGGGTAGTGATATCGACACCAGAATATTGAAAGGGAAAGGGAAAAATACGATTGCGGCCAATTTCAAACAATATGGGACATCTTTGCAGTTCATCGATGTCTTGACTATGGACTTCACCAACAACGCTTTCCGTAACGACTTCCCGATCGACAGCATTGTGTGTGACCCTCCGTACGGTGTCCGTGAAGGGTTGAAGGTGTGCGGTGCGAAGAACCCAGAAAAGGCTGTTGGAAGAGAAAACGTTGTGATAGACGGCGAAAAGAGCTTCTTGCGCCGAGACTTCATCCACCCCAAGAAGGCCTACGAGTTGCTGGACTTGTTGGAGGATTTGTTACTGTTTGCCGCAAACAGACTCCCAGTTGGTGGAAGGTTGTCCTTCTGGATGCCTACAGCTAATGACGAATTACAAGAGCACACTATTCCACATCATGAAAAGCTAGAATTGATATACAACTTAGAACAAGAATTCAATAAGTGGCTGAGAAGATTGTTGGTGTATGTCAAACATGGAGACGATTACAAGGGTGAATCCAAAAAGTTGTCAGTCAGGAACTTCAGAGAGAGATACTTCAGAGGGTTCAACGAGAGCAGTAAGCACACTCAAAATGACCTGGTATAGATTAATAGACAACCAGAAGTTGGGCAACCGTATGCGCGCAAGAACCTGGCTGAGACTACCGGTCTCTGGCACTACTTTGTGTCATTTGTATTCACAATGCTTCAAAATCGGGAAATTGGTTGATGTTGGATGAATGCTATCATTCACCAGCTTTTGTGAGCAGGTGAGCCCGGTGTTCTTATTCTTCAGGAGATGTGAAATGTTTACCTAGAACAATAAGCAAGATGACAATAGAATGATCACAATAAGGAGCCAACCAGCCTAATTCCCGCTCCAGCGTGTTTGAATTAATGTATTGTGGAAACAAGTACCTGCCTATGCGAATTCAAGCGATATTGCATCTGATAAGTCCGACACTTGTCTTTCGCTTGAACAATATCATTATTCCAGATCAAAGCAACATGGGAGATATAATTTTTTGACTCTCTTTAGTAACATATCCTGTAGATCAAAGATCATAAGCCAAATCTCGATCAAAGGGCAATCGCCATGCAATAGTAGTTACCAAGTATAATATGTCATCTCCAAGAACTTCGACAGTGTCCAGAGTCACTCTTCCTAGAGTAGGAGTCTTTTCAATGTGTAATTCCGAATGACCTGGCTTTATATATTTAATTAGGCAAAGTCTTACACCCTTTGCAAAGGTGCTCGGCTGAACATTGGGATCTAAGAAAGTACTTAATTTCTTGCGGACCACCCAACTACTTGGCAAGCCCTCTGTTGGATCCCGTGATTTGTAAGACTCTCTTGTGGACCACTTGGAAAATAAGGAGAATTCATCGACCGGCAAACGATATAGACTATAGGTGAAGTCATGAATCTGTTTTCCAGAAGTGCGTACCCATCTATATACATTGCGATAAAATTTGAAGTCGTAGAAATTAAAATGACCAAGATGTAATACAGTGAACTGATTCAAATCCAAAAAGTTAATGTTTCGTACTTGCAACGTTCTGTGGCGCTCCGTCCTTATGTAGCAGAACTGCCTTTGCTTAAACTTCCCAGAGGCAGTCTTTTCATATCGGTATCCTTTCAAACTTCTTTTGTCTAAATCGACTTTGAAACTTAATGCTGGTAGGCCCTGACCTTTTGCCTGTAGTTCTTCCAAATCTGGAACCTGATGCATGTGAGCAAACTTGCTTAGGTCGGAAGAGTATAGACTATCTACTAACAATGGATAGCTTGTGAGTGTCTTTGGTTCGCTGGCTTTGAGCACGAATGGTTGCAAAGTGGGTCTGTGGATAGGTGCTGCATGGGGCAACGCATGTGTCTGTGCTGTTGTGCCGGGAGTTGCCCCCTCCCACCTTGTCGATGAAGTCGAACCTGGAGTGCTGCTTGCAGCTCCTCGTTCACGTAGATCCAATTGCGACATCGGATCAAGTAGATTCTTGCTGCTATTTGAAGCTTGAAATCCTTGGTTTACATCTTTTGTTATGACTGCAACTGTCCTGTCTTCTTCACTTTCGACGGAACCCCTACTGGAGGCCTGATGCACCCCAGACCCTCTTGTGCATGTCCTTACTGAACTAGCATCAACAGGAGACGTCGTTGAGTTAAATTCAGCTGCGCTAGGTGTACTATGGCTTTCTTCTTGGTTCATCGGTCCTTGTACCTCTTGGGTTGTATGCAGCAGCAGCAGCAGCAGATGCTGTGCAAGTAGTCTTCTCATGGTACGTTTCTTGGACAACACAAAAACGTGCTCATGCGCGTATGCAACACTCCTGCAGAGCGCAAGATGAAAAGTTGATCTAATAAGAAACAGACGAAAGGCAGTTCATCCCCATGGGCAGTTATCCCTACTCTTCTTTACAGTAGCTATTAAAAGGAATCACAAGAACTTGATTGAAGTGTTCCTGGTTGCTCTGTTGCTGATTTAGCTTGGATGCTAGATGTACCAAATGAAGCTTCTGTAAAAGGAAGCGAAGAGTGCCATTTTGTAAACGGCTTACATCATAGAATCTCCTGACAATGCTAACCATGGATTGGAAGCTTAAATTATGGATTGAAGGGAAATCGCTGCACACACCAAAAACTCTGTGAAGCAAGATACGACTGTGTGGCAGTCATTTCTTGTAGTTAGAGACACATTGCGTGGTAGGTTGCTTAATAATACAGCCATGAAGGAGCTACGTACGCATATGGAGGAATTTACCATTATTTGGCAATGGTAGTGTAAGCTACTCTCTTGACACTGTTTCTCTGGATGACATCAAAAAGTTTTGCGGGGACGATAAAGCCGATTTGGCCAGAAAATTTTGTTCAAGGGTCCTGCAAACATCTCGTGTGCACATAATTGTCAGTTCTTCACTGTTGACATGCATTTGACATGCCATTGCAATCTCAAGTATTCTGTTGTCGGCAGCATAGTTGCAAATCAAACTGTGAGATATTTTAGGAGCCTTTGTAGATCTGACAACTTACGCGCTTTCGATTCAAATATGTACAAATGGACCCATTATCTCAGATCAAATTGACCTACAGCATAGATTTTTTAAAATATGAGGATCTCTCCATCAGCAGACACTTCAAGATTATCTCACCTGAGGGTATCACATGAAATGCATGCAAATGGGTTGCTCTATCCCCATTCGCTAACAAGTAGAATTATTGTGTGCCCGCACAAGACGAATTTGCTTGCACCCGACCTCTAAGAGCATACCTCAAGCACTGGGTGGAACAAAGTAGAAGAAAACCAAATGGAGCAAAGCCAGGCAATGAATGCACCCACTCCGATGGCACGGCAATCGTAGGAATGTCCAGAATTTTTGAACTCACGGCCGTTTCTGTCCCGTCCGTCGTAAGCGCATGCGAATCATACGGAGCGAAGGATCACCAAACGTCATGACACAATAACCACAAGTTGGCCAAAAACTTTTCAGCAATTGAGTACATGTGTTGAGTTCATTTACATTGTGTCCAGAGCTTGCCACCATAGGGTTGGAGCATGTGGGCAACAGATGTAACCTTCTTAATTTATGCCCCTTAAGTCATTGTACAGCGTTTTGATCTAATGTAGCAACGGAATGCACATAGTCTCATTTGCTTCAGCAGAGAGGGTATATGCTCAGTTTGGGAAGCAGCCGGATCCTCCCCTACCTGCTTAGAAGACGGCAATTGTTGGGAAGAAGTGAGTTTTCTAAAAGTCCCGCCCTCACAAGTGATCCGGACACTCACTTTCAACAGTACACCACAATCGATAGCAAACTGAACAGTACGTCAAAAACACACTAGCTCATTCGGAATTGATACTTTGACTTACTTGGAGACACCTTTTCCGGTAGAGTTTGCAGGGGAAGATAGAAAACGTAATAGGCCTGTTTAAACGCATACAGTATGCACGTTTGGAACCATAGAATATGCGCTTTTGCAACCAATCGATCGCAGGCACTCTAAAAGCATAACCATATTAGGGCATATCTGCAAAAATACAGAGTCCGGAGTGCCCCAGATCAGGTATTTAAACCCCTTGAAAAGACGTCCAATTCATACCCAACAAATATGATTCCTCCATCCTTTACTGAAACTGCTACTGTTGGTTCCGCTTCTTACCAATTGACTCCAGTGCAAGAAGCTCTCTCCTTCCAAACCAATGCTGAGAACTCCCAAGTAAGCTTTGCAGACTGGGAGAACTTCAAGTTCACCCCTATCAGAGAGTCTACTGTCTCCCGTGCCATGACTAGAAGATACTTTGCTGACATGGACAAGTATGCTGAGTCCGATGTTGTCATTGTCGGTGCTGGTTCTGCTGGTTTGTCTGCTGCTTACGTTTTGGCTAAGAACAGACCAGAATTGAAGATTGCTATCATTGAAGCCAGTGTTTCCCCAGGTGGTGGATGCTGGTTGGGCGGTCAATTGTTTTCTGCCATGGTCTTGAGAAAGCCAGCCCACTTATTTTTGAATGAGTTGGGTATTGCTTACGAAGACGAAGGTGACTACGTTGTCGTCAAGCACGCTGCTTTGTTCATGTCCACCTTGATGTCCAAGGTCTTGCAATTCCCTAACGTCAAGTTGTTCAACGCTACTGCCGTTGAAGATTTGATCACCCGTCGTGACGAATCCACCGGTCAATTGAGAATCGCCGGTGTTGTCACCAACTGGACCTTGGTCACTTTGAACCACGACACTCAATCTTGTATGGATCCAAACACCATCAACGCCAACATCGTTTTGTCCACCACTGGTCACGATGGTCCATTCGGTGCCTTCTGTGCCAAGAGATTGGAAAAGTTGTCCCAAGCTCCAAAGGACATCACCAGAGCCTTCCAAGAACTGGCCCCAGTCACCGTCCCAGAAACCAAGGCTGCCTTCGAATTGGGCGGTATGAGAGGTTTGGACATGAACATGGCTGAAGATGCTATTGTCAAGGGTACCAGAGAAGTTGTTCCAGGTTTGGTTATCGCCGGTATGGAATTGGCTGAAGTCGACGGTTCCAACAGAATGGGTCCAACCTTCGGTGCTATGGCTTTGTCCGGTGTCAAGGCTGCCGAATCTGTCTTGCGTTCTTTCGACATCAGAAAGAACCAGAACTTGTCTGTCTACGGTGGTTTGGCCAAGTAATCGCCGCACACAAAGAAATGCCAGTATATAACGAATTATTAGTTTATCAAACAAATGAGTGAATGAGAATCCTGCACTTGTAAGTAACCTATTGAGTTGATGATGGTTAGACAGTTATGGTAACTGTTACTAAAAGTGTGTTCAAGTTGCGGAACGCACAATGTGGTCGCAGACGCTCGACAGGGCATGGACCTTGTTCTTCGAACACTCAATATATATGTACAGCAACCTAAGAATAGAAAGCATTGGTATATAATGAGTCCATCTGTTCTGAGTACATATATCTTGATTATACTGCTTAATGTGTACTCAGTGGAGCTAGGTGTCCCCGAAGCCTGGTGCATGTAGTATATGGAACTACGAACCCATATACTTATCTTGATAACATCCTTAGTACTCAATCTGTTGACATACTCACCACACTTACAACGGATCTCAGGAATCTCCTTCAGAACACAATCTCTTGCGCCTGTAGTGATAGAGAAAGACAAATCAACTCGCGCTCCCACAATAAATTTTCAAATCCAATGACCGACATCCTCAAGTAAGTGACATGATTGCGCTGCTATTACAGCAATGTACTAACATGACAGACCTAAAAACACGAATCCTCGTGGTATCCCAGAGGCCCCTTTTATAGAAAAGGTGGATTCTATCCTTAAGAACCCGGAAACCGACTTTGAGCCAGTCATGAAACAGTTCCAAGACCGTCTCCAACAATACAAGTACATGGAAATGTCTAAGAAGCAACAATTGGCAGACTTAAACACGAAGATCCCAGACATAGAGAAGAACTTGGACATCATAGAATACTTGAAGCAAAAGAAACTGGAGGAAAACGATGATCTTGACGATGATGAAGACGACAAGAAGATCTTGACAAACTTTGAATTGAATGATACTTTATACACCAAGGCCGAAATTGATGTTGAGAACTTGAACTCGGTCTACCTCTGGTTGGGGGCGGACGTGATGTTGGAATATGACTTGGAAGAAGCCATCACTTTGTTGAATCTGAGATTAGCTAAGAACACAGAACAGTTGAAGATCATCAAGGAGGACTTGGAGTTCCTCAAGTCCAACATTACCACCATGGAAGTGAACACTGCTAGATTGTATAATTGGGACGTTGAGAGAAGAAAGAAAGAGAGAATCGAGACTAAGAAGGAATAAGCAGGTTCTGACACCCGGAAGTTTGTGCCCGAAGTTGAGAGAATTCCATAAACTCAATTCCATAAACTCAGTGTTTATGATCACCAGCTTGGTACTCGTTGCAAGACTAACAATCAACTAATTGTTTTGACGCCAGTGCTACTACCTTGGTATTGGCAATATTTTATATGGATCATCTTCAGCAAGGAGTGACTCTTACTCATTTACTTTTGTTACCTTATAGATTCTTCCCAACCTAGTTAGATCTTGATATTTAGATCTACTTATATATATAATTTGGTGCCACTCCGTGCACCATCTAACACATTTACGTACTTTCACGAATGTAAACTTGTAAACTGATGTATGGAGATGAACAGTCAGACTTGTTTTCATCCAGAATGCTTTACTTTCAGAATCTTATCCTTTCAGAATGTTCCTCTAACGCTGAAATTTCTCTTAGCACTGTTTTACAGTTCGGATTTGCTCAAGCTCAAATCTTCTCAGCCCTCCTTTATCCTCAACTCTCTTCAGACAGCAATTCTGTATATCCACCATAAATTCTACTTCTAACCAGACTTCTGAAATCGCCCCAAAACTTTCTTGGGCTTACAAACAATGTAAACACCCAACCTGGGACGAGCCAGCTCTTTCCGCCAGGTAATAACTCACTAACGTACAACTTACCTATCAACAACCCAACCAAACCAGGAATTATGCTCTTTAACCCATTGTTTAGGACCAATAAGTTGAATGCAACGTGGACAGGAAAATGGCTTGTCAATGAGATCTCCCGTGGAAGACCTGGATTGGAGCTTGGAAGTGAGAATTCCAAGCTAAATCTATAAGACGTCGGGATGAATGACCCATAGCACACGTACAAGGAAGCCAATATTCCCAATGGACCCGGGTTTACCTCATTGAATATAGTCTTGTGGTAAGTGTCGGAAAGTCCTCCCAACAACACTGAGTTTATGAAGTACGATGCAAAGTATATTATTAATTGGCCAAGACACATAACACAGAAGCCAATGATTCCGTTGTAAATTGCCAACAAAACCACCAAAGATAAGTACTTTCTTGACCCATAGAATCTCTCCAAGTTCTTGAATTGGAACCAGAGTACGGTAACTAGCAAGAAGTCCGAATCGTAGATAGTTGCCATCTGGTAGGTGAGTATTCGCCAATACTGAGCGTACTCAATGATGTAGGGATCAATCGATAAATTAACAAGGTATTTAGCAGAAATGATCGTGAGTACCACTGACATAAGAATGGTCCATATGCATATCGACCTGGTAACTGGTGTGTTGGTGAACCCCCTGATGGGAGTTAAAGAAGTCATATTGATTGATTTTTGTTTTCGCGTGGTGCACAATCTACTTGTGATATCTGGGGCAACATGAGGATACGGTATCTGGGGACACTGTAGTCAAACACCTGAGGACAGGAGGCTAGCTAAAGTACCCTTTTCTAGTGTGTGTGTATGTGTTTTGGGTACGCTTGATGGGCCCAGCTTCGTACTTTCGGTGGTACTTCCGATCGCTGTAACGCAAAGTAAGGTGACGAACTTCGTCAAGCAGATTTCCATAGAGGAGGAAAGACAAGAAGATGGAGAATCCCAAGTGGCGACAAGGCTGTGCAAAGGCGAGCGTTGCATTTGTCCTTCTTGGCAAATTTGCATGGATCCATGCAGTGCTTCATGGTTGTAGTCTGGCAGACCAGGTGAGCATACGAAAATGATGTCACCATCTCTGTACAGAAGGCAACAACGATATTCGGTTCCAGGTATCGGTTCGCACTTTAGCCTGGATGCATCACCGGAGCTGGCGGTTTCCCGCTAAAGCTTTGCAACTAGTGTGTCCTCGTGTCCGCAGCAAGTACAGCCACAAACCGCAGCAGCACCCACAACTGCTGGTAGAGCACCACAAGGCAACACACAGACGATCCATTGGGTGAGGAACTGGTAATAGCGGCTGGGCTGTTTAAAAACTTTCAAGTTGCCTAACCTTTCCTAAACCAAAGCTAGCGCTAGGGCAGTGCCTTCATTTCCGCCATGCCTAACAATTTGCAGCCACTGCGACCACTTCAAAAGCTCACTACAACCTATGACAGCCACTTATTTTTCTACTCAATGGACTATACATTTTAAACCCCCTGACTTTTCGTCAACCAGTGAAGTCATGCTTTACTTAAGAGAGTGCTTGGGAACTCAGCTAGGCATAAAGATAAATATATTATTGCATTGTTTTCAGAGGCCCTCTCTCTTCAAACCCGAAAAACAATCTTCTCGGAAGTTATGTACTCGTCGTACATCAAGGCCAAAGCTTCATTGGCAGAACTCAATCCACGGGCAAGCACTTCTAAGTCTGGTGTCTTGAGTTTATCCAAATAGTGTGGAAGAACTTTGTGGAAAAAGTACTCGTGAGCTTCAACAATCCCAATTTGAGGATAGACTGTAATACCGCCAATCTCTGCGGGACCCCGAAGGGTGTAAATGTTTGAGTAAGAAAGGGAAATTGTTCTCTCTGGATTTTGATTATCAAATGGTACAGGAAGAAGAGTATCAATTTTGACAATACGGGTTAATGCTGTTGCAGCAGCAATGTAGCCAATACTCTCTTTGGTGGAAACGGTATCCAAGGCATAGTGAATTTTGCTTCCGCCAATGTATTGAATGTCTTCAAGAACCAAGGGAGAACTTTCGTCCAAGACAAAAGAAGCACCGACTTCTCTCAAGAGTTCTTGATTTGCAGCCAGAGTCACTGCAATGACTTTCAATCCAAAAATCAAGCTAAAGATCTGGACGGCCACAACTTGCAACTCAGAAGCACCGCCCCAGATAAGAATGAATTTTTCAGAGTTGATGTTCTTATCGTAGCTTAGCTTCAAGTTGTGTGATACATGACCAATGGTGATCCAATTGTACGCGACAGCAGCCGCTGCCTCGTACGTATCAATTGTCCCACAGGGATGGACTAATCCCTCATCCAAGACTTTCTCGCTATTGATGAAACCTTTCGGGTACTTGAAAGTTAAGAGCGGATCCGCAATTATATATTTTGAGAAAGTACCGTCTCGTGAGTTATATCCTCCACGTGCTGCAACAGAAACAACATCACCGATACTGAATCCAGTGACCTCATCACCTACCTTGATAACCACACCACTAGCATCACTTCCAACAATTGCCCCAGGCTTGTCCCAACCATACACTGTATGGTGCCAGTCCGTGGGGTTCGCAGCCACGGCCACAGTTTTAACTAAGAGTCTATCGTCAGGTAGATTATGCTCAGTTTTGAGAGAAACGACTTTGGTTAGAACATTGGGATCGCTTGAACCTGTATAGTGAACTGCTTTGAAAGATGTCATTAATATTTCTTGCAGCCAGTCATATTTGATTCTTTATATACCCTCGGACAACGTACGGCATTAGTATTCTTTTCGAGAAGTCTGTCGCCACTAAAACCCCGTATGCTTCCATGACTAAGTTACAATGGGGGTTCAAAATGATCCAATTACATTCTCCTTGGGATCCCAACCATATTATTTGGTGTAACTTAAGGAGCCCAGGAGGGAGCCTCGGGCCCAGCCGATATCTCAATTGACCCTTTGGAAGTCAATTATGAAGAGGTGGCCCACTTACAAAGGGTCCTGGTTGTGTTTGTGAATAAGGTTGGCCAGGGATTTGCTTGGATACAAAGCGCTCCCTACACAAGCCTTACAAAAGCTCTCGATTTCGTATCCAATTAGGAAATACCGCCAAGGTGAGTGGCTGTATAGGTGGTCAGCCGACCGTTTTTCACCGTTAGACGTGCGGACATACAAAAGTATATCTCCATTGATACGGTTACCATGAATGACCACGGTCACAAAGCCGTATTACAATAGCGCATCAAATAAAACATGGTATTCGTAAAAGTTTAAAGCAGGCTTTGCCAATCATGAAGGCTAGATTTACAAACTAAGCTGTTAAACGCCACCGCCATTTGATGGAAGGGTAATTGGTAGCAAACCATTGTCATTCCCCACTTTCCCGTCACTATTGCCTCAGCCACGACTATCGAAACCAGTAGCCTTCCAGCAGCCACGGCAAATTCGTCTCGAGAGTGCAGTTACGGCAGGTAAGACCTAATAGGAGAAATTAACCGGCACGAACTAAAATTAAACAATGCTATTTGTCACAACGGGATATGGAGCTCCTTGGCTCATGACACTTTTCGTGATCAGTTCCAGTTTGGTTATTTTATGGGTAGATATTCTTTTTAGTTATGTAACCAGATGTTCTAGAAATGGAAACGAAATCAGGGGAAGGGCTCCAATGGTCCTACAATCTAGAAGTAGTTGGAGCATCCACAGAAGCTAGCTGATCGGTGTGGAAGCAACTCTGCCCCAAAATACCAATGGCTGCGAAATCAGTAGTGCTGCTCCACGTTCCGGAAAACAGAGTACTGACCCACTACGAAAGCGAGTTTAAATATTATAATACATGAAAGCTACGTCATGGTATTCAGTATTTTAGTATACTTTGTTTCAAAGCCTCCAGCATCTCCTACTCCGTGGTAAGGTTTGCAGTACGGGGTAGCACTGGTATTGGGCAAGATACACACGTGACTATGACAGGGCTGAAGCCCTCAGAGCGATCCTCGCTTGTGGCTCGCGCTGAGGATGAGGAAAAAAATTTCAAAGTATAAAGCGCGAGCGAATTCTCAATTTTCAACTCCTATTAACCAAAGCACTTATTCAAAATGGGTAGAGACCACACCACCAAGCAACATGCTAGAGCCGGCCACAGAGAAGCCCCAAAGTCTGAAAACGTCTACTTGAAGATGTTGGTCAAGTTGTACACCTTCTTGTCTCGTACGTAACCTTGAAAGAAAGCCCTAAAGAAGATTTTACTTATACATACATTTGATGTGTTTGTCATTCTATTCCATTGGAATGCTATGATTTTGAAAGTTGATTGGCTGGACCATCAACATGTTTCTAGAGGAAAGCCGGAGCTCCTGGCCAGTGGAGATACTGGCAGCACCGGAGATGGCGAGTAACTGGGTATAGGTGATGAAAATTTTTTTCATAGCCAGAGACACTCTAACCTAGAAATAAATTCTGCGAGTGCAGTACTCATACTATTCAAGTATGTGTATATTGTGCGTCTTCTGAGCAGAAAGGGAGTTTAATACTAACATTTTACAGGTCGTGTTGAATCCAAGTTCAACAAGGTTATCTTGAAGTCTTTGTTCTTGTCTAAGATTAACAGACCACCAGTTTCTGTTACTAAGATCAACAAGACTTTGGCTAACAAGGAAAACGCTAACAAGACTATTGTCGTTGTTGGTACCGTCACTGACGATGTCAGATTACTTTCCTTCCCTAAGGCTACTGTTGCTGCTTTGAGATTCACTGCTGGTGCCAGAGCTAAGATCTTGAAGGCTGGTGGTGAAGCCATCACCTTGGATCAATTGGCTTTGAGAGCTCCAAAGGGTGAAAACACCTTGATCTTGAGAGGTCCAAGAAACGCCAGAGAAGCTGTCAGACACTTCGGTTTCGGTCCACACAAGAACAAGGCTCCAAGAATCTTGTCTAAGGGTAGAAAGTTCGAAAGAGCTAGAGGTAAGAGAAACTCTAAGGGTTTCAAGGTCTAAGTTCTTTAGTTCTTGGGAGCTTTATAGTAATATTATGCATCTAGCAATTTTGTTTGTAGGTAAATATAATGGGATATTTGAAGTTGTACAAGTGTAGAGGAAAGATGGCAAAAGACGTGGAATGATCTAAGTTGAGTAGGAGAACCTACTTTTGGCAAGGGTACTGACGAATCCCAAGTAGCGATGTTGCTTTTAGTTCATGCGGCTGTGCAAACCTCACAACGTACGCATAACCCCTCTCTAGTACAATTAGAGTGCTTTCATAAGCTCTGCAAGACCATACTTATCTTCCCCAACTACGTTAGGGCTTTAACCCTATTCGCGATTTCCATTGCCTTTTTCGCACGCAACAAAAATTTTTCACTGCCAGAAATTCGTATATAAGGCGCGAGGAATCCGCACATTTAGTTTTCTTTCTTCACCTTTAATCAGCACAGACAAAATGCCAGGTGTTTCCGTTAGGTATGTTTAGGGTCTTGCTATACTATCGTGGTGGATAGAGAGGGTATTCGATTTCTATTGGGTACTCGAAACGTCTATAGTCATACATTGAAGATGCTGTTGCTAATTGGTAGTACATTAAAAGACGATGGTCTTTTACTATTGATTTTGAACCAGGGATCTTTATAACTATGTGCCCACAGACTTTCACTCTCTATTACATCTCAGATATTGCTTTTGAAGACAAATTTACTAACAAAGTTTCAAGAGACGTTCCAGCCCAAGAGTTCATCAACGCTTACGCTCAATTCTTGCAAAGACAAGGTAAGTTGGAAGTTCCAGGTTACGTTGACTTGGTCAAGACTTCTGCCGGTAACGAATTGCCACCACAAGAATCCGAAACTTGGTTCTACAAGAGAGCTGCTTCTGTTGCCAGACACATCTACTTGAGAAAGCACGTTGGTGTCGGTAAGTTGAACAAGTTGTACGGTGGTGCTATCAACAGAGGTTTCAGACCACACAGACACGCTGACGCTTCTGGTTCCATCAACAGAAGAGTCTTGCAATCCTTGCAAAAGATTGGTGTTGTCGAAATCTCTCCAAAGGGTGGTAGAAGAATCTCTGAAAACGGTCAAAGAGATTTGGACCGTATCGCCGCTCAAACTTTGGAAGACGACGAATAAATTATTTAATCTAATGGATAATTTGGTTTTTCTTTTATGTATAATAGTAAATGGGTTTATGTAACGGGGTGTAGATAGTCTTAGTGTGCGCTAGATTAGGAAGTACTGAGCATTACAACGAATTGGTTCCACATTAGTGATCGAGGAACTGTTTTGGGCGATTCCTGGTCCACTGGCTTAGTCAACTGTTCATGCATGCCTATATCAGCCTAACAGAGCTACACCACCCCTTCTCCTGCGAGCAGTCTATTAACTCTCTAGTGTTTGAGAGCAACGTGCGCTGGTCAGCTGCAGGCTTTTTTGTTGCATACGTTTTTTTGCAGCCAAGCAAATCAGGTGCCTAGTGAGCAGCAGTCAGGTCGCTGAAGAGCAGCGCAACCGGACATGGTACTGCAATCTGATATGTAGCGGTGCCACTAGAGCTGATACTGGCGTCTGATGAGCAACAGTGGAAGACACTTTTGGAAAGATGTGTGCCCGGATCTTCCAGGCGCTTCAGTGCAACTGCAGCTGTTGCAAACCAACTACACGAACTACAAGTCAATACTCATTTTCACATTCACAAAACGCAGCTAGTGCACGAATCTAAAGTCCAACCTCTTGTTACCCTCATCGGTGGTGTTCTTTTGATAATCCTTTTGCTCTTCTGGAGACAAGGCGTTCCATTTCTTTTCCTTCTGTCTGTTTCTCCAAGGGTAGTAGAACCTCGCGATGATACAAAGAGCAATGGCTCCAAAGGCAATACCAATCAAATCCACGTTACCTCTATGATACAAGGGAGCGTCATCAGAACGGTAGATGTTGGCAGAGATAATGGAGGCTGTTTGCGAAAAGATGTTGACCACTGCCGCAGAGACCGCTCTGGTCCGCACCCCGTTGGAGTTGCTGGAACACCATGTGATGGTCAACGGCCACGTCGGAGGGTGCGACAACAACACTGTGAGCAACGCATAGGTACCCCAAATGTCTTTCTGTGCTCTGGGCCAGAAACGCAAAGCCAACACTCCTGTGACCACCCACGTCGGCACTATGATAAGCGACAAGGACCTCAGGTTTATAAACTCAGAGAGCCAAGAGAGAATTAACATCATGATGATGTTCAAGATATTGTAAGGAATGGTCAATGCGTTGGTCTTGAAGGTGCTGAAACCCATTTTTCTGAGAGTAAGCTGCATATAGTTGGAGGTTGGTGTGGACCCGATGTCACCCAAGAGACGAATAGCGTAGATAGGAACCAAGTCATAGTCGAGCAAGGTCTTAATCAACTCCTTGAAGCCCACAGGCTCTCTGTTGTGCATGTCACCCTTGTTGGGGTCGTCCCTCAAGACCTTATTGACCAACAACTTTTCCTCACGGTCCGTGTACCAACCCTTCTTACGGTACCAAGTCTTGGTCTGGACAACGGATGCAGGCATTTTGAAGTAAGAAATGACACCAACAACAAAGGTGAACAACCCTTCGATGAGGAAGAGCCATCTCCAGCCCTCCCCAATGACCGAGTTCTTGATCTTCAACAAAGCAAACGCAAGCAACGATGACCAAACACTTGTCAACGAGTTGGAGATGTAGAACAACGATATTCTGTGGGGCAACTCTTTGCTGGTGTAGAAGTAGCTCATCCAGAGACAAATATCACATATAAAACCACCTTCGAAGAGGCCAATCAAGGCCCTGGTGGCATAGAAACCATGTGCGTTTTTGATGGCCGCCTGGGACATGGACACAGCAGACCACAAGATGATTTGTGTGGGAATCCAGATGTCAGCACCCAACTTCTTGGAGATCAACTGCGACGGCAACTCAGCGGCTAAGAAACACACCAAGTTGATGGTCAGCCCAAGGTTGTACTGGTTGGTGGTGAGGTGCAAGTCTTCCAACATATTGTCTGACAAAGCCTGTCCAATGTTGTTTCTGTCAAAGTTCAAGGCGGTAAACATGAAAAAGGCCCAGAAAGTCACGTACCAGTCGTTCTTTCTTACCACTTTCTTTTCTTCTTCGGGAGTCCATGTGAAATCTGGGTCCAAGAGGTGACGGCACTCGTACTGGTGCGCTTCGTAGATAGCAGAATAGTATTGCAACGCAGCTGGGTCCTGGAAAACATTATCGTACTGCTTCTCTTCGGCAGAGGATGACTCAAAGTCATCAAACAGCCTCTGCTCAACAGAGGTGACAACCTTTTCTTCCTTTGACTGTGCGTCCAGATCCTTGCCAAACCACTTTACCATTTTGTTTAGTTTTGGAGGAACCAACTCCATTGCACCTGCAGGTATTTATACCAACACCCAGTGCTGCACAAGAGGAGCAATCGGTGGCTGAATCCTCATGCATGTTCTCTTCAATTATTGCAATATCATCAATGCCTTTGATTATGGTATCATTGCTTAGTTCAGTGGCACTTAGAATGGCATCATCGATGCCACCCTTTTTAGATAGCGATTGTGTTACCTGATTAGATTGGGCCCTGAAATGCAAGGTTGACAGAGCAGATTAAGTTTCGTTTGCATTAATTAAGGGTGAACTGTGGAATTGTCTTGTGATCTCCACCACACACTATCTCCAGTGAGCTACTTGACGCAGCAACGTTACCATGAAACTGACCGAGGCCATAGGTGTGGTGCGTTGGCGGAAGTAGTGCTTAGGCGTTGGCTACCTGAGCGGGTGCAGTTGGCGAGCGACCCGCACACCAAAGCGCAAGCTAAGGTATCACATAAACGCAGCTCGTGCAAAATCGAATTTGTGGTTATTACTGTCCACCGAAATGGCAATTGTGGATTCTCTTCCCTTCTATTTGGAACAATAACCTCCTAAAATATATGGAGAAATGCTTCTTATCCACTTGCACGTGAATTGATCCTATCAGGGCTCAAGCTGTGGATCAAAGCATGGCTGCGAATGGGACCCTCGCGGAATACGGGTGAATCTGGATCCTTGCATCTGTTCACTTGCCTATCCTTGTCTATGAACAGCAGAACTACCTGCTGCAGACTCATAATGGCTGCCAAGATAGATATCGAGTTGCAACCACCTGCCAAGCAATTCCAAAACAACTAGGAACCGTTGGGTGGTCTTGCGAGCGTCACCAACATAGTCGCCATAGGTGTGAAGCAACTGCCAAAAAAATTAAGCAGCGGTGAAGATGATCGAACTAGCGGGTTTAGGGGCCCTTACTTGGCCACTCTTTGGATCTGATTGGTGGACGTTTGCTTGAGATTCTTGCTTTGTCTTGGTATTTCTGAAAACAATATAGTGAGATTTCCTTCGATTATGCAGCAGAGATTGGTTTTACTACTTCAAACATCTTATTATTCTATACATTATACGTCTAGCACTCTGCTCAATCTCTCTTCAATCACCTCTTCTTCTTTTTGTCTTATTACCTCTTCGACACCTTCCAACCCAATCCACTCCAATGGGGCAGTATCGGGAAGCTCCTTGATCCAGACGTCAACTGCGCCGTCTGGCATCTCTAACTTCATGCCCTTGCGGGTCGTGACTTCATTATCTATCAAGTTGAAGCCGTGAAGCAAGCTTTCAGGTCTGAAAAGCTTCTCGGCCAACCCTTCAACGTAGCGGAGGTCTTGTTCGACATCAATCTTACCGCCAAAGGTGACCGTTCCAATCATGTACCTCAACTCCTCCCATGGAATCGAGCTGGACTTGGCAAAGACCTTGTTGATCACCTTCAAACCGCAGTCGAAATCAGCATCGTTAATGTCATACTTCTTGCTGAACGCTATAGGAGTGTACCTCAACCTCTCTTGGAGAATAGCATAAAACCAGGCCAACAAGAAGCAAACATGCTTGAACTCATGACTACCGTTCAATTTGGCTACTTGTGTTTCGTGCATAATCATCTTCAACCCAACCTGGTTTTCGTAGATCAACACCTGCCATCTGCTGATCAAGCTCTTTGGAATCTTGGACGTGATCTCACAGGTAAGGAATACCTTGGATGTAGGAGAGGTCAAATCACGCTCAAGGAAAGAGAGACTAGACATCTGGATGTTTTGCAACAACACCCAGTATCCCCCCTTCATTGCAAGATTGATCTCCTTGTTGGCAATGTCGATACCTTCGCGCGAACCCATTGAAACAATAACCAACTTTTTGGACTGCTGCTCTGCAAGCTTTTCAACCTTGGTAGTGGCATCGTTACCGTTGGACACGAGCAAGATAACAGGCGACTCTTCTATCCAGTGCACAAGATCATACTTGGACGAGTGTGAGCCAAATCCCGTGGAAAGGGCTTTAGTAGTCTCCGACCCTTCTTCTTCGGATCCTTCTATCCATAACTTGGCCAATCCCTTGGCCAATACCACCCTATCCTCGTTTCTAAGTGTAGGCGCAACGGTTGCAAAAACTTCCTTATACAAACTGTCTAGGCTGCAATCCGTGCGGCTGAACACCTGCAACAATGTTGTCAAAGAAAAGCTGTAGAAGTTGTTCAACAGTTCAAACCTTTCCAAGAACTTGAATATTCTTGCACAGCGCTGGGCAACATCGTAGAACTTCTCCTTCATATCTTCAATGGATTTGTACACTTCTTCCGATTCCTCGATCTTGCGGTCTATGTCTTTGGACTCCTTCTTCAATTCCTCCAAGGTGTCCAATATAAGCTCATTCTCCAAAATAGCCCCCTTGCTTAACATTTCTAAAAGCTCTTGCTCTAAGTTAAACAAGCGAAGTCTGAAAGTTCCTCTCATCTTATTTAATTCAGACTGTTTGGTAACCTGCTCTTCTTCAAGTGTGAGCTGCAAAATCTGGCTCTTGACACTAGATTCTGTAACAGAGAAATTGATAAGGGTCACTCTGGACCTCACAAAGGGAGATATATGCAAATTTGGATCCCTCGTGTAAAGGAAGATCTTGAAATCCGGTGAGATATCAATCTCAGTTGACGCAATCTTGATCATCATACGTCCACCGTTTCGCCTGATTTCTCCTCTCAAAATAACATCAATAATTGGATCGTAATACTCGGTATCCTGAATGACAAGGCTGCCCCCAAATCTAACACAATTTTCAAGTTGCTTAACAAATGTTTCATTCAAAAAACTCGTTATGACAACCTTCTTCATCTTCGAGATAACTTCCAAGGACTTCAGAGTAGGGTCAATGATCAATGGAATCTTTGCATACTTAAGAATAACAAAATTTTCAAAGTTGATACCATCATCCACCAACCCTCTCTGTTCCCATTCAAGAATCTCATCACTGGATACCAAGCTAACAATGCTTTTGAGATCGTAATTTATTCCATTTGCTTCCAATTTCTTCTTCCATTTGCCGATAATCTTTTCTCTTTCGCCTTGATCAAACTGACCAGAGTAAACGGTGATTGCTGCTGCCAACAATGAGTTCCCTGTCAATTGGAAGCGAGCTTTCTTGAAATCGCCAATGCTTTGCTTCCATCTGTGACGCTCACTAGTTAAATTATCAATCAAATGCAACGACTTCTCAACCTTAGATTCCGTCTTTTTCATCTCTAGCTTGATGCTCTCTGCTTGTCTGATAAGCTGACTGTAGTCATCTTTGTATTTTTCAATGCTTTGTTCCAACTCTCCAATCATTTGCTGAATTGCAATCAATTGAGACTTAGTCTTTTTCGTTTGCGATTGTAACTTTTGCACCTTCATTCTCATAGGTTCAATGCTCTTGAGAATCTTATGATAATTAACTTGGGCAATCACCCATTGGACCAATGGACCACACGCCTTGGATGCACGATACACTGTCTCAAAAGTAAAATCGGGTCTACTCAAGTAGTCCTTTTCCATTCTCTCACAGATATCAGAGTTGAGCAGCTGCTCATTGTCAAAGTTAACAATGTTTGGAATAAAATCGTCCTTTCTGACAACAAGCTGAACCTGTCTCCAGTTGTCAACATCATATCCCAAAAGGATGCAGACACTTTCCATAGTAATTTTAACTGCATTAGGAGGATTTGCCATACTACGAATTTCGGTCAAGTGTTGCTTCTTGATATTTTGAACTCCTTCTTGTGCTGTAAGAACAGCTGGTTCGATTGCCTGGAGATCTTTCTCAACCTTCTCTCTCTGTCTAGAGATTTCAACTTCCTGCTTCTCCAATTCAGCCTGGGTTGCAACAGAGAATTCTTGCTTTCTTTCTGCCTCATTTTGCTCAGTAAGCATCTTGTTCAACATTGATTTTGCTTCTTTATCCTTTTGAAGAAGGAATCCTTGCTTCTGAGAGAGTTGACTCTTGAGTTCATTAACATGTATGACCGTCTCACGAAGTTGGTCTAAACCAGTAGAAAAGTGACGCTGATTCTCTTCAAGATTATAAAGACACAGGTGGAACATCTTTGCAAATGTGTTGATGAGGGTGATGAAATTGTTTGGGAATGTTGGGGAAAGAGACTTATGAATGTAGATCATAGCATCGACGACCAAGTCATGCAGAGTAGGTTGCCTGCCCAGTGACAACAAGGGAGAAGGTTCGAATGCTCCATTATTTTTTGCACTGCCATTCAGCGTTGCTTCTTCAGTCTTTGTAACCGATGAAGTTCCGTTAACTTCACCGGCACCTGTCTCAACAGCAACTCCTTCCACTAATCTACCACCCACGTCATACAAAACTCCCCAACTCCAGTCACCCATCCAACTCAAGACACATCTGTTGAACAATGCTGGAGACGATGTCACATCTCCTCCTGTACTTCCACCACTTATGTTGAAAACAACATGTAAGTTATCTGCAATTTGTCTGGTGAACCATCCATACAATTCGTCAACATCCAACAACAATCCTTGTGCTGTAGAGTACTCCATACATAATGTCATCAAGGAGTTGTATTCATCTCCATCGAATAACCCTGGAACCTCTGCATTTGCCAACAAAGTATTCATTCTTTCAATGAAAGCTGTGTCCATGATGCTCAGTTCATCTATAATAAAACAGATACGATCACCTTTAGCACAGCGAATCAACAAATCTCTTAAAGTGGCATCAAATTCCTCAATTCCAAACTTCCTTGAAACATTCAACTGGTGAACGTGCAATCCATTAATCCAAGAGACAAACTTGCAAATTGTGGATTTACCACTTGTACTTGGACCAGCTAAAATCATATGTCCTTGCTTTTGTCTCAACACTCTATCAATTCTAAGCACATGGTCCAATAATTCCTGATGAAGAACAAAGTCGACTTCAATTTCTTCTTCACTGAATACAGCAAGCCTTTGGTTAACAAATGAACGAAGTTCTGCCTCATGGACAGTTTCGTATTTCAGGGTCAACCAATTGGAGAACAACACAGGTCCTTGAACAATACCGTCAATGTCAATGTGATTAAAGGTTGTTTCCAAAACCTGCTTGAAAAGCTGTTTTGTCCACTTCATTTCGTCGCTTCCAACAAGTCTATCGTAGAATAAACGTAAACCTTCGTGGTACCATAATCTCAAAAATGACAGTAGGTCTCTGTAGTCTACTTCTCTCACTCCATATAACAAACCTCTAGTCCATCTGGTTAACTCACGAGGAGAATAAATGTAGTTTGGATGAACTCCACTCAATTTCTTCATGGTTTCCAGGTATACCTGAATCATGGCATTCGTAATGTTTTGTACAAACCCACGAAGATCTGGAACGCACTTAATCACTGCATTCATCATTGTGTTGTAGATCTGGTACAAAGAAATTTGACCCGGGTAGTCCACCATAACCAAGCAAACATGTCTCAAGAATCTTGGTGTCAAAGGATGACGGCCAATATCTGTAGGCGGGTTACAAGCGCCAACAAATTGAATGTTAGCTAAGCGTACCCAAGTCTTATCCTTTACACGCCAGAAGCCACCTTGCTCTATCATTTGTCTGAGGAGAGATACCACCTTCTGCGTACCATACTTATCCTTGGCAGGCAAGTTGATTTCATCACAGAATACGACTACCCATTTTCCGTTTACTCTAGGCATGAGGCTAAGTCCAGTGGAGGTCTTCTTGTATTCACAGTGTTGTTCCAAAGCTCTCATAAGACTTTGAGGAGTAGTCTCTTTAGAAAAGTTTAAGGAAATAACATCCAAATTTGGGGACTTCCGAAGCGCTTCCAATAATGTCATAGTCTTACCAGAACCAGGTGGACCACAAAGAACTATTGGCTTGTGCTCATTTAATATGGAGTAGATAAGGGACTCATGACGAGTAGTGTCCAAAGTAGGCACAATGAGGGAAGTGGTTATATCCTTTGGCTCAATATCAATAGTTTCCACATGCCACTTCTCCCATTCACATTCTGGTAGAATAATTTCGTAGTCAAGGTAGTTGTCCACAGCTTCGACGTCTACGTATTTCGCAACCTCTTGACTAAATGCCTCACGCTCATCAAGTTTAGTACCACCGCAGAAGGCCCAAACAAGTGAGAGTGCAAGCACCTTCTTCATGTACTTGTCAGAATCGATTGGGACCCCAGGATTACGTTCCTTATACTGCTCAAGCTTCCTGACATGAGCAGTTATCATAGTGTCTAATGTTGAGATTGCACGCTCGACACTCAAAGGCATCACATGAGTTAGCTGTTCGGCCATTTCGTATAATCTCTTGACTGACGAAAAGTCAGTACCTTTGTATTTCGATGATAACTTCTGGACGTGTGCATCAATGTTGACTAACTTGTCAAACCAAATCATACCACATCTGGAAATAGTTGCGGGAGTAGTGTATTTCAAAGAGTCAACTTCAAATAAAAGTCTAACATTTGGGGGAAGCGCAATACGCTCACCATTTGGTAAAGTCAAAATTCTGTTGTCATCCAACACACTGTTCAAGTTTTCAGCCCATTCGGGATCAATGTCTCCGTCAAACACAATCCAGATTACTTTGCCCAATTCACCTCTCAAATTTTCTCTGATCCTTCTTAAAAGACTGGTGAAGAGACCATCGGTCCAATCTCTTGTCACCAAATCCAAAGATCCGTATATCTCATCTTTTTGAAGTACTTTACAGTCAATAATGAAGGACATTGAGTCAGCTTTCTCGACTTTAGACAACACCTTCAAGACCAGCTTCCAGATCGTAGACTTTCCAGATCCTGCTTCTCCCATTAGCATAATACCGTGATGAGTGCGCTGAATTTGGTACAATTGAATTGCCTTGTTGACCCATTCTTCGGTTGCAACAAAATCCTTTTGAACAGCATACTCTGATAAGGCTTCAACAAACTTAGTTTCAGTGTTATCAACAGAGAGACTTGGGAAATATTTGGTTTCCAAATCCCTAAGGACATCTTCGTCTTTCTTAACTAACCTTGGGGCAATGGTCTCTCTGATAGCCTGGAGAATAAATGTTGATTCTTCCTCGAGTGTACACTCATCGTTACCGCGCTTAATAATACCACATCTTACAAGAACATTCTTCAATGCTCTGAGACCAAAGTCGTAGTGAGGTTGGTCGCTGCATTTTTCTGAAATGTCTTTGAAGAGCGGAACAATCAATTTTGAAAGTTCCAAAGAATGCACAAATGTTTGCGAGGTTAATAAAACTTGAACAATCTGGGAAATGTCTGGCTTCGCCATTGAGAAGCTTCTAAACAACTTCCTTAAGTTCTCGGGCAATTCAAATCTACCCGCGTAGCCAGGATTCATAGTGACAAACAACCCAGTTTCAGGGTGAACCTTAAAGTTTCGATGTGAAAGCTCGATCTCAGCACCAGTTGAAAGCCCAACTTCAATACTTTCAATCTGTGAAGAGACGGCACTAAGGATTTTCTCGTCCAATCTGTTGAATTCGTCAAAACATCCCCAGCAACCAACTTTGCTTAATCCAAGCAAGATTCTACCCATAGATTGGAAGTCAAAGGAGTCATCACAACAAAATACAATAACCATTTTACCTAAGTTATGACCAAGAGCTTTAACAGTTTCTGTTTTACCAGTACCGGCTGGCCCGAATGGGGAACCTCCCAATTTTTGATCAAGCGCTTGCGTTAAAGTGAGGTAACATTTCTCAAGTAAAGGAGTGTAGGCCAACTTCTCTGGAATTCCCAAGTATTCCCATCCGTATTTTAATTCACTCCTTCCTTGCCTAATGACGAGATCCTCATCAAAATAGAATAGCTGGCCGTAAAATTGACCTTCTCTGGAGACCACATCCCTTTGATATAGTATTTCGATCAAAATATATTCCACTTGTAGTCTTTGAACTGGAGTGATATCAGATCCCATCAATTTAGCCAACTTTGAGATCCACTCGTCATAATTAAGATGGTCGCCAGCTTTAATATTCCTAGTGAATATTACTTGAAGGGCAATAGTAAATACTTGGGCTGGGAAGTTAAAGATGGAATCTAACGAAAAGTTTGATACCAACTCTTTTACCATATGCTTAAGAGTAGATTTGACCAGATCCTCCAAGTCCCTCAACCATTCATGAAGCGGTTGTTTGGTAGACACCGGGGTCGTCAACTTAAAAGTCTCACCTTGCTCACTTTCTATTCCGACGATGTTGTGATCTTCCATTTGGACTCCGTGAATTCCACTGAACATCTTCTTAAAATGTCTGTTTGTTCTGGAGAAGTCACCACCTATAATTTCCAACAAATCTTCGTTACCTATGAAATAGAATCTTGGGAACAATTCTCTTTGTTTCTCAAGGTAATCATTAAGAGATTTCCGGACCTTAATTAATGACTCCAAGTACTTTTCCATTACCTGTTGCACATCATTGACTAATAACACGTCGATTACCAAGCCATACTTGTAGATTGTTTTCAATGTGTTAAGAAACTCGTAGGAAATATTCGTAAATCTATTCGATTCTATTGGAAGCAAGTGCTTAATGTCATTAAATACACCATCCAAGTAAACCCACTGCCTTTGAACATCAATCCATGCATCCAAAACCGCACTTAATCTAGTGAGCTTGTCTTCTAACAGTGTGATTTCCAGTTCAAAGTTGACATAGTAGATTGAATTCTTCATACTCTGTAGTGTACCCAAGTCCCCATTGCATTGATCAAAGATCTTGTCCCAATTCTTCACCAATCTGCATTTCGATTTGTAGCTAAACAATTCGAATGAGAGCTGAGTCCAACCTTCCTTAATGCTTCCCAAGTTTTCTTCGATTGCCTTTTCATTATTTGCTTGATTGATAATCTGTGTAACCAAGGAGGGAGGGAAGTTGATGTTCCAAATGTCTCCAATAGTAAGGCTGGTGTACTCACGTTCTACACCAACCTGCCTCAACAATTCTTGCCAATGACGAGACTTCATTGACGCATTTTTTAAGTCATTAATAAGGTGGAAGTCTTGAAGGTGTTGTTTCACTTCTGTGTATATTGTGAGCCCATATTGCTTTAAAGGAAGCAGTCTTGCGGTACCTAATAGCTCATCCAATTGTTTTCTCAAACTTCTTGGTTGACTCTTGACCCAGTCGATTGCCCTGACTGCATCGTATTCATCATACAATGCGTTAATAGATGCCCAGGTTACCTTTAATTCTTCAATTTCAGGGATTAACAGGACCTCAGGAGGTATACTAACAGCAATATTCATCATCTTGGATACGTTTAATAATGAGGAGCGGTTAGTCTCCAATTGGTTGCATCTCTTTGAGAAAATGTTCAACTGATAAATTGCATCCTTGGGAGTCCCAAACTTTTTTATGGACCAATCTTTGACAAGCTCTTCGATATTCTCAGTTATCTTTGTGCATTCAGACTTGATACGCGACGTGAGCAATTCTCCCATATCATCTATCATCTCTTGCTTCTTCTTGAACAAGGAGGTTATGATCGAAATTAAGTTCTCGATTTGCTCAACATATACCCAGCTCACTTCAAACTTGTATCTTTGCTTATATAATGTAGTTTGGCATTGTTTAAACAAAGCAACTTTGCGATTCCAGGTTTTCAACAGGGTCTGACTAATAAGATATTGATTGACATTGTCAATAACTTGAGCGGTGTCCTGGTTAAAGTCCAATTTTACTTGAAGAGACTCCTTAATTTTGGTCAATTCCTCATTGAACTCAAGAACTTCGCCTTGGAAGCGTTTGCTGAAGGAGGATAACAAATCCCTGTGGAACTTATCAAACTTTACCAGACGAGATTGCACTTTGGAGTAATCAAAGTTAATGAAACCCACTTTTTCGTTACTGGAATCAAAAATGGCACGAAGCTCGTTTACTTTCTTGAAAACTTCGAGCCACTCGATTAGAGTTCCAGCTAGTTGATCAACTTCCTCAGGACTTAACTCCCACAAGTTTTGAATTATGCGGAATTTGTCAAAGAATATAATGCATGAATCAATGTGCTGGTCAACTTTTGCTAAGTACTCTGAAATATTAACTTGAATTTTGAACTTTTCACTAGACCCAACTTTAGTTTCAGACTCTAGGCTGTTCAAGATTTGATTTAATCTGTTAAATTGTGCAGATTTGGAATCCTCGATAGGCGGATCAGCTACGAAGGTCTCCTCGTTGAAGGACACAACGTGCTCAAAGGTAATGGTTTCCAATGAATCTTCAAATTTCTTCAACTCTGCCCGGCACTTCTTCTCAAAAATTTCTTTGACCTGAATGTTAACAACGTTTTTTAACTCATCTGTTTTGAAGTCATATTCCAATTTTCCATATTCAAGTTGTATGGCGTTCATCACGATCGAGATCTCGTCGTACTCACATTCATGCAAAGTTTGATAGATGCCTTGCAAGAACTCATCAAAGCTTTCCACCTTCTGTGCTAGCTCATACAATTTGTAGACGTTATTGCCAAACAGGTTCAATGCAGCAAGGGACTGTACCTCAGCTAGGTTCTCACTAGGAGCAGCCTCATTTTCTAGTGTCTGCAAATCAAGTGCTTGTATCAAATATACCCAATCGACCTGGCTAAGCTTTTTGATATCATCAGCTATCACCTTCTTTTGAGCTTGGAGTAAAAAGTCGTACTTTCCTGGACGGAATAAGGACTTTAATAGGTCCATACTTTCTGAGACTTCTTGAATGAAAGGGTACAAGCGTTCAATCTTTCTGAACTGTATCAACAAAGATGTGGGGACTTTGAACCCAAGATTCACAATAGGAACCATTTCCTCGTATATGTCTATTAAATTCAAATCAAAGTTGACGATTAGTTCATCTCCAGAGAGCTTTATTACTTTCCCACCCTTCTCAAAGCTGGTCAACTTCTTCTCAGCTTCAGATATCCAATGCTTGTATACGTTCTCAGGATTCAACTTTTCGAGTAAAGCCGTGATCTCAGTTTCAATCTTCGTTCCTAAGGTGTATTTATTCCAGTTAGGACCTATGAGCATGCTCACGTTCTCAAGATAGAAATTCAACTTTGACTGTAAGCTAAGATTTCTTCTAATTTCCACAAGACCTCCGACGTTGGAGATCTGTATTAAGCCAATTTCATCGCTGACTTTCTTTAAAATCTTAACCTTGTACTCGTCATTTATCATCTGCACGAGCATTCCACTCAGAAATGAGAAAATTGAGAGGAAATCATTCAAACTGTCACACCCGTCAAAAATCTCATTCATCTTATCTATAACCTTTTGACGCATCTCACTGTAAACTTTGTTGTATTCTTGTTCTTGAAGAGACCACACTTGTTGACCATGTTTTGATAAATCTAAAACGTTACATGGTACGACATATTTAATGAATGCGTTGGAAAGGGCAAGAGAGTAGTTCTGCTCGAGAAACGAGTCCAACACAGTAACCATGTTAAGGTGGTTTTCTCTAAAAGATTCGAGATAAGTGAGACGTTCTCGCAATTCATTGTACGAATCTTGATTGATCTTGACAATGATAAACTTTTCCAGACGCTTTCTTAATAATTCACGAATTAAATTGATGATAAACTTTATGTTTTGGTCTACCAAAGTGAATATCTTTTGTGTTTCGTCGTAAAGAGAATTAAAGGTCTCCAAGGATAAAGTCATTGGAGAAGCATTAGAAAGGATGGCTTGGAGTTTGGAGACTATATCAACAACGAGCACCTCGACCAATTCGATGGCTCTTGGAAGAGGATATGCTATGTTCTTAAGCTTGGATTTAAGATGATTAAACAAGTTGTTGATGGAGTGCAGGAGAATAGGAAGCGATTCCACTGTGTCGCCCACAGATAAGAGTTCATCTAAAGGAAGTTCTTTTAAAAGTGAGTTGTACAACCTAGTCAACGTCAACTTATCGTTCAAGCCAGTGTCATTTTGAAATGCTAAGGTGATGTGGAATCTCTTTGCTTTGTTCAAGAGCTTAATTGAAGTCTGCACCTCGGGAGATTGAATCTGTTGGGAAATGGAAGAGAGAGCCAATTCCATTGACTTCCAGAATTGGATTTCGTCAACGAGAGATTCACCGTCAAGAGGACTGTGGTTGAGTTTGGTTATCGATTGGATTTGATTCACCCAATTATTGACCACCAGACTCAATTCGTTAAGGAATGTGGAATCCCCCACCAACTCGTTTTCGTCTTCGGTTCCGTCAAGCAAACCTTGTACCTTGGCATGAGGGGTCAACTCTGGTATCTGTATTCTTTGCTGGAGATGCTGAAGTGATAAAGATAACTCGTTGAACTTCTTTTTAGTTGTATTTACAGGTTCATCTTGCAGCTGGGTAATGAGATCAAAGTATGGTGATATACCCAAGTTGATAAGACTTCGAAGCTTCTCAATTGATTCATTGGATGATTTATTTGGATCTACCGGGATATGAAGGATGTTCAAAACTGAATTAAAGTCTGTGGATGTGAGTTGACCCTTAGGTTTAATCAATACGGTAACATGAGTGATTGGATGTGGTGCCTGTGAGAGGTCATTAACAATGTAGTGGATGTCTTCTGATCTGACAACAAAAATCGTGTCAGGCAAAGGGCTCTGTGCAAATTGAGTTAGTGCCTGTGGTGAAGGCTCTAATGTTGCGCCCTCATGTGTCAACAAGACTAGCGACTGAATGAATTTCTGGAGCTGTTCCATGGCAGTCGTAGTCAAACTTGGTAAACAAACAATCACGTGGAACGCGCTTATGAGAGAACTGGGTTTTCACGGCTCGTTGACGGTAGCGCGGCCAATCCCCGTACCTGCTGGCGAGACAGGGCATTTTTTTCGAGGCGCCTAGCGACAACTAGCAAGTGTAGCGGCAAATTTATGGTAAGTTAGTGAGGAGGAAGCCGGTACGTGTCTAATTGGACTAATGTAGTATAATTCGAGAGTAGATCACATGAACTCACTGTCACAGAATTACATCCTGCTGAATACATAGAGTCTATTTTACTTCGCCAGTACTTGTCTCTCTACGCCACTATCCTGACACCTGCGTAGTTTTATCCAAAACGGTATTAATCCAGGCGTCGGGGCTCGTTGAATGTTGCACCTGCAACCGATGCTTACCGAGGTATGCATAAGTAGCTCACACACTACACATGTCTAATATGTTTTCATCATTATTCATTATGTGTCTATTAATCTTTTAATTTCCATTGTACTTTGGAAGCAGAGTACGTTGGAAAGACTACCTTGCTCTCCAGATCATTGGCAGAATGAATTGCGAGCACAGGCACGCCATTCATGTCTGCCACGGGTACTCCTTCTAGACGACCATGCTTCATGTGGTTGTAGGGTTCAAGGGTGACTTTTCCCTCTCCAAATACCCTGATGCTGTATCGTCTATCAAAGTTGATGGTCTCACTCCAGCCGTTTAATTCCAATTCAAACGTGTTATTCACAATGTCCTCCTTCATCAAATGCTGTCGTCTGACAAGGATATCCACTATATCATTAGCTTTCTTGATGCTAAATTGAAGGTTTAAACATGTAAATAATGTCTCACCTCGGGCAATCTTGGGAAGAACCAGTCTTTCAAGCTTGGCATAAGTCCAATAATAATGCTTAACAGAAGATATTCTTGAGAGAAGTTGGTACAACAACCGAGACAACACCACTTGGTTCTCTACTTTCAAACATCCCGATGGTACACTCAACTTCAAGCTTCCGTTACGCTCATCGTATATGTAACCGCAGAGCAGTTTTAACGCTGCTACTTTTCCATTGATTATCCCGACACATTCTTCGATTTCGTGCAATACCAGAATGATCTTGTCACTTTTAAGCACCTCAAACTCGCTCAGCCTGGGTGCGACCTCATTTATAACATAGCGCAACCAATTTCTCTCTGTCAATTCAACGTTTTTATTGGTGGCATCCTCAAACCATGTAATATTCTTGCTTAGGCAATATTGTAGAATCTCCCTCTTAGTAGTACCCAACAATGGACGAGCAACTGACAATTTAGACCCAGGAAGTGGAAATGGGCCATGCTGCTTCAATCCCAAGAGCCCGAATAACGATGATTTTTTCATCAACCTCATTAAATAAGTCTCCAACTGGTCATCCAAGTTGTGGCCCACGAAAACGGTGCGTGATCCCACCTCTTCGCAAACCAGGGCAATCTGCTCGTACCTCTTCAAACGTGCCACCTCCTCGAAGTTTGTAATCGTATGAACAGGCTGGCTGTACTCTAACTTTCGCACAACATGGCTAACGTTGGGCCATTGGCTGACAAGCCTTCCGATACTTTGCGCTTCATCACTTGAATTGTGCCGGTATTGGTGGTCTATGGTCACAGCAGTAATCTGGTAGTCAGAGTTATTAGCTAGGAGGTGCGTGAGACACATAGAATCTACACCTCCCGATAGCGCCACTACCACTCTTTCATTGGTTGATAATCTTGGTAACCTCGAAAGAAGCTTGGTTATCATTACAGAAAAGATACTGCATACAAATGCCGTTTTTGAGGATTTCCGTTGTGTAGTAGCATGAACGAAAGAACTAGAACATATGATTCGGCTATTTCATTTAGCGATTGCCACCAGCATCCATTCCTATGAACTATGAATCTCTCTGCTTTGTTGTGAGATGAAAGACGACGTGATTCTATGTGTCATGCAGATAGGCTGCAAATCATTTCGCAAATCTCGGAGTTCTGTTGCTGCAAATGCGAAGAGGCTAGCATTAAAAGTGTCGTTTATGCAATTAAGAAGGGATAACGTTGTGTTAACGGTGCAACTCAGTACCAAGAGAAGCACTCTTTTACCAAAATTTTTATAGCAACACAGATCAACATTATATATCAGTCTCCCAAGTTACTTCACACTGGTATGCGCAACTTCTGGTAAGCTCCGAATAGTTCTAAGCATACGCCTCTCAATTCTACAGGTGCATACTTGCAAACCAAACAATATAAACGTTAATGTTAATGTCACTGGTCATTCTTAAATTAACAATTTTGGGTGTATTTTTCCGGAAACTACGGTAGTGCTTTAGCATCAATGACTATCTACAATGAGTAATTTGACTTGAGTCAATACATTTCCCCTCACTAAAAGGAACTACGTGGGACAAAAGCCCAAGCGATATTACCAAATAGACTACTCCAACCTGTGTCACTTTCAAAAGGAATCTTTCTATTGCATGTGTGGGCACGGCTGCGAAAACCCAAAACCGCAATACTGCACTTGACAGGGAGCTAGATGAAACACGACTTGAGAGGCGGCCAAATTCAAGAATGTTGAGTCAGAGATACCGCCACTAGTTTGCCACAATTGTAGACCCATATCACCTATCTAAATTTTAAATTGACGGTGATTTTTTTAAAATCTTTGACATCACTGATTAGTAAGAATATACGAGGAGCACACGAACATTGTAGGGGCACACTGCTGGCCCACAACAATAACAAGTATGATAATCTCAACTACAATTGAGTTACTTAGTCTCATCAAGGTCCGTACCACCAGCCGGCAAGGTCCAAAGGCTAATTCGCCAGGCTGAGTGTCATAACCTCCATGTCCGTTATGACTCTCCATGAGTCATATACACGTGACCTGACAGCCGTCATACCTTTGGCTAGATAACCACTCTGAGTCACCTGAAACGTATTTAATAAGCGAGTGACGTTTATAGTTTATACTTCCATTAAGTTCTACATCATTCTGGCGACTAGTTTAGGTTCTACTCCACCAGTCGACACTACAAAATACAAGCGCCGAAATTTTAGAAAAAATTTCTCATCACCATGAGTGAAGAAACCACCCACTTTAGCTTCCCACAAGAGGAAGTCAAGATCAATAAACAATGGGAGGAAATAGACGCATTCAAGAGATCTCTTGAATTGACGTCTGATTTGCCTCCATTTGCCTTTTTCGATGGTCCCCCATTTGCTACCGGTACGCCTCACTACGGGCATATCTTAGCATCCACCGTCAAAGACATTATCCCAAGATATGCCACCATGACTGGACATCATGTTGAAAGAAGATTTGGTTGGGATACCCACGGGTTGCCAGTTGAACACGAAATTGACAAAAAGTTGGGTATCACCTCCAAGGAAGACGTGTATGCCATGGGTATTGACAAGTACAACCAAGAGTGTCGTTCTATTGTCATGAGATACGCCCAAGAATGGAAGGAAACCATAAATAGATTGGGTAGATGGATTGATATGGAGAATGACTACAAGACCTTGTACCCTGAGTTCATGGAATCAGTGTGGTGGGCGTTCAGCGAGTTGTACAAGAAGGACTCTGTGTACCGTGGGTTGAGGGTTATGCCTTACTCCACTGGCTGTACCACTCCACTTTCCAACTTCGAGGCCCAGCAAAACTATAAGGAGGTCAACGATCCAGCCATTACCATTGCCTTCCCATTGGTTGACGACCCGGACACCGTCTTGGTTGCTTGGACCACCACCCCATGGACCTTGCCTGCCAACATTGCGCTTGCCGTCAACCCTAACTTTGAGTACGTCAAGATTTACGACGAAGACAAGAAGAAGAACTACATTTTGTTGGAAGGGTTGCTTTCCACTTTATACAAGAAGCCAGCAGCCGCCAAGTTTAAGGTTGTTGAAAAGTTCCCAGGTACCAAGCTTGAAGGATTGAAGTACAAGCCACTTTTCGACTACTTCCCTGAGTTCAACGAGGTTGCCTTCAAGGTTATTCTCGCCGACTACGTTACCAACGACTCTGGTTCCGGTATTGTCCACCAAGCCCCATCCTATGGTGAGGAGGATTTCAACGCTGCCACCAAGGCCGGTCTCATTAACGAAAAAAGACCTCCACCAAGTGTCGTCGATGACGTCGGAAAGTTGACCGTTGGTGAGTACAAGGGCATCTACTTCAAGGAGGCTGACAAGCTCATCATCAAGAAGTTGGTTGCCGACGACAGAATCTTGGTCAACTCGCAAGCCAAGCACTCGTACCCATTCTGCTGGAGATCAGACACTCCGTTGATGTACAGAACCGTTCCTGCCTGGTTTGTTCGTATTGGGGAAATCATCCCAGACATGTTGGCCAACGTCGACAAGACCAACTGGGTTCCTTCCAACATTAAGGAAAAGAGATTCTCCAACTGGATTGCCAACGCCAGAGACTGGAACATTTCCAGAAACAGATACTGGGGTACTCCTATCCCATTGTGGGTCTCTGAGGATTTTGAGGAAATTGTGTGTGTTGGTAGCATCCAAGAGTTGATGGAGTTGTCTGGTGTGTCTGACATTACCGACATCCACAGAGAAAGCATTGACCACATTACCATTCCTTCCAAGAAGGGTAAGGGCCAATTGAAGAGAATTGAGGAAGTTTTCGACTGTTGGTTCGAGTCTGGTTCTATGCCTTATGCCTCCAAGCACTACCCATTCGAGAACAAGGAAAAGTTCTTGAGCGCCTACCCAGCCAACTTCATTTCCGAAGGGTTGGACCAAACCAGAGGTTGGTTCTACACCTTGACTGTGTTGGGTACGCACTTGTTCAACACTGCGTCGTACCAAAACGTCATTGTCAGTGGTATTGTGTTGGCAGCCGACGGTAAGAAGATGTCCAAGCGTTTGAAGAACTACCCAGATCCAAACTTGGTGTTGGACAAGTACGGTGCCGATGCCTTGAGATTGTACTTGATCAACTCGCCAGTGTTGCGTGCTGAGACCTTGAAGTTCAAGGAAGAAGGTGTCAAGGAGGTTGTGTCCTCTGTTTTGTTGCCATGGTACAACTCGTACAAGTTCTTGAAGGACGCCATTGACATCTACAAGAAGGACAACGGCGAAGACTTTAGATACGACGCCTCCTTGGTGTCGCACAACGTCATGGACAAGTGGTTGTTGGCATCCATCCAGTCGTTGATCAAGTTCATCCACGAAGAAATGGCTGGCTACAGATTGTACACTGTGGTGCCACGTTTGCTTGCCTTTATTGACGACTTGACCAACTGGTACATTCGTTTCAACCGTAGAAGAATCAAGGGTTACGCCAGCGACGACATTGAAGACACCAAGCGTGGGTTGAACACCTTGTTGGAGGCCTTGTTCACCTTGCTGCGCGCCATGGCTCCTTTCACTCCTTACTTGGCCGACAACATCTACCAAAAGATCAAGGGCTACTACTCCAGTGCTGACTTGGAAAAGCTCACCGTCAACCCTAAGCACAAGGACACCAGATCCGTACACTTCTTGGCCTACCCTACCGTCAGAGAAGAGTTCTTTGACAAGGAAATCGAGGTTGCAGTTGCCAGAATGCAAAAGGTCATTGACTTGGGTAGAAACATTAGAGAAAAGAAGACCATTTCCTTGAAGACTCCGTTGAAGGAGTTGGTTATTTTGCATTCCGACAAGGACTACTTGAAGGATGTCGAGTCATTGAAGGGCTACATTGCTGACGAATTGAACGTCAGAAACATTGTCATCACCAGCGACGAAGCCAAGTACGACGTTGTGTACACTGTTGTTGCTGACTGGCCTGTTTTGGGTAAGAAGTTGAAGAAGGACGCCAAGAAGGTCAAGGCTGCGCTTCCAAACGTCAGCTCTGCCGAGGTCCAGGAATTCTCCAAGTCCGGTAAGATTGTTGTTGATGGCATTGCGTTGGTCACCGAAGACTTGCAGGTGCAAAGAGGTTTGCCTGAGTCCTCTGCTGCTGCCGGCAGAGAGTTCAGATCTCAACAGGATGTGTTGATTGTCTTGGACGTCAACATGCACCCAGAGTTGTTGAACGAAGGGTTGGCCAGAGAGATTGTCAACCGTATCCAAAGGTTGCGTAAGAAGGCTGGTTTGAACACCACCGACGATGTTGCTGTTGAGTACAACTTGGTCAAGGACACCATCGACTTCAAGCAGGTGGTTGAAACCAACCCTGAACTTTTGGGTAAGTGCTCCCTCAGACCAATAGTCGAGTACACCCAAGTTGACGAATCCAAGGTTATTGTTGACGAAGAGCAATCTATTAATGATACTGTATTTGGTTTGAGATTGTTGAAGTTGTAAGTATATAGTGAATAGATACGAGGTATGAACTTGTAGGACAGGGAGAGAGAGGGAAGCACAGGGAGGAGCACACGCATGCAACAACAACAAGCAATGCCCCTCGCTTACACTGTCCATATGGACAAACCTGCGCCTCCTATGACTAACATACCCTTGCCGCCGTCACTGCAGCCCGTGTCGCCAACAGTGGTGTACCTTTCACTGACAACTTGGAGAGAATTGTCAGCAAAGGTCCACTCCTTGACCACCTGATCTGCCGACGATGTGTAGAGACGCTCACCTACCTTGGAAATGGAGGTGATGGTGGAGGCGGCGGCTCTTTCTACAAAGCTGACGCACTCCAATTTGATTTCGCTGCAAAGTGAGAGCTCAGACAAAATCAAGGCATTGTCGTCACCACCGGTGATTATGGAGTACCCGGTGTCGGTTTTGACATTGACAAGAGCCTTGATGCTGTTTTGGTGGACCTGCTGATTAATGATCTGTTGTCCAAGGGACTTTGTGTGCTCGTCAAACCTCCACACCGTAAGGTGTCCGTTAGTGGACGCGATTTGGAGGTACTTTTGCCCCGAATGTTCGAGGAATTCCACACTCAAAATACAGCAGGTCTTGTAGAACTCATCGATCAAAAGCTCAAACTGTTGATCGGCTAAGCGCCAGACCTTGATGTTGGAGTCGGAGTACACGGTTGCAAAGACGAAACCGTCGCCGCACGCGTATGCTGCAAAGTCCATGATACGCAAGTCGGGGTTGGATTGCTTGGGCTTGAGACGGGCACACTCACGAATCACTGGAAGGCCGCCGGTGGACGCGATCTTCCACACAATGAACTCTTCGTTGGCGGCACACGAAGCAGCGTATTCGCCACTCAAGAACTTGACGCGCTGCAAGCCGGAAATGTGGTTGTTCATGGTCCACACCGGCTGGGCGGCATTGTCAGTGACCTGGTACAACTTGACTGTGGAATCCTCGGACGCAGTCATCAACAAGCCGTTGGCCGACACCGTTACGTCTCGGATCTCTCGTCCGTGCGTCCCCCCAACAAGCAACCCGTCGTGGCGCGGCTCGTACGTCTTGATGTACAACTCCAGCTTGTTGATGTATGCAAAGTGGTAGGCAGCGTCCTTCCAGAACTTCCACAACCTGTGCGAGCCACCGCACAACTCGTTGGTCAACTCGATCTGCTTGGTTTCGTTCCAAACGTAAAAGTAAAGCGACTTGTACCCGTACAAGATCAAGTCGTTATTGGCGTCAAAGAACCCGCCATCAATAAATCCACGTGAAACCTTGTTTTGGTGTATCACGTTGATACGGAATTCTGTGTCCTTGGTGATTTCTATTATCATATAGATCCCGTCTTTAACCGTCGCTAAGACGGTCACCTTGTTAGCGACAGAACTCATGATCGAGACACTCGAAACAGTGTCGCCGGGAGACACTTTCTTGAACAATGCAGGTTCAGAGGACCCATCCAAGTCGTATAAAGCAAACGAAACGTACCTGGACGCCATAATGACCCAGTTGTTAGTCTTATCAAACACCATGTCGGTGGTGGTGAAGCTGGTTTGGGCTGGCTGGCTCAACAACTGTGTTTTCTGCACTTGGAAGTCCTTGAACCAACGCACCACAAACGGAATTCGTGGATGTGGAGAATCTGTTATGGTGAGAACTCCATCCGCCGTGCGGTCGCTAAGCAAATTGGTGACCTTGTTACCCTGCAAGACGTCGTCCTCGATCCAGTAGTGGGTTTCATTTGCAACATCCAACACGGCCAAATCGCCGTCACGTGCTGCGATTATGACATGGTTGTCGTATACCTTGAAAATGGCAAAACTAGCCAACTTATCGGCGTGGAAGATAAGCTTGTTGTCCTTGAGGACGTCACCGTTCTGAAGGGTGATCAAGTGGTTGCCTACCTTGGCAAACTGCTTGATGTTATTGATTTTGTGGGACTCTCTGGATTCCTTGGAAAAGTCGTGGACGCGGACTTTCCCGTCTGCTCCACCGCTCACGATACGTTTACCGTCTGCATCTCCAGACCAAACATGCTTTCCCGAGTGGGCATTATCGAGGAGTCTAGACTGAACTAGGGAGTTATTGCCGTCGTACTGCCACACTCTGACGGAGCAGTCCTCACCAAAACTGACGTACTCGTCCACGGAAGTGAACGCCAACTTCCAGATTCTCGAGCCATGGCCCCACCCGGTGGCCAAAAGCACGGGGTCCGACTTGTTTGTGAAATCGTAGAGCTTGACCGACCTGTCGTCGGAACAAGTAATGACCCGTGTACCGGTGGGGTCGATTTCGACGCCAAAAATCGACCCTTCGTGGTCGGTCAATGAGCACACGATGCTTTGGGTCGAGAGCTCCCACACAAGAACACCATGCATAACGGTACCAGCAGCTATGAACACTTGACCGTTAACCACTTGGATCGACCCTGAGTACAATAGAGACTTCTCCCCACAGTCTATCTTGTGCAAATCAAAGCTGTCCAACAGCACCTTGTAGATGGTATTGTGAGAATTGAGGATGAGAAGGGTTGCACTGTCCAAGACAAAGATGGTGGTGATCCATTCGTTGATGGCACGCTCGTGGATGGCGTCCAAATGATCCATATCGAGCACACAGAAGGATCTTGCGCCGGCAACTGCTATGAAGTTCGCAGAGACGCTTATGGCATGGATCTTGTTTTTGCCAAATACCTGTTTGGAGAATATCAATTCTGGTGTGGTAGAGGTCGACGACCACTGGTATATGCTGAGGATGGGCCCATACCCCACGTAGAGGTGTGTGGGTGTGAGTTTTAGGGCTGTCACTGGCCCATAATGAGAGACGGGAAGCATACGATGAGGATTTTTCAATGCGATGAGAAATGCCCGTTTAGGGCCACCGAGAAAGACGTCGTGCAAGTGTGTAATTAGCCTCTGGAGGTGACCGACGTGATAGCTACGAAACTAGTTCAAAAAAGTAAAAAAGGTTATTGGGTTACCTCAATTGACATTGGGCATTGGTGATTTGAGTGGATATTCGAGAGTCTCGGAGAAATCTGAGGTCGAAGGGTTCCCCAAAGTATATAAATAAAGAATGCGAAAAAGCACGAGATTAGAGGACGGAACCGGACCAGTGCCCGGACCCCTATCAAGGCTGTACAAGTTGAAGCATACAAGGGCACAAGAAAAGGTTTCGGAAGTGAAGCAAAAAGTCCAGACCTCTCGTGTGTTCCGAGTTTTAGGGCACTCAACGTCTCTTGGCAGGAAACCGGTATATGGAAAGGAACCACTTTTGGCCGATCCGACAGCAGTGTTTCGTAGCTAAATAGTGGGGACTCACAGGACCTGGACGAGCCCCGGTGACACATCCACTCTCGCTGATGATAGTCGTATAGAGGAACTTATTGTGGAAGCAAAGAGGTGAGGTGGAAGCTTTCCGATTGCACATGTGTTAATGTTGACATATTATATCCGAATTTTCCCAAAACGGTATAACTCCATGCAGCAAAAATAAAGAGCGGAACGGAGCTCTAGGCGACATAAAAAACCAGAATCCTAGAATTCCGAAGGCCACGCTGAATCCCGAGATCATGCTCCGTCAAGCGTGATGATCGCCGCTATCTGTGGGGAGAGGCGATCGTGATTGTTGGGACATAGGCGTTGCCGGCAGACCACATTCAACTGCATATCAATTAGTTAACCGGTGACTTAGCGGGACTTCTCCGAAAGGTAAGCATCATACGACATGCCGATCGTATAGAAAGGGGAGCTGAACGACATCGCTGATCTCGTATGGCAGCATGTGCATGAAAAAAAGATTGGGCACGGTTATCTTCGTTGATTAAGGGCATCGTGCACGATCTACGGACGAAACATGCAACCGCAAACGACATTTCACAAACGAGGCACAAACAAAGTGCCAAAAAGCTTATTCTTGGGGAGAAAAAATAGTACAATTTACATGAGAGTCTTGGTCCTCCGCAAAGTGCCCAAAACAAATATTTGGATGAGATCAGTGGCCCCTAAAACAAATTTAGGCAGCACAGGACTGAACGTATCAAATCTTAAAAGTTAAAGTTCATGCCGTTTCATGTAATTTCAAGTTTCTACATCCAAGAAGCTGATGGAAGCTTTATCAGATAGCAAGCGTATCTGCACGGAATGAAGGATTATTTCAAGGCATTTGTTGGCGAATAGAAGTTGATAGAAATGTCTTAGAATTATAGAATGGTGGCAACGAAAAAAACCGCAGACCTAATTAGGCAAGAGGCACCACCCTACAAAAGCGATCATTTCTTACATTCGAATAGAGAACCGTGTGGGGAGGTTAAAAGGAGTGTACATGAAAAGCTTAAGGCTAATCAGAATGATTAGGTTGCTACTCCGTTGTTATCACCGAGGTCATAGAGTTTCCGTAGTACAAGCAACCTCTAGGCAGCGGGACCTTTGGTGATGTAGCGGCAACAGCATTACTTTTGCAGAATGCCCCTTATCTCCTCCCCACATGCCTATATCTCTCGAACTTTCCAGAACGGTGGCGACCGGGAATTTTTCCCTGCGATTCTTCCGGACCCGACATTCAAACAAAAACAATCGCGCAATTATGTCGCGCTACTACTCTAGCTACTACTCTAAAAAAAAAAACAGCTCCTACTATACAATTTGAAAAGTCTTTTCTCGTTCAGGCATGGAACGGATTTAACATTTCTTTGTCCGCGCCCAGACCTATTGTGCTTGGATCGGCAATTGAAGTCCTTACCAAGCATCCAAACATTCTATGGCGAAGCATTAATGACCAAACTTAACCTTCCTTGAGGGTGAAACGGTTGTGAGACCACGCTTCGGAACCAGCGACTTTGCCAGAAGTTTATCTCCAGACGTCTCCGATGCCTTGTATGTACGTTAGCATGTCTTTAGCCGCATCGCCACCCACGCGGGAATACTAACAATAAAAATTCATCCGTTCCGCATTTGCTCTTTTAGTCAAAAGAAATGTTTTTATATTAAAGCAGCACAATTCCTGAATTTCAAGAAATCACCAATCAGAAGCATGTCAGAGAACCATCAGATATTGTATGGGCTGGATAGTTCCGGCGCCTCTGACGTTGAATCCGTTGCGGAATATCAAGGATTTGATGCTACCACTAGCCACCAAGTCCACGGTTTAGCTAGAAGCTTTACTAGAGACTCCTTCGGGGACGCCCTCAGTAGAAGTAACACTACTACATCGGCCGCCTTGAAGCAGTACTTGTCCCACATGTCCTCAGTACCCGGGGTACTTCCATTTGGACAAGAAGAGATGGAAATGTTGGACCCCGACTCGACTGAGTTTGACGCCAAGTTCTGGGTCAAGAATATGAAAAAATTGTATGACTCTGATCCTGAATACTATAAACCCTCCAAGTTGGGAATTGCATACCGTGACTTGAGGGCGTATGGTATTGCAGCCGACTCGGACTATCAGCCTACTGTCGCTAACGGTTTGTTGAAGTATGCCACTAATATTTACAGAGACGTCAAGAAGCCCGACCCTTCGGTCTACTTTGATATCTTGAAGCCCATGGATGCCATTATGCGCCCCGGTGAGTTAACCGTTGTGCTTGGTAGACCAGGGTCCGGTTGTTCGACCTTGTTGAAGACCATTGCAGCACAAACATACGGGTTCCACGTTGGCGAGGAGTCAACCATCTCGTACGACGGCTTGACCCAGCACGACATCGTCGCCAACCACCGTGGTGACGTCATTTACTCGGCCGAAACTGATACCCACTTTCCTCACTTGACGGTCGGGGACACCTTGGAGTTTGCTGCCAGATTAAGAACTCCTCAAAATAGAGGTGACGTAGACAGAGAGACGTACGCCAAGCACATGGCCTCAGTCTACATGGCCACCTATGGGTTGTCACACACACGTAACACCAACGTCGGTAACGACTTTATTAGAGGTGTCTCTGGCGGTGAAAGAAAGAGAGTCTCCATTGCAGAGGCATCCTTGACCGGCTCCAACTTGCAGTGTTGGGATAATGCCACCAGAGGTTTGGATTCGGCCACCGCCTTGGAATTTATTAGAGCTTTGAAGACTTCTGCCGTCATCTTGGACGTTACTCCATTAATCGCCATTTATCAATGTTCCCAGGATGCCTACGACCTTTTCGACAAGGTTGTTGTTTTGTACGAGGGTCGCCAAATCTTTTACGGTAAAGCCGACCACGCTAAGCAGTTTTTCGAACAAATGGGTTGGGAATGTCCTCAAAGACAAACCACTGCCGACTTTTTGACCTCGTTGACCAACCCAGCAGAAAGAATTGCCAAGAAGGGCTTTGAAAACAAGGTTCCTCAAACCTCGCAGGAGTTTGAAGCATACTGGAAGAGCTCCCCAGAATACGCAGCCCTCGTCAAGGAGATTGAATCTTACTTTGAAGAGGTCAAGTTGGAAAACAGAAAGGAGGAGTACCAAGAGTCCCACGTTGCCCGTCAATCCAAGCACATGTCTCCAAAGTCCCCATACACTGTTTCGTTTTTCATGCAGGTGCGTTTCATTATGAGCAGAAACTGGTTGAGAATGAAGGGGGATCCTTCCATCCCCATCTTTTCTGTGTTTGGTCAGGTTGTCATGGGTTTGCTTTTGTCGTCTGTGTTTTACAACTTGCCCAACACCACTGGGTCCTTTTACTACCGTGGTGCGTCCATGTTCTTTGCCGTCTTGTTTAATGCCTTTGCATCGCTTTTGGAAATTATGAACCTTTTTGAAGCCAGACCCATTGTCGAGAAGCACAAAAAGTACGCATTGTACAGACCATCTGCCGATGCTCTTGCCAGTATCATCACCGAATTGCCAGTCAAGCTCTTGATGTCGACCTCGTTCAACATGATTTTCTACTTTATGGTCAACTTCAGAAGAAACCCAGGTAGATTTTTCTTTTACTGGCTCATGTGTGCCTCGTGTACCTTGGTTATGTCGCACTTGTTTAGATCCTTGGGTGCTGTTTCCACCTCGCTTGCTGGTGCCATGACCCCTGCGACTGTCTTGTTGTCTGCCATGATTATCTTTACTGGTTTTGTTATTCCAACCCCACACATGTTGGGTTGGTCCAGATGGATCAACTACATCAACCCTGTTGGGTATGTGTTTGAAAGTTTGATGGTGAACGAGTTCCACGACCGTAACTTTACCTGTACCGAGTTTGTTCCTTCCGGTCCACAGTACACCAACCTTAGCCCTGACCAGCGTATCTGTGGTGTTGTTGGTGCTGTTCCAGGCCAAGGCTTTGTCGAAGGTACCACCTACCTTAAGGAGTCGTACGGTTACGTGGACAGCCACAAGTGGAGGAACTTTGGTATCTCGATTGCCTTTATTGTGTTTTTCTTGTTTGTGTACATCAGTTTGACGGAAATCAACAAGGGTGCCATGCAAAAGGGTGAGTTGACCTTGTTCTTGAAGTCGGCCACCAAGAAGCTCAAGAGACAACAAGAAAAGCAAAGACCAAAGGTGGAGGACACTGAGAGCGGTGCTGTCAGCGAAAAGGCCAACTTGAGCGACATCAACGACGCCGAAAAGGCTGCCTCCGACACCTCCTCCAACGATAGATTTGCCTTGCCTACCTCTGAGAACGTGTTCCACTGGAGAGACTTGACGTACCAAGTCAAGATCAAGTCCGAAGACCGTGTTATTTTGAACCACGTTGACGGGTGGGTCAAGCCTGGCCAGTTGACTGCGTTGATGGGTTCCTCTGGTGCCGGTAAGACTACCTTGCTTAACTGTTTGTCGGAAAGAGTCACCTCTGGTTCCATCACCGATGGTACTAGAATGGTTAACGGTAACAGTTTGGACTCTTCTTTCCAAAGATCCATTGGTTATGTCCAGCAACAGGACTTGCACTTGCCAGCTTCCACTGTGCGTGAAGCTTTGAGATTCTCGGCTTACTTGAGACAACCAGACAGCGTTCCTATTTCCGAGAAGAACGGGTATGTTGAGTACATTATTGACTTGTTGGAGATGACTGCCTATGCTGACGCCTTGGTTGGTGTTGCTGGTGAAGGGTTGAATGTCGAACAAAGAAAGAGATTGACCATTGGTGTCGAGTTGGTTGCCAAGCCAAAGTTGCTTTTGTTTTTGGACGAGCCCACCTCTGGGTTGGACTCGCAAACTGCCTGGTCTATCTGTAAGTTGATGAGAAAGTTGGCCGACCACGGCCAAGCCATTTTGTGTACCATCCACCAGCCTTCTGCGCTTTTGTTGAAGGAGTTTGACCGTTTGTTGTTTTTGCAAAAGGGTGGTCAGACTGTCTACTTTGGTGACTTGGGTGAAAACTGCTCGACCTTGATCAACTACTTTGAAAAGTCTGGCTCGCATCCATGTCCAAAAGAAGCCAACCCTGCCGAGTGGATGTTGGAGGTTGTTGGTGCTGCTCCAGGTTCCAAGGCCAACCAAGACTACTACGAGGTTTGGAAGAACTCTTCTGAATTCCAAGAAGTGCACAGAGAATTGGATCAGATGCAAGCCGAATTGTGCCAACTTCCAAAGGACGACTCGCCCGACGCCCATTTGAAGTACGCCTCGCCTTTGTGGAAACAGTTTTTCATTGTCACCAAGCGAGCCGTTGTCGAAAAGTGGAGATCCCCAGGTTACATCTACTCCAAGGCATTGTTGATCATCTCGTCGACGCTTTTCAACGGGTTCTCCTTCTTCAAGGCTAACTTGACGATGCAAGGATTACAAAACCAAATGTTTGCTATCTTTATGTTCACCCTTCAGTTCAACACGTTAGTGCAGCAGATGATGCCGTACTTTGTCAGACAAAGAGAAATCTACGAGGTCAGAGAAGCACCTTCGAGAACTTTCAGTTGGTTCACCTTCATTTCTGCACAAATCTTTTCCGAAATCCCCTACCAGGTTGTCTTGGGTACGCTTGGGTTCTTGTGCTGGTACTACCCTGTTGGCTTGTACCAGAATGCCGAGCCTACCCACACTGTGCACGAGCGTGGTGCTTTGATGTGGTTGTTCATCACTTCCTTCTATGTCTACACCATCTCCATGGGACAGTTGTGTATCTCGTTCATTGAAATTGACTCCAACGCCGCCAACTTGGCCACCATGTTGTTCACCATGTGCTTGAACTTCTGTGGTGTCTTGGCTGGTCCACAGCTGTTGCCAGGCTTCTGGATCTTTATGTACAGATGCAACCCATTCACATACTGGATCCAGGGTATCTTGAGTACCGGGTTGGCCAACACAAAGGTCACCTGTGGCAAGGACGAGTTGCTTACCGTCAACCCAGGTGCCGGCCAGACCTGTGCCGACTACTTCAAGTCGTACATGGACGTTGCCGGAGGCTACTTGGTCAACCCCGACGCTACCTCGCAGTGTAGCTACTGTAGAATGAAGTCCACAAACGACTTTTTGGCCACCGTCAACGCTCCATACGGCGAAAGATGGAGAGACTTTGGTATCTACATTGCATTTATTGCCTTCAACATCATTGGTGCTGTTTTCTTCTACTGGCTCTCCAGAGTTCCAAAGGGTACCAGAGAAAAGAAGAGAAAGTAGGAAAAGAATTAAATGGGATTACTTTTATTTATATGTGCACTTCATTAATTTTAATGTATATTTTGATCAGCAGACGTCTGTGTAGTGTATCATCAACTCGCCTGGTGGCTGCAACTGTATGGTTCTGGGATGCCCATCTAATCTGGCGTAGATTGCGGCAATTGTGGTCTGATCGAGATCATATGATTTTCCACCAAAGTCCGCTCGCCAAAAGCCAAAAAAAAAATTAGTATATAAACGTCAGAGTCGAACCGTCGTTACGTTTCGAATTGAGCACCCCCCCCCCACAGCATGGTTTCACCAGATCAAATACACGACAAGTCGCTTCCAGTCAAGGAGCGTATGGAAGCACTCATTAGATTGAAGCAAAAGCAGATCACCGACGCAATTGCTGCGGTCGACACCGTTGAGTTCAGAACAGATAGCTGGCAGAGAGGCGACAAGGGCGGAGGAGGCCAATCTATGGTTTTACAGAACGGAACCACCTTTGAGAAGGGGGGCGTGAACATCTCTGTTGTGCACGGCAAGTTGCCACCTGCTGCCGTTGCCCGTATGAAGGCGGATCACAAGAACTTGAATACGCTGAACGGCGACGGCAGCGTCGACTTCTTTGCCTGCGGCTTGTCCTTGGTTATCCACCCCCACAACCCTCATGCACCAACCACCCACGCCAATTATAGATACTTTGAGACCTCCAACCCGGAAACCGGAGAAACTGACGCCTGGTGGTTTGGCGGAGGCGCTGACTTGACTCCCTCATACTTGTACGAGGACGACGCAAAGCACTTCCACCAGCTCCACAAGGACGCCTTGGACAAGTACGACAAGGAGTTGTATCCAAAGTACAAGAAGTGGTGCGATGAATACTTTTTCATCAAGCACAGAGGCGAAACTAGAGGAATCGGAGGCATCTTCTTTGACGACTTTGACTCCAAGCCTGCTGACGACATCTTGCACATTGTTGAATCCTGCTTCGATGCCTTTATTCCTTCTTACGTGCCTCTTGTCGAAAAGAGGAAAGGCACTCCGTTCACCGAGGAACAAAAGCAATGGCAGCAGATTAGAAGAGGTAGATATGTGGAGTTCAACTTGGTTTTGGACAGAGGCACCCAGTTTGGCTTGCAGACCCCTGGTTCTCGTGTTGAATCCATCTTGATGTCTTTGCCGGCAACAGCAAGTTGGGTTTACGACCACCACCCAGAAGAAGGCACCGAAGAAGCCAAGTTACTTGAGGTCTTGAAAAACCCAGTCGATTGGGTTTAATGTTATGATTAATGGCAGGGAGGTTACGCTATGACTTTAATGTACGTTGACGCATGTATCGAAACTGTAAACCACTATACAGTGTGTGTCTGTATTTGATAACCATCTGTATGCTGTACTTCTTGTCACTCTTCTCTTGGTGTTTCTTATACGGCTTGATCAGTAGATTGCAAAAAATAATGACTCCGACGCGATTCGAACGCGTGCATCTTTACGATAGTAGAACTTGAGTCTACCGCCTTAACCGCTCGGCCACAGAGCCCTTATATGCTAAGATGGCTTGTTGTGGGTATGTAATGATAAGAACGATAAATACGTATATGACGATTCTCTGATGAAAAATGCTAGAATTTGGATCTCGCGCACTAGGAATATTGCTATGAAATTAATATCAGCTGCGAAGATTCTCGTTTGTGCCTTTAGATTCTACTGTGCTGCATTGTTAACCAGAAAATCACTCTCTTTCAGAACAAACAAGGCTCGAACAACTACCCAGGCTGGACAAGCTATCATTTTTGATGCTACGGCTTCCTTGTAATATCTCTTCCGTGCCTGCTTGTCCAGCTGGCTTGCACCTTGCAGAAGAGCCGATGTCACGTGACTTGGTCTTTTCTCCACATTAAACGATCCACTGCAATTGAATCCTCGGTAACTATGAACGCAACCACCTGGAAAGAGGCCTCCCAGTACGTGGATCAGGCTCCACAGGAGTTGGACTACCTTGTTGAAGATCTTAGGAATCCGCGTCCAGAAACTACTATTACCAAAACGTTGGGTTACATTTACCACTACCTTCCATTTGTCAAGAATGAACATAACCTCCGGGTGATCTTTGCCAGCTTCCTAAACTCACCGCTCTGCTTTGGCTCTAATGTGCCTGCCTATGAAGAGAACTACATGATCATAGAAGTATTCAAAGCAATTGTAGATAAAAAGTTGAAGATATCGCAGCCAAGTATCCTGATCAAGAGATTCTATGAAGTCCTCTTGAAAGAAGTGGAGCACTTCGTCTCGTTCAATCCAGCTTTGAACAGCTGGAAAGTGGTGCCAATCATCACGGGAATCAGGTTATCCAACCAATTGAGAGACCAATTGTATACCAGGCCCAATTTTGTTGAGTACAAGTGGTTCTTTTACGACTGGGACCAGAGAGCAATGGCGCTATTGGCGAAAGGGTTGAAGATGTCGATACCCAACCAAAATATCCTCAATTTGCAAGTCATATCGATTGCCCTCAACTTTAACAAGAACAAAGACGATGTCCATAAGTACACAGACAAGCAGTTAGATGTGTTTATGGTGAGAAAGTTGGTGGAAATGCTCTTCGAGGGCAACTCATACAAGGACACCACAAAACCCACCATCAAGCACATGAACAGAATAGCCTTTTTATTGGAGGCATACATGACTCTGCTTCCTTCAGGCGACGTAATTCTTGATTCCTTGGACATCATGTTGGCATTTAACAGACTGTTGGTGATCCACGACCACCCAGACTTCTGGAAATGGGCCAAAAACCTCTTGTTTGCCCAGGTTATCATCTTCCAAGGCATCTTGACGAGGTTTCTCAAATTTGGAGAGTACCAGTACCAAGGAATTGCCATCAAAGTGTTGCAGAATTTGTATTTTCTTCACGTTGTTCTCTTGAAGATCGGCCAGGGAGGGTTTGACAACTACAATTTCGTATACTACTTGGCCATCGAACTAGCTCTCAAGTCCCGTGGCCAGTTCCAGCAAATGACCATGACCATGATCGGCGACCACAGACATGTCAACTTGGATGGTCTGGTGTTGAACAACGACCTCACCATGCAAGCCAAGGTCTTGTTTGTTTTGGGGCTCTGGGAGAACTACTTGCAGCTGAGCGAGAGAGACGAATTTTTCATGAATACCCAGATATACCCAATCACAATCAGCTTGGCAGATGACGTCAGGTACACCAATGCTGAGCTCGTGGAAGCGGCACACTCTGTTTTATTGTTTTGCTTTTCCAGCATCAAGACCATGGACCAAAGTGCCATTGAAAAGTACGTGGAGTACATTCTGTTGCTACTTGGTCAATTTCCTCGAAGCCTTTCTCCGCATCAGGCTAGCGTTGCTATCGAGACCTTGGGAAAGAAGATCTTGTCGGAGCCCATGACCATGCCTAACGGCCGCAACTCTGTGGACGAATTTCTCGAGTTCATATTGAGCAGAGCACGCGGTGCTCCTCCAGGAAAGCCGATTACTACTTCCAAGCAAAGCATTGCCTTTGAGCTGGCACAACCTATTCAAGAGATAGACGCACAGTCCACTTTGAGTATTGTCGATGAAGACGAGCTTTCCGGTGATATCATTGAAGCGAACAAGGGCAAGAAGCCAAAGAACTTGATAAAATTGGACATTTTACCAAAAGGTAAGGTTGCAAAGGACTACAAGTTCCAGAATCGTCTTATCCCAGAGAGTGTCAGGGAAGCGCAGGTGCTTTTATTTATTAATTTGGTTCCATATCTTCCATTGTCTATCTTTGTTGAATGGGTGGATAGGCTCTGGGAGGTGGTGTTGAAGAGTAGCCCTCTGGAGGTCAGTTTCCTTGAGAGCATCTTGTGGAAAGTGTTGAGTGAGAACTTGGATTTGAACAGGGGTGAATTGGCCTACAAGTGGTGGTATGAGGCCAAGAGAGTTCCCTCAGCCCATTTATAGTGTGTATATTAAATGAATCTTAATTGTGTACACTGACGAAAGATACGATACATATACTGACCAGCTGTGAACAGTTACAACTGTATGGCAGCATCCTCCAAGTCCAATTTGCACTTCGACACTGCTTCTCTAATTCATCTCCTGTTATTCAGGGAGAAACACGAGTTCGCAGCACTTTGACTTGCTGCAACATTTGTTGCAGCCCTCGTGGCGCACCAGCAGATATTTCGCAGCAGCGAATCGCATCTCATCTCAAAAAAACCAACCATGCCTAGAAAGAAGTCCGCAGCCAAAAGGGCCGCTGAAGAAGCCGAAAAGCTTGCTGCTAGTGTTCCTGAGCCTGCCAGCAAACCAATCAATCTGTCACAACCAACCTTGAGCGATTCGGAATTGGAAAGCTCATCAGATGAAGATGAGGACGAGTTCGGTGATTTGGCTACTGCTGAAATCGACAATACAATCAAGACCGTCTTGGAAACAATCAAAACCGATCCTAAGAAGTTGTTGGATAAGAATGTCAAGTTTTTTGACGATCCAGCACTTGCAGCTGCAAATACAGCAGCAGCTTCTAAAAAGGAGAAACCAATGTACTTGAAAGATTACCACAGAGAGAACTTATTGAGTGGGGGCTACAAAGACGATGACAATGAATATGGCACTGTTGATGGAGAAAAGCCATTTGTAGTTACCCAAAGAGAAGAAAGAGACCAACTTCTTTCTGAAATTAAAAATGCATTTGGTGGGGAAGAAGAAGATGAAGACGAGGACGAAGAAGACGACGATGGCTTCTTGAAAAAGAAAAGTGTTCCTTCAACCAGACAGGAACTTATTGAGATGGCTGCCAAGGAGGACGCCCAACAAACCAAACTTCCAAATGCCGACGAAAGTGGCGAGGCTTTCTTAAGTGCCTTCCTTGACCAAAAGGCTTGGATACCCAAGAAGAACGATAAGGTCATTGACTTGGACAGAATCGACCAGGACGATGAAGAGGCTTTTGACGATGCCGTCGAGCAATTCGAACATGCATACAATTTCAGATTCGAAGACCCTTCTGCTGCAGAGATTGTCTCCTATGCCCGTAACCAGGCTACCTTGAGAAGATCCAATACCAACAGTCGTAAGAGAAAGAGAGACGAAAAGCTGGAGGAGAAGCACAAGGAGGTTTTGGAAAAGGAAGAAAGCTTGAAGAAGAAGAAGAATGCAAAGGTTAACAAGGTTATGGATAGATTAGCCAAGATAAAAGAAGCCGTTGGCGATGACGTCAAGGACGAGGTGATCCAAAAGGTGTTTGGAGATGCCTTGTTAAACGACGATTTCGACGATGGTGACTGGGACTCCAAGATGGCCGAGATCTTCAACGAGCAATACTACGATGCAGAGGTTGAAAAGCCTACTTGGGACGATGACTTGGGTGGAGATTACGGTGAAGATGACGAAGGTGACAATGACGACAATGAGCAGTATGACGACAACAATGATGAGGAAATCAACATGGACGCCGATGCCGTTGTTGAGCCGGTCTCCAAGAAGTCCAAGAAGGACAAGCTCAAGGAAAAGAAGTCGTCCAAGAAGGAAAAGGAAGCATTGAAAGAGAAGGCTAAGGAGATTGTGGAGGCCAACACCTTGAGGATCATGGAAGAGGTCGAAGAAGAAAGAGGCCGTAAGAAGGATGAGGACGTCAAGTTCAAGTACCGTGAAGTGTCCCCAGAATCGTATGGTTTGACTACAAGGGACATCTTCTTGGCTGACGACAAGCAATTGAATTCATACATTGGGATCAAAAAGTTTGCACCTTATAGAGCAAAGGATTTGAGAATGAAAGACAAGAGAAAGTACGCTAAGAGAAAGAACTTGTTTGAGTGGAGAAGAGAAACGTTTAAGAATGCACCAAAAGCCCCAGAAGAAGCTGCTAACGAAGACATCTGGATTCCTTTGGGTGAATCGAAGAAGCATAAGAAAAATAAGAAGAAGGATCATAAGGACGAGAAGAATAAAGATAAGAAGGAAGGTGCTAAGGAAGAGATCAAAGAGGAAGAAGTAGCTGCTGAAAACTAAGCGATTAAAGTGTAGCTTGGTCATATCTGTGCGGTTTAGTTGCATCTCTATCGTCTATTGCTATATTATATACATATTTATTTGGTGATCTTCGTGTAGAGATTCTAAGTTGAATATCGGTTGGCTTATATCTTTGAGTATTTGCGGAGCTGTGCTATCTTGAGCACCGACTAAGTTAAAGATTGCTTTCCTATGGAACGGTAGAAGATTTACTGGGAAAGCAATATCAGTAACCTCTAAAATAGTGAAGTATGTTTCTAATGTGTTCGTAGTGACCTTCCTTGACTTGGGACAAGTATCTGGATTGGCAATTGCTAAGAAGAGTTTCAAATTCTATTAGACTCTCGAGCATATTTATCAAATGTTCCTGGATTTCTTCCACGTAAAGGTGGACTTGCTGCGTTGCACTTGATTTGTAGTACTTGTCAATTACTTCTTTCTTCCCAGAAAGTAGCCTGGTCAATGCTTGAGTGTGTTCCTTGCACTTCGATACCCGTTGCAACATCAGAGAAATATCATTCTGGTGGGTAAGAAGTAGTAGGTCCTCAATCCCTTCTGCGTCCTTTTCAACTTCCCAAAAAGCAAATTGGAGGCTATTGACTATGTTATATATGATGCAGTAACTGACCCACTGGGGTGAAATGTTGAATCTCAAGTACTTGGCGATGTGTGCGCCAGAGAATGGATGCGGAGAGAAATGCAAGGAAATGGTACCGCCACTGAATATGAAAAAGTAAAGGCTGACGGGTTCTAAGTAAAACTCCAGCTCCTTCTGCACCACGAAGGACTGAAAACTGATGAAAGTGTAGTTGCTGTGAACTTCTATCTCCTCGCAGCTGTCTTGCATGCGGATGTTCTCAATAGTTAGTGGATCTAAGCCAAAAGTCGATAAAAACAACTGCAATTCGCCATAGGTGGGACACAAGCAATCCAACCACCAGTAAGACGCTGTTCTTGTTAATTCCTCAAGAGAAGAATAAGACCCAAGGATGCTTGCGATGTCTGATCCACGCAAGACGTTTTCGCAGCCAGTGTCAAAAAACTGCAACCGGTTCTCTAGCGAGAAGAAGCTGGTGCTTAACCCCATATAGTTGCATTTATTCTCATGGTCTTTAACTGTTCCAGTTCCTCCGTGAGCTGTGTCAGCCTCCAAATGGAGCCCTTCTTTGCTTTTCAAGCCAATTCCTCTCGGATCAGGCTCTGAACTATGCATTGCTATTTTCAACCTCTTCTCCTCTTAGCAATACCTCATCCAATTATCCAATCTTAAATAGCGTTTCTCACTGTTGAAAAACTCACAATGCCTGCTGTTGAACTTGTAAGGCAAGCAGTATAAGTAGTTGGTTTTTACTGGTGCTAACGTATGTATCGTTCTAACCAATTATTACAGATTTCGTCCAAAGCCCAGGCATATATATTCAATGTTTTGCTTTCTAGGTGACGCTGTTATGCATTGGTTTTACCGTTGGTTACTTCGTAAACTTTGGTCACATCTTATTTTAGCTGCAGTCCATTTGCGGCAATAAAACCATTTGAAGACAAGTCAACGCAGCAAATACAGGAACACTCAAATTTTTTGCGAGGTCATTGTCAGGAGGTGATAGCAGTCGCTAGTTTGCCTTTCCGATGCCTATTTCCTGATGCCTAATCCCAGTTCCATGTGTGAGTACTATCCCTTATCCAATCACAAAAGTAGTCGTTCTGGAATCTCAATACAGCTGAAAAATAACTCCATTGATCTCCATTTGTGACTACTTGTAAATTTAATAATTGCCGCACATTTGAATCACAAATTTGCACAAGCGGTTTTTGTTCCAGTGGAGCCGTTCAGAATTTAGAGGGTGTTGTGTATGCGCTTCAGCCGTGCGTTGCACCACAACGGCGCTTTTTAATAACTGGCGGTGTGGACGCATTGAATGACACAACTACCAGCTGCAAACGTTTAAATCATGCAAGCATTATTTACAATATCTGTTTGGATCTACAACTATTAATTGAAAAGTGAATATTCGATGGTGTATGTTACGGCTATTGCTTGAAAGTGAACAATAGCAAATCGTGTAGCAGATATGCTTAAAAATAAACCGCCCTTTCACTTTTCTCTAAGAATATCAATACCAACTCTTTATATCTAATTCTCCTCACCACGAAGCCAGCCGATACAGCATTCAGCACAATTCTTCAGACAAAGACTTCTTCTTTCTTGAGAAAGCTCTGATCCCTCTCTTTGCAACCGTAGCTGGCAACATGTCTAGCCCTGATTCATTAATTGCTTTGTTGATCCAGTAGCTCGATGCCAAGTATGCAGCGATAACAAATACAGCCATTCCTCCCACGATTATAAAAAACCACTGCAAGGAGTCGCTTTCCTGCCAAGGCACTCTAACGTTCATTCCGAACAATCCAGTGACAAGATGAGGAGGAATAATGATAGTTCCAAGCAATGTGAGTTTGGAAAACATTTCAGTAACTCGGTTGTTAGTGTGAACTTGCTCGACTTGCAACTTGGCCAAGTAGTTGGAGTGCGATCTCCCAAGGATGCGTTCATAAGAAAGCAAGTTCTGAAACATGGTCACAATATGATCTTGAATGTCTCCCAAATACAAAGCAATGTCACTTTTAGGAACACTTGCATCTTGAGAATTTTCATGCCGTCTCTTAGCAAGCTTTTTGATCACATCAGCTTTGTTTGGTAACATTCTCAACATTGCCATAACGATTCTTCTGGCTTCTCCGATTCTTTGCAACATTATATTAAGCTCGGCTTCCCTCACGCCATAAACAGCGTCTTCAAGGGCGTCAACCTCATACTCAATTTGATCAATCACAGGAGCAAACCCGTCCGTGGTAGCATCAATAATGGCGTAGCAGATCCAATCGGAAGAAATTTGGATATAATCACGTAGCTGACGTGCTCTTTTTCTCACAGAAGACAAATGAGCAACGGGAGAATGGTGAAATGAAAGAATCCCACCTTCAAGCACAACATAGTACATGTTGATTGGTTCCAAGAAGCTTTCCTTATCATCGTCAGATTCAAAAGAGTGGAAGCATACAAAGTAGTAGTTTCTGAAACTCTCCACCTTCTCGCGGCTCTCTTGCATTTGGATGTCTTCTGTAGTCAAAGGATGAAGGCCAAAAGTTTTTGCAAGAACCTTCAATTCTGTATCCGACGGACAGGTGCAATCCAACCACCAACCAGAACTATTGTTTTCAAACAAGTCACCAAAGGTACCACTTGGGATAACTAATCCCGGAATGTCTGGCGAATGAATAGTTTCGTCGGAGCTTGAATGGAAAAACAGGTACCTAATGGGACTTTCTGCAGCACCTTTTGGTCCAAGCTGTTTCCGTGTCTCATAACTCTTTGGTGAGGAGAATGGTCTTCTCAGAAGAATACTCTTGGGAGTATAATTTAGAGCAGTTGTACTAGCTAAGCTTTCTGCATCTGAAAGCTGTACTGGTAGCTCGCTTTTTTGTCTTTCCGACTTGATGAAAGCATTAACAAGCGCATATTCCATAGCACCAGGTCTAGGCAGATGCCCCGGAGGTGGTAAACAAACATCGTCCCCAGAGACATCAATTTTATTGGATACCTCACTCTCGATCAGATATCTTGAAGAAAGATCAACTTTGGATTCAATGTTAAGAGTTTGCTTAAGTGAATATTCTTGAAAGTCAACATTTGCAGCCATTTGAGAAGTCGCAAAATCGTTTCCTGTCAAAAACAGATTATCTTCACTTTCTTCATCATCATTACCATTGAACAACAGCTTCTTGTCCACAAGAAGACTGTCCTTCTTAATATGGGAATTGATCTGATCACCTTTGTCAAACTTTCTTGTTTCGTTGAGAGAATTGTTTTCTGCATTAGACATTTTGAACGTGCATATCAGATAACATTGGCTGACCTATCCTAGAATGTATTCATTGATGAAGGAAACTTAAAACACAGGCTAACGTTTAGATCTTATATCTCTTCTCTCATCACTGTTGCAACAAGCATTTGCTTGGCATAGTGACAGAAGCAGAAATAGACTTTGGTGGACCGTAGTGGTCAAAAAAGAAATTCGATTCTTGGCACACAACGGCTGCAAATTCAGGGTGTCAAGGCATGGGCTCATCTGAAATGTGTTAAGTGCCATTACATGTGTGTAGCCAAATATTGGGTTTTGTCACAGGTGTGTAGAGAGTTGACGCCAAGGAACAGAATCACGACACCTCTTCAAAGTGTTTTATACAATAAATTTCCTCATAGCACTTCGACACTCAATTGTTTGTGGTTTGTAATATTTAAGTATATATGCATCAAATCAGCTGGTTAAGCAGCAATTGAAGCTACAAAGTCAAGCAGGAGGGTAAGTAATGCCGTGTAAAGCTGATTTCGTAGGGCCGTGCAAAACAGAGTTAAGCCAATACTTGGCAGCAATGAAGATGCAAATCATTGAACCTACTATAAAACCGACAATTCCCAAGAACCAGTGTAAATTTTCAATGTCTCGACCTGGAACCTTGACGTTCATTCCAAACAATCCAGTAATCAAATGGAAAGGAATAATTACAGTTCCAATTAAAGTTAATGTAGAAAACAACTCAGCCACTTTATTATTAGCGTTGAACAGCTGTACCTGCAACTGCGCCAAGTAGTTTGAATGTGATCTGCTGAATATCTTTTCGTATGAAATCAAATTCTGACTCATGGTGTGAAGGTGGTCGTGAATGTCGTCTAAGAATATTGCTATGTTTGATCTTGGTCGACCACCAGAATCTTCAGTATGGCATCTTTTGCACATCATCCTAATAACATCGGCCTTGCACGAGAGTAGCCTAATCAAATTCATGGTGACTCTACGAGATTGCCCGATTGTCTGCAACATGGCACCAAAATCTTCATTCCTGGAAACGAATACCAAATCTTCGGTGGCATCTGCTTCGTACTCGATTGATTGGATGTATGGTCCAAAACTGTCTGTAATGTCGTCTATAAAGGCGTAGCATATCCAGTCAGAACTAATTTCAACGTAGTCCCGTAATTGCCTTACCCTTCTTCTCACTGCAGCAGCGTGCAGTATCGGAGCAAAATGAAATGAAAGAAGCCCACCTTTGAAAACCAGTAAGTATGTGTTGATGGGCTCAAGGTATTTTTCCGAATCTTGATCCGTGTCAAAGGTATGGAAACTCACAAAATAATAATTCTTGAAGACCTCGACTTTTTCCCGGCTTTCTTGAATTCTGATATCTTCGGCAGTCAACGGGTGAAGACCAAAGGCACGGGCAATAACTTTCATTTCCGCGTCACTGGGGCATGTACAATCTAGCCACCATGTTCCAGTTCCCTGGAAAGCGTGGCGAAGTGTAGTATCATGGCTGCTCAAGGAAGAGAGTGTTGGCCCATGAATCGTGTCCTCTGATTCTGACAAAAAAGCAGAAACAGTGTTCCGCTCTCGACAAGCTTGCTCCCCTCGTCTGCTCCTGGAAGGTATTTTGAGGGGGTAGACGAGACAGGCTTGCAATTTCTATTTTCCTGCTTAATATACTGATCAAGTTCTTCAAAATCGATTCCTTCTGTTCCTGGAAAGCAAACATCTTCATCGGTATTTGCAGCCACCAGTTCCTGAGAATCGTGCTCCGCCGTGTGCACACCAACTGGGAACAGAGGATCACACAGAAGCCCGCGCACTGTTCCCGTAGTCGCCGGCGTAGAGATGCCATTTACGAGAATTTCAGTAGGTCTCTGTGAGTCCGACTCAACAAACAACCTTCTCCTGTCGCCTATCTTGAAGGTGGAACTAAGGACTTTCGTAAGCTGCTCTCCGTACAGTCTGGTTCTGGATAAAGACATTCCATCATGACGTGGCGTCCCTCTGCCATTTGTTGGAGGAGCACTGTTATCAAATGTCACCATTGGACTAGTGTTGTTGTCCACGTCGGAATCAGAATCATAAAAAGCGGATTCTTCTTCGTCTACCCAACTTTCGTTGGTCTTAGCTTCCTTTGTGTTCTGGTTATTTTGCATTGTGCTTTAGCGCATTCTAAGTGTCTGGAGGATTCCTGTCTTCATGCAGCAAACTTAGATACTTACAAGATAGTGCAAGTATTAAAGTTATATACCAATGATGCAGTTTCATATGCTGATCTACAACAAATAGACGGAGAGACGTCTCTGTATGGCTGAGAGGATATCATGCCTTACGTCAATGTGCGCCAAGATGTAAAATAAATTTCGCAACCAAAATTCCCGCAACGCGAGTGAGGGAAAATCCCAAACAGTTGGAGGCAAATCATAAGTTATTCCGCTATATGTTTGAGTGTCCCAAGCAATAAGATGGAGCCTTGAGAATGTTCTTATTTTTTCAGTGAAAGGTCAAGGCTCACTTTCTCTTACCGATAATTGGCTGGCAATCTGCAAAAAAAGCTCCAGAATTGAGATAACTCCACTTTGCAACACAGCCTTGAGCGATTTAAAAGTCTATTGAATTAGCGGGTTTAGGATGAATGAAAGAGATGTAATTGGTGGCTTGACGTCTACAGGTACGAGGTAAAGTAATTTTTTTACTACTATGATAAAGCAGGTCTATAAATCTAATCTATTTGGCAAACTGATAACTGATTGTGCTCTGTTTCTACGCAAGCCGAAGCTCTTAATGGATCTGGAACCAAAAAAGTCTGATTCCTTGGGTTCTTCGTCATCCTTCATAGCGGAATTAATCCATATCTTGGCTCCGACATACGAAATGAGCATTATTAGAACCATAAAACCAACGATCCCGAAAAACCATTGCAATGTGTTTGTGTCCTGGCCCGGAACATGAACATTCATACCGAACAAACCCGTTATCAAATGGAGGGGAACAGTGATCGTACCGAGTAAGGTAAACTTGGAAAAAATCTCAGAGACTCTGTTTGACGAATTGAAAGACTCGACTTGTAACTGTGCCAAGTAGTTGGAGTGTGATCTACTAAAGATCTTTTCGTATGCAAGTAAGTTTTGGAACATAGTGACAATATGATCCTGGATATCACCCAAATACAAGGCAATTTCAGCTCCGGGTTGTGCCCGTGCTTGCATCTGGTGGATGCTGGTATGACTTGGATGTTTGGAGCCATCTAGTGGCGGTTTGAGATGTGCGCTTGCCTCTTCCTGGCATCTTTTGGCGAAGGTCTTAATAACATCTGCCTTTCCTGAAAGTAATCTCATTAATGTCATGACTTTCTTTCTGGAGTCACCAATACGGTGCAATATCTTACTGAAATCGGTGTCACGAGCAACAAACACAGAGTCTTCGATGGCGTCGGCCTCATGTTCAATCGCATGAATAACTGGCGCAAACTCATCGGTGATGTCATCAATCATCGCATAACAGATCCAGTCCGCACTCACATCCACATAGTCACGCAACTGTCTGACTCTTCTTCTCACAGATGCTGGGTGTGACACTGGAGCAAAATGGAATGAAAGAACACCCTCTCTGAAAACAACAAGATACACATTGATTGGCTCCAAGTAGTCTTCAGATTCCTTATCAGGCTCAAAGGTGTGGAAACACACAAAGTAATAGTTTCTGAAAAGTTCCACCTTTTCACGAGTTTCTTGCATTCTGATATCTTCTGCAGTCAAAGGGTGAATACCGAAAGCTCTGGCCAAAGTCTTCATTTCTGCGTCGGTAGGGCAGACGCAGTCCAACCACCAGGTGCTCTCACCGTTTCTGAACAATTCACGGACACTTTGGCCCGGTTGCACCAAAGATGGAATATCTGGGGCATGAACCGTCTCTTCAGATTCAGACAGGAAAAACAGAAATCTGTCAGGCAACAGGGCATCCGTTGGTTCTGTAATTCTGGCACCACCAAATCTGATTTGATCCGATAAGCTGTCCGAGTCAAACTTTTCAGAGTCCTCGCAGCACTCCTTGGAATCCTTTTCCGCAAATGTAGGGCTGACACCGTCGGCAGGATTTGGAGGGTGTCCAGCGTCCACCAGCTTCCTAAAGTTACGAAGAATGTTCTTAGGAGTGTACTTCAAAGCAGCCGACGACTTCCTAATGGAAGTAGAAGTAGCTGCAATGGATGTTCTGTAGTTTGAAGCAGCCTGGTAGATTTGTTCGTGAACCATTTTTTGGGCTTCACGTTCCTCGTTTATGAACTCTTCGATCTCATCAAAGTCAATACCTTTAATACGGACATGCTCTGGAAGCATTGGGAAACAAACATCCTCTTCAGTTTCCTGAGATGAGCGCAGACCGTGGGAGTCTGCGTCCGAGTCAATCAGGGATCTTGAGGTTCTACGTTCAAGAAACTTTCTATCAATAGCACTTTCTGAGGTTGGGACTCTCAAGAGGTTGGCAACACCCATCATGTCCGCAACAACAGACCCTTTTCTTTCTTCAACAATTTTGGGTCTTCCCTCCGAAGTTCTTGGTGTTGCCAAGATACGAACTTGCTCGGTAAACAGGCGGGACCTTTGCTTAGATGAGGACCGGCCACGACGTGCTGCAGCTGCCAAAGATCCTCCTGAACCTTTAACAAGTGGAATTGGACCGTCTTCATCATCGTCATCGTTGTTTGCCCTGGAGCTCTGGTGATCACGAACCTCGGGTCCTTCCCGTGGATCTGGAGCAACCATCTCCTCTTCGTCGCTAATGGCGCACTCATCATCTCCATCATTAGCTTCGTCCCCAGCATCAGCCTCAAGGTTTCTGGGACGAAGAGACTGCTGGTTTCTGTGGTCATCTAACACCTCATCTGGCGCGATAGCATTGGTTTCCAACTTCTTTGGTGAAGTCGAGTGCACACTTCCTGATTCAGACATGCTTAACTTGATTCCATAACTGGTCTAAACAGACGATTAAGAGTAAAATATTAAAGTATAGTAGGTCTATGCTTGACTAATCATTCCCTTTAACAACTATCAAAAAGAAAATAAAAAACAGGAATTTTCATCTTTATATACGATCCTTACCAAATAGGAAGTACGAAGAGTGGGAGAAAAAAGATTGCGTTAATTTAAAAACCATGTGGCCATCGCAACAGAAACATGATGTGAAAAAAGAAATGAATTGTGGGACTTTCTACATATGGCATTGTTGGCGTAAGAAAGGGAAAAAGGAATTTTTAATCGTTCTGCATGTCCTGATCCAAGTTTGTTAAGCAAGTGACTAATTATATGGTCCGTATTGGTTGAAGCAGGGAGGTGGGGGAAAAAGATTTTAACTGCATATTGCGGCTTTTGGCGCAGGGTTGATGGGAATTTTAGAATGAGGGATTTCACGACAGTACAAATTTATTTGTACGAGGGTCACTGGGTCGATAAGAGTGTCTACGGGAATTAAATTAAGCATTCTGGGGTCGTTGCTGCACGGACTTTGAGGAGGCTTTTGCACCACCAGCCTGGGTCCAATGGAGCACTGCGGTGCGTCTGCTGGAGTGTGCAACAGAGTGTGCGACCCTAAAAATACACAGCCAGGGCCTGGACCCGCCAAAAGGACCCCCTAATACACCGTGATCTCCTACTGCAGTGACTCAGCTCCTTGGATCTGAGAATGGCTGTGATTTGTCATTTTTGTTGTTCACACCCGTAAATTAAAGATTTTGATCACATGTAGCCCTGCCCGGAGGTTATTTGGCAAGGCAGGACCGGCTGCAATTTACTCTGGGCCGAAAAGTGAGCCGCCATGACTAGAATTCCCACTTCCCCCAGCAGTTACAAAAACGAGAACCATTACCAGAGTTTGCGAGGGGTTGTATTACCGTCTTACAGACACAGCAGACGTCTAGTGCCGCCTATTCGAAGCAAACGGCGGTGGTTCTTGGCAACGGTAAATTCACGAGTGCGAGCAACAGATTTCCGAGCTGCCCGTAAATTAAACACACCCAATTTAAAGGTTTCTTTAGAATAAGGCGCAAATTAAGTATTCGCCGCCCTCTAGGGTGCTGCCTTCCTGCTCAACGCCTTCTTGAGCACTATTTTTTTGATACTAGTTAGTGCAACGGCAGTTCCCGATCATCACGAGCTCACCCTACGTTTTTAACTAACAAACCTATTTCATAACCAGCATCACAATCCATAATAACTGGATCTTTTAATCTCACCGCTTCACCCTGCATCTCTTTCATACGCTGGTCTGTAGCATGCACTATTTCCAGGGTCTGGCTCCATTGTTTGCAGCTTAGCGAGTCATAGCTGTGTTCACACCTTCAGTCACGCGATACATCACGCGCTTCAAGCCCAAAAAAAGCAAACCACTTCGCACGTGACACATCAGGCCATCAAAAGTTTTCAGGTCCAATCTGAAGATACCACTTCACAATGTCACGGCCGTTCCCGCTCATACGAACGTGCCAAAACCTACATTACAACATTACAAATTATGGAAAGCGCTCGTTTTACAGGAGCTCGTGTCATCCTTTTGCATCCAACACACAATTGATAGAAAATTCGTATTCTCACTGGGTATCCGCTACGTCTCGACGAGTCAAGCTCCCCAAGCGCCACATGGGAAACCTCATAACGGCCAATTCACTATTCATACTGCATGAGATCACCAAGTCTCAAACTCCGAGTTTGCTCCATCTTTATTCGACCAACGAAGATGAGTTCTTCAAGAGAGCCCTCCAAATGATTGCAGACGGCCAACACGAGCCCTTGATTGATTTGGCCAACCAGGACGTTTTGACCCCAAAGCTTAGAAAGTTGATTGAAATATTGAGTCCTGTATGTCTGGCCAAAGTTCAAGAGTTAAAAATATGGGTAGCCTACACTGACAACGATACACGCCAGATGAGATCAATGGTCGAGCAGTACATGCTTCTGAAGGAATATGACTCCAACACTTTAAGTTACATTTTTAGGCACCTTGCATCCAACTATGACCACGCGTACAATACCCAGTTATTTGCTGAGTTGACCAAACACGGAAAGCCTTTGGATCCCATCGTCTTGGATTCCTTTGTTGATCTGATGATTGAGCACGACACAATGTTTGACAATGTGGTGGTTGCCATCACCGAGTGGCACAAAAAAGGCTTCACCTCGAGCCCCAGAGCCTTATCAAAAGCGTTAGAGCAGTATAATAAATACGGAACCCCACGGGAACTCAAGCTGTTGACCGAGATCATCAACAAGAGCCCTTTTGCATCCCACCACTTGATCAAGAGTGTTGAACTCCAGACATTAATAGAATCTTTGGAGCTAGATTTGTTTAACTTCAAAGAACAGCTATTAGAAATTAGAATGTTGGTCAAGTCTAGAGATGATTTGATTGAATTTTACAGGGACTTTATTAAATTCTTTGCAACCACGCAATACGAAAAGTCCCTCCAAAACTTGGAGTTTATCTTGAGAATGTTTGAGCAAGATGGGTTCACCTTAAGCAGGGACTTGGGGGCTCTGTCGTTTCAGTATATTGTTGATTTCGTTATCCAGCAGACCCACAATTTCGATCATGTTATCAAGGTCTTGCAACGTCGAAACCTAGCCTTTGATGAGGTATACATTCGTAAGATTTACCAGTCCTATGTCCGTATGCATCCATTCCAGGCTGAGTGGTTTGACAAGGAGTTCAAGCAGTGGTTGCTTAACTCCAAGGTCCCTAATAGAGTGCAGCTAAGCGAAGTGTTGCAAATTCGAAAAGTGGCCTCAAATTTGATACCCTTCAACTTGGTCAACGATCCTATCATACTTAAGCATGACAAGTATCTGAACCCAAACTGGGTTCTGATGCAATACAAAATGAATCAGCAAGGAGTGGTTGTTAAGGATAAGAGTCAAGTGGAGTTCCGTATTTCCTTGGGGTTCAATGAATTGATTGAGAAGGGTGTTACTCCAGATATGCAAGTTATGATGGAGACTTACCAGAGATCTTCTCACGCAGGGAAAAAGATCCTTATAGAATTATTCCGTAAGTTGAGATTCTACAACAACGACTTGGCTGCCAAGCTCAAATTGATCGACCTCAGAGAGAAGAACACCAAAAAGCTGTTGTTGCAATTCAGAACGAGTCTACTTCACAGAAACCAAAAGTTGCAGCTTGCGAGAATGTTGGCCAACAAAAACCTTTGGAACGAGGCAGAGAGGTTGTTGGACCAAGTCGATGATAGTTCTCTTATGAGCCACTCCAGACTCTACAAGTTCCAGTTGCAGTTGAGAATATGTGAAGGGTCCAATAAGTTGGATAAGTTCAATCAGTTGGTCACCGAGTGGGACTTGGGCCAAGTCAACCTTAACCCATATATTGTGAAGCATTGTGAGTTCATTCTATCCAAGCTCGTCAAAAAGCTTAACAGTTTAGAGAAGAAACACAACATCTTGGTAGGACTTAAATTGTCAACGCAGGAGTTTTCGCAGCAATACCCATCTATGGTTAACGATTTAAAGAGAGCCATTGACAATTTGAGCGACCTCATTGGAAACATCAACCATAGAATCAGGGAAGACAGTAGGCACATGGAGCTCACAAAGGAAAAGTTGTTTGCATTTTTGGATAGTTGGGTAGAATCGAACTTGAGTGACGAGGTTGCTGCTGACTGTGCGTCAGCCGCAGTCAAACCTAAATTATAAAGTTCAATCAGAAGGTAAAATATATCATTCCCACTCACCAACAATATTACGAGCATCTAATGATATAAAAGCATTGAAAATAGACCTAGATTAGTGTGTTATTTGGACCAACAGCGGTAATAGCAATGTACATAGTTTTTATAAGATTTCGCAGCCAAATTACACTACACGAGAAGTACTAGGAGCAATACTAACTTGTTGTACGAACTTAAGGGAGGACATGAGCAAAGTATATTAACCTAAACAAATAAGGTTAATTATATCGGATCCTAGCAGGAGATCCCAAGATTACTGTCATTCGGGGGCTGATGATGTCACACGAAAGTGTTTCTATTTTGGATGATTCCCCTCAGGATCACGTGACTGACCAAGCTTACTTCAATTACAAAGCTTGTGATCATTAAAATTATAATAAATAATGTGGAATGAAATCGTGAGTACGGATGCCAGCGGTAGAGAAGAGACACATACTAACCGAGTCCAGGACCCTTTATTGAATAGTAACCTACTAGAGAAGATCACTGGTTCACTTGAGTGTGCCATTTGCTCAGAAACTATGCATGTACCATTTACTACCGAGTGTGGGCATTCATTTTGTTATGAGTGTTTATTTGCATGGTTTGAAAACAAAGTAAACTGCCCGACATGTCGACACGAGTTGGAGCATGTCCCGGTATTGAGCATCAAGTTGAAAGAGATTTCAAAGCTGATCGTTGATTTGATGATAGAGACCTGCAGGGACGAGAAAGAGAAGGAACAAATGATCAAACAACGACAAACTGCGCAACGAGGATACGAACATGACCGCAAAGCCAAGAGATTGTTTGGGGATGTGTTCAGTTCGGTGATGACCTTGTTAGATACCTCAGACGGTGTGCCGAGATGTGGGAACTGTCATTGGGAGGCGAACGGATCGGAATGTCTTCGTTGCGGAGCGCGCTTTCGGGTGCCCCATCAAAACAACTCGGATGACGAGGTGTTTTACAACACTGAGGGGGGAGCAGACGATATGGACGGCGATGTTTTAGATGAGGGCGAGGAGGACGAGTACGAGCATGAAGGCAACCAAAACGAGTACGATTCGGAAGATAGCTTTGTGGATACGAGACCCATATCGACTATCGAGCAGGATACGTACCAAAGCGACGTACTTTCCGACTCGTCAGAAATATCCTCCGAGTGGCATGGATTTAATAACGACGACGGTGACGAAGACATGGATGTGGACACAGGGTCCAGGAGAAGATCAGGACGGAGATCTACTAGTCCTGTCGTGTTTAATGTCGAGGAGGACGAAGAAGACGAGTTTTGTGACGATGATTTAATTAGTGCATTGGAAGAGTTCCATGAAGACCACCTCCAAGAAGTGGCGGACGGAGCGTCCAGAAGAACCCCTAGAAGGGTTATTGTAGTCAGTGATGACGAAGATTAATGATTGATGACAGGAATTACCTTATGCAATTGTAGGGCGCAGTGTAGAGCGGATGGATTCAGCCCGTAGACGGTGGGCGGCTACGTACCAGCACGTACACCCGCCCACACCCGCCGCTGGTGTGCCGTCAGCCCTACACTTGCCAGGAAACGTAAGATCTTTCACGCGAGCACGTCCACGTGATCTCTGGCCAATGAAAAAAATGGTGAAGAAAAAAAATGGACTGATATCAAACATTTAAGAAATACATTCTTTACAACAATTCAAACATCAAGATGGACCCACAAAGAATTATCAAGTTGCAAAAGCACTACCAAAACACTCCTAAGCCATTGTGGTTGAAGGGAAAGAACTCAAAGTACGTTGTTTACCCATTCTACGCACTTTTCACTGTCTCCACCATCTTGCCATTGTACTACACTGGTAGAGCTGTTGCTGGTATCAAGGACGAATAGATGTATAAAGCAATACATGCATTAGGTTGAAGGCCGTAGCACTTCCATGAATGTTAGTTGGGAACCAAGGAAAAGGACAATTGAAGGATATTATGCACTGGAATCTAGAGGAATAGAGAAGATATCTATGTGGAGGACCTAGCCAAGAATCAAATCGTGAGTTTTGACAAAGAATTGTGACTACCCTAGCGACAGTTATGCAGACGAGCAACAATGCCCATTATATGATACTATATGATACTACATGATGTTAGACTGGGACAGTGATCTTAGTTTGCAAAGTCAAATGCTGTCTCGCGCACGCTCACTTTCTGCTTCAAGGTGAAGTTCTCCTGTTTTGGGCACACACGGTCAATTGATGCCCCCATACTCGGTGCATTCAGCTCAATCCTCCACTCTCCATTGCGGTACCCCATTTTATTCTCAAATCCTCCAAATCCTTTCGTATTATCCCCAGTAATTTTTCTGTCGTAAAATCATGTTGTAGTCCTCTTTCAAAAGACGCGATGCTAAGGTTTGTATCTACACTTCGAATCAACTTCCCACATACAGTGAGTAACCATTCAAGTATGCGCTTGCCATTGCTCTCTTTTAAGGCGCTGATTTCAGGGTGCATCCCGTTGATAACCTCGAAAATGTCTCCGGACGCAGCAGTGACCTTCTCATTCCTAACCAAAAGCTGGTTGCAAATTTCTATCAAGGAGGTGATTAGGAGTGCGTTGGTCACCTCCACAGCGCCTCCATGATCCCCAACAAATACCAAGCCCTCCAAATGCTCTAACCGCAGAGGTTTCTGACCCGTCTGTTTTAGATCAAATACACTCACAGAATGGTCGCCCTCCTCCACACGCTTGAAATCCCCTTCGTTCTGCACTTCTTCCTCCTCCATGAGGAAACTTCGATCCTCTCCATACGTTCGAATTGACGTTGCTCTTACCAGCAAAGACGGAAGATCAACCTTCTCTGTCTTAAACTCTATTGAATCAAAGTCGATATGCACCAGTCTGCCATTTGCAGTAAGTTCTTCACCTTCTTCTTCATCTGTACTATTTGCATTTAGCAAGTCGTACCTGCTGGGTTCAATATTAGAGAAAAGACTGCTCCAGGCACTTTTCTCTTGCGATGTTATGGGAGAATGGCCCGCGACTCGCTTGGCCGTAGTAGGTGTATTTGGCAGCCCTTGCCTTTTCAATTTTGGATGATTACTTTTGGAAGATTGCTTGGATTCTTCACTGAAAAGCTTTTGGGGCTTTTTCTTCAAGGGCGGTGGTGACTCGTAGCCTATGGAGTCCACCAATTTCTTCAATTTCCTGGGTGATGTCAACAAGCCTGATTTGGATGTAGCACTGGTTACAGGAGATCCTTTACTTTTGGGTATTATATTCGGTGATGGTTCCAACATGGTTGAACTGTCTTGAACTACTGGTTCATCTTGTTCATCATCACTAGAAAAGTACGAGGTGTCCTGGGCAGAGGCACGCTGAGTCCGCCCATACTGCCTCATTGTTGTTTCGCGAATTATTTGGCAGCAAAACGAATCGATATCAACGGAGGTAAGTAGACCAACAGTATCGCCGCTGCAATGGAACTTCATGACTTTACTAGTAAGGTAGTTCTATCTACGAGGTTGAGTGTGTTTTCAATGCTAATAAGGTCAATTTGTACTTTGGGCATGTAATGCCTCCGATGTCACGCATGTCCTCGGAGTAGGTATGGAGCGGATCGTTCCCATTAGTAGATCCAGAGAACATTGACACCAAGTGCCAATTGTAATTACAGATCAGCGTAATGCAAATGGTTCCTATGTATGGAGTTTGTATAGTAGCTTACCTCCTATACTTCAGCGGCTAATTTGGCTGTTAATCCGAAGAACCTGTTGATATACATCCAGGGTCTCTACAATCAAAGAGAGAAACAACCAAATTGACCATACATGCAGTAGTAGACCATATACATACGGGAACAAGTCAAAATTCCGCCTGATCTGCTGCATTTTCAGACCTTCTATTCAGCCGCTCAATTTCACTAAACCGATTGTTGAAAGGATTCGCGATCGAAAATCAAACAAACAACACATCAACATGTCGGCCTTAGAGAAAAAGATTCGATCCTTCCTTAAAGGACCTAAGAAAGGGGAGACTTTTGAGTTGCGTAACGGTCTTGTTTCCCAATACAAGCATGAGCGGAAGGATGCCATCCAGCGTGTGATCCAAGCCATGACGATCGGTAAGGATGTGTCGTCACTCTTCCCGGACGTGTTAAAGAACATTGCCACATATGATTTGGAACAGAAGAAGTTGGTGTACTTATATCTTATGAATTACGCCAAGACACACCCGGAGCTCTGTATTTTGGCTGTTAATACCTTTATTCAAGATACCGAAGACCCAAACCCATTGATTCGTGCCTTAGCAATTAGAACCATGGGTTGCATCAGAGTGGCCAAGATGGTGGACTACATGGAACTACCACTCGGAAAGAAGTTGAAGGACGACAATCCGTACGTGCGTAAGACTGCAGCCATCTGTGTTGCCAAGTTGTTTGACTTGAACGCCGAAATGTGTATTGAGTTTGGATTTGTCAAGCAATTGCAGGAGTTGTTGAGTGATTCCAACCCAATGGTGGTGGCCAACGCCCTCAGCTCCTTATACGAAATTAGAGATATGAACAAGGAACCAATTGAAATCTTGACCATCAACCAAGAGTTGGTCAAGACATTGTTGTTGTGCTTGAACGAATGTACGGAATGGGGTAGAATCACCATCTTGACTGCCTTGAACGACTACACCACCACGGACCCCAAAGAAGCGTACCACATCATTGAAAGAGTCATTCCTCAATTGCAACACGCAAATCCTAGTGTTGTCTTGAGTTCCATTAAAACAATTTTACATAACCTTCAAATTATCCCTGCCCAGAAGGATAACATCATCAAAAAATTATCTGCCCCATTGGTGTCGCTTGTGCTGACATCTATCCCAGAAGCACAGTATGTTGGATTAAAGAACATCAGAATCATTTTAGAAAAATACCCAAACATTTTGTCCAAGGAAGTCCGTGTCTTCTTCATCAAGTACTCTGATCCATTGTACCTCAAGTTAGAAAAGTTGGAGATCATGGTAAGATTAGCAAATGAAAGCAACAGCACCTTGTTATTGGGAGAATTAAAAGAATATGCGATGGAGTTTGAACCTGCTTTGGTGACCGAAGCCATCAAGTCCATTGGGTCTATTGCCATCACCTTACCTTCCATTGTGGTCAAGTCTGTCAACTTATTATGTAACTTGATTGACCAAAGAGGTGGTGAATTGGTCATAAACGAGTCCATCAACGTTTTGGTCAACATCTTAAGAAGATATCCAGGAAAAAACGACTTGAACTCTTTGGTGATTCCTGTCATTTCTCACAATGTGGAAAGTTTGGACAAGGTTGAGGCTCTTTCTGGATACATCTGGCTTTTAGGTGAGTATCCAAAGTACTTCACCAACTTGAAGGAGAAGTTGAAGGAGTTGATTGATGGCTTCTTGGAATACGACTCCATCTTGCAGCTCAGCATTTTAACCACAGTGGTCAAGGTCAACTTGGAATCCAACAAGTACTCACTGTTGTTGCAATCTGTGTTGGAAATAGCAACCAAAGAGTGCGAGAACGCAGACGTTAGAGATAAGGCTTATATTTATTGGAGATTATTATCATCTTCAGCATCTGACAAGTCGATCATTTTGACAAAGTTGCCTCCTATTCACTCCACCATTGCACATTTCAACCCAACTGTGTTGGAACAGTTGATTGAAGAGTTGTCTTCCTTATCTTCTGTGTACCACAAGCCTTCCTTTACTTTCATCGACACTAAAAAGAGAAAGCAAAAGTCCAAGGAGAACATTGAAGAGTTGAAGAACTTGGCTAAACAAGAAATCATCGAGAATGCTAAGAACGAAAACTTGCTTGATTTCGATGACGAAGACGAGACTACACCAGAAGCTTCCTCTGCTGGTGGTGCAAGCTTGTTGGATGAGTTGAACGACTTGTTCAATGTTCCTACATTGCCCCAACAAGGTGCAGAGGTCCCAAAGAACGATATCATGAACTTATATGAGAAGAAGGATACGAAGAATGAGCTATTGGACTTGTTCTGAGAGGAGATTATGCTTAATATGAGGTGGGAATAAACAAAACGTAGATAGAGTGTAGGAGCGTATTCCGACACGGTTGCTTCAATAGGAACTGTTAGTAACAGTGCTCGAGAGTCCATAAGACTAAATACTCCGTCAAGTCTCTCTTGATTACATTGTTTGATCGAGAGACACATATCCTGTACATCTGTCCCGAGTGTATTTCTATAAAATTTAAGTACCGGCAAACCAAATAGTCTGCTATTGAGGTCTACATGTAGACTTTTGATAAATTATCGAGTGACGAAGTCATTGTGGTGACTAAAATGACTCTGACTAACCACTTTTCAGATGTCAAGTGGATGTGCTGAGTTGTGCGCTCCAAAGTAATCGATCTGTTGCAAGTTGCAGCCACACATGTTACACCAGAAACTTCTGTTTTCCGGTGTTGGAGACCAGAAAACCACTTTGGAGCCTATCAAAGTTGCGGTATGCGAAACCTTGTTGCAAATAACATTTCGGAAAATTGGACGCTAATCGCTGGCTTCACTTGTAGGAGGACTGCCTTCGTCCAACAAGCCGTCAATGATGTTCATTCTCTCGTCTAAACCCACTTCAGACTCCCTTCTCTCCTTTTTGGGTATGCCCTCTCTCAATTTGCCGATTTTCAGCCTCACATCCCCCGTGACACTCTCGATCTTCAGAATCTCCAACCTCTTTGTTTCAATCTGCTTGCGTATCAACATGATCAAACTCTCTCTCAGTTGATGGGGTCTATAAGTGTTCAACAAGTGATTTATATTTATGAGAACTAACGATATGTCCTTTACCTTTCTCTCAAATTCCGTAGGGTTAACGGAGACTATACTTATCAACTCCAAAAAGTTCAACAACAAAGAGTCCATCAACTTGTGCAACTCCTTAATTTTGATTTCCGACGTGATATGTTCATCGTCCTCCTTATACAATTGCTCCCAATTGCTGTCCTTTAAACTTGGCAATTTATCTTCGAATGACCATATATTTCCATAACCTCTATAGTGAGTTCCTTGAGGAGGTTCTGGGGGCACCAAGAACTTCAAGGGCCCAGACAATTCTTCATTTTCCTTCATTTTGAACTCTTCCAAGTTCTCAGCAGTAAAGTACTTGTAGAACACCGGTGGTGGGGGATACAACGACGAGATAAGTTCGTCCGACATTGTGCTTTTACGTTCCCTTGTGTACCAACAGTTTGTATATATATTTTTTTTTCTGTCTGGAAGTCAAAAAAAATCTAAATCTATTAGTAAACATGGAGGACACTGAACGCATGGACGTCGATGGTAAGTATCGAAGAGTGTGGGTAATAGCATTGACCACATACTAACACATAAGCAGAACCAAAGACAGAAGAAAAGAAGACCAAAAAGAGATTTGAAGTGAAGAAATGGACGGCAGTGGCGTTCTGGTCATGGGGTACGTACTGAGAGTGCACTGGATCTACGAGAGAGGATCCTCTACAAGATTACGAATGAGTACTAACAATGTCTAGACATACAAGTTGAGAACTGTGCTATTTGCAGAAACCACTTAATGGATCCATGTATTGAGTGCCAGCCCAATTCGATATCGGCGGGCGATAAGGAATGTATTGCTGCGTGGGGGGCATGTAACCACGCTTTCCACTTACACTGTATTAAGAGATGGTTGAAAACAAGAAATGCATGTCCTTTAGATAATCAAGAGTGGACCTACCAAAAGTTAGGCACTTAATTTATACCTCCAACATCTTTTAAAGCTCCCCATCACGACCAACTCCAGGGTCTTGGACGTGATTTCGTCCACACTGTTCCGAACGTTTTCGTCTCCTTCCTCAGAGATGGTTTCCACAAAGAAGACATACTGCCACTGCTCTAAATGGGAAGGTCTGGAGTTGATAGCTGCTAAGTTTACGTTATGTTGTTTGAACGAATCCAATACATCACACAAGGCTCCCGGATTGTTATGATCTAGCGTAAATAATAACGACGTCACTATCTGTGCCTGTGTAGAGTCCTCGATGGGCTTGGTTCCGAGTATAAGGAACCGTGTAGTGTTGTTGCTGACGTTTTCGATGTTGGCCTTCATGACGGGCAACTTGTACAAGTCGGCACTCATTTGTGACGAAATGCATGCGCTGCTGTTGCTGGTGTCTAGACTCACCATTTCGGCTGCCTTGGAGGTCGAAAGGGTGTCAATGCGCTTGATATCACTGGCAAGCCCCAATTCTTTCAAAAACACGTCCACTTGTGTCCAAACCTGCGGGTGGGAATACACAGTCTTGATGTCCTTGACTGATTTGGCATGAGTCAAAAAGTAGTGGTGGATAGGAACAAACTGTTCTGCCACAATTTTGAACTTGGGGCTCTTATTGGGCATAAACCAGTCCCGGAGGAGGTCGCAGGTGAACACAACCTGCCCGTTGGTGGAGTTTTCAAAGGGTACCACGGCGTAATCAACTGCTTCTCTGTCAATAATCCTAAAGCACTCTTCAATGCTGGTCTGGGGAAATGTGTCTTCGGACGATAAATTACCAAACTGTTGGATCACAGCCTATAATGTTAGTGTTGTTCGGGGTCTATAACCTGCTTCAATACTTACCTGATGTGTGTAGGTTCCTTGCGGACCAAGATATGCTACCTTGACCATCTTTGTTTTAGCGATACCGGAAGACAATTTTCTGCACACAAAGTGACTTTCTAAATAGTGGCCACCAACTTAGTGGCTACAAGCTTACAATAGAGAAATTTCGAGTAAATAAGTCTGTGGAGCACTGGAGAGGAATAAATACACCACTAAAAGTGCAAGGGTTTAATGCTGGTGAGAGTAGCAGTAGTGGGCGTGGCGCACCTGTCATCTCTAGCGAGAATTTGACGTCGCATACCGAAAGTAGTGCCCACAAATACTGACACTATAAAAGAATGTCTACTGGGAGCCAGTATCGACAAAAACAAGCTAGAGGTAGAGTCTGCCAAGAAAAACAAGTTAGAGATGACAGCCAAATTTCAGTACGAAACCCATCCCATACACACAGATCTCTCAACCTAAAACCATTCAGGCAGAAATATCTGAGTCGTACTGGAACAGGTAAAGTGCTTATATCAACATTAGTTATCATTCCTTCACAGTAAAACAAGAATGTTTCACCATTCCAGCAATAACCAATGTCTCCGAACACTACAATGGATCGTTGGTGGCTCTGTATTGTGGTGAGCTCTATAACAAATCCATACTCAATTGAGACAGGGTTAACCCAAAAAGCATAAAGCAGCATTAACTATAAACCCAAAAAATTATAAAATTTTTAAAAACAAATCATGCAAAAATTCATTGTAAGTAAACTTACAAGTCCTTTTCAATGGTACCTCTTTTAGAGACATAGATACCATCCAAGAACTTTCTGATATCCTTGTTTCTGACACGACAGATTTGTTGGATGTCGGCAGCGTTTTGGGAGACAGCTTCCAAAGAGTTACCGTGGACAATCAATTCATCCTTGTTGCTAGATGGTTCAATGGTGACACCTTCGGTGACCTTGACCTTTCTAACTCTCTTTTCACCCAAGAAGTTTCTGATTTCAACAAAAGAAGAACCGTCTTCTTGAACAATGTTGACGTTGATTGGGAAATGCGCGTAAACGTATCTCAACTTGTATTCGTAACCCTTGGTGACACCGGTGATCAAGTTAGCAATCAAAGACTTGACGGTTCTCAAAGCAGCAACGTGCTTTCTGTCACCGTTGTGGACAGTGATCTTGACAGCTCTTTCGTTGACCTTGGCAAAGGTAACGTCAATGTGCTTCAAGGACTTGGTCAAGGAACCTCTTGGACCAGTGACCTTGATAACTCTAGCAGCAATGTCGACGGTAACACCTTCTGGGACTTCCAAAATTTGATCGGTTTGAATGTACTTCATCTTTGACTGTAACTAATGTAGAAGAAAAATTTTTAACCTGAAAAACTTTTCTCTGGTATTTATATGTGCAGCCTGGGGAGATGAAAAATTTTTCGCATCGAAGACCGGTAGCGCGGAGGTCGTGCACTGGCTAATGAGCAGCAGCCAACTTTTTTTCAGTACTGCACACAAGCGCGAGAGCGCACGGCCCGAAAAGTACTTCGGGACACAGTGTACGCATGCGGCGTCCGGGTAACTGAAAATTGTGAAAAGTCGAGCAAGGGCTGGTGTTGGCCCACCGGTGAATTGGAGCACAAAGGGCGTGGTGCCTGTGATTCTGCCATGTGGGTGTCAATGCCAGCAGAGAGGGGGGAGGTGTCACCGGCCGGTTCTTGGTTACATGCGTGTGAATGGTAAAAAGTATAATACGTTTTCTCCAGTAACTACTTCCTAATTGCAGTGGCCATCGTACACTCACAGCTAAAATATGGGCCCCTACCGTAGAAGATAGTGGCCCCCTTTTAGTACTGCGAGGAAGGTCGCCTCGGCTTTGAAATTCTCCGATAACTCCTGGTACCCCACTTTTAGGCGTTAACCGCTGTCCACGGTGCGGCATCACAAAACGGTGCGCATCTACAATAGTTGAGGAACCAATCTACAAGAAACATAAAGCAGTCGTGAGTGATTCGTGTTTATATTTACTCTTGTTCGTCAAGGGTCTTGAATTCAAACTCCTTGGTGGTCTTTGGGAAAGAAATACCCAACTCCAACAACTTTTGGAAGGCTACGGCAAAGTCTTTGAAGAACAAGTCTTGATCAGCAGCATAAGCCTTGACGTGCTTGACAAAGTAGGATTCTTCCTTCAAGGCAATGTCGGTTGGCAACATCATGAAGGAGTTGGTTTCGTTGTCTTCGTATTGCTTTGGACCGTCCCACTTCTTGACGTGCCAGTCTTGGAGCAATCTGACAAAGAAGTCGTTGGTGAACATGTTGAAAGATGGACCCCATGGACCGTCGTAACCAGAGTTTTGTGGGTGGCATCTACCCAAACAGTGAGCACCTAACAAAGCAACGATTTCTTGTTCGTTGAAACCCATACGGGCAAACAAGTTCTTGACGTACTTACCGTCCTTGGAAGCGTCTGGCAATCTACCGTTTGGTGGGGTCTTTTCTTCTGGCAAGTCCTTTCTACCTGGTCTCCACTTGACTCTTGGACCACCAGACTCTTGCACAGCAACAACACCTCCCAAGGTCCACAAGTCACCTCTGGACAACCATGGGAAGGATTGGTGGATTTGGGCGAGGAAGTCACGACCGTTGGCCAAACCGTTGTTGGCTCCATCGTAGGCTTCTTGCGCGTAGATCATGGTACCACCGTAAGAACCACCAGTGTTGTCCTTCTTGTCGTAGGTACCACTCAAGTGCCAGGCCAATCTGACCAATTGACCGTAGAACCCGGAGGCCTGGTCATAGTCAAGGTTGTCTTGGATCTTGGTTGCAATGGCATTGTAAACCTTTTGGTAGTCTTCAAAGGTGTGCTCTGGAGCAGCAGCAGCATTCAATGCTGGGGTGGCAGCAGCGAAGAACTTCCAGGCGCTCTTGCCTTGTTGTCCGTTCTTGTTGTTGTTGTTCTTCTGCTGTTGGTAGTAAGTGTAGGCACCAGCACCAACAATACCACCGAACAAAGCAGCACCGAATCTGCTCTTGGTGCTGCTCTTAACAGCTCTGAAAACACCTCTGTTGGCGTGCTTTAAACTAATTGTAGACATCCTTTATTTTCGTGGTGAAAATTCGTTTGTTAAAGTGGGGGGATCCGTTCCCTTTTATATCATGTTATCTGTGAAATACGTGTTGCAAGGGGATTGACCTGGCCCGCTCTATATACACGTCTATTTTCCGTATCTCTTCCCAATCGGGAAATACCCCGGTCCAGGCTGTCTAACAATTACAAATCTCATTTCAAAGCTCTTTATTGGTGGGAAAAAACAACAACATTATATAGTATACAAAATTAAGCTAATTTCAGTCTAAGTAAGTCTTCGATGGTTTCGGCATCTGTGTAGACAAAAGAACCCTCCTGGTTATACGTTTTAGCGTTGGAGCACATTGTCAACAATTCCTCTACGAATTCCTCAAATGTGGAGAAGTCTCCCAGGTTCAATTGTTTCTTGAGCGGCTGGATTGCAACCGGGTGTTGGATCACTTGGTAGTAGTCTGGGTACATTTTCTTTGGGGGCAACTTCAAGAAGATCTCGGCGAGGTTGTGGCCGTCTTCCGGGTCTTCCAACTGCGAGATTTCCTCTATCACTTGCAAGCACAGGCTCTTCAATTCGGGATCCACACCGCCAGCAGGTGCAGGCGTCGGAGTCCCGGATGCAGGTGTTCTTGACCGACGTGTTCTCTTTTTGACAGGCGCTCCGGCACCAAACTCCCCGTCGTCGTCCTCGTCGTCTTCGACCGGCGGTTCGTCGTCGTCCTCGTCGTCGTCGTCCTCGAACCCATCTCTCTTTCTTCTTCTCGATGCTCGCTCATCCTTCCTACGAATGGCATCTTCAATCGTATCGTTGTCGTCGTCCAATGCCATCAACCACTGCTCTTCAGTCAACCCGTCGTCGTATCTGACCCTCTTCTTCTCTCTCATCTTGGTCAATTCCTTGGTGTCCCGGACAAAGTGGTGCGAAATGTCCTCTGTGAAAACAGGCGGCAACTCGTCTCGCTCAATAAGTCTCGTCTTGTACTCTTGGTGTGCATCATGCTTTCTTCTTTCCTCGTCAATCTTGTTGAAAAGCGTCAATTCTTCTTCACTACGTGCGCAAATTTCGTTCAACTCGTCGTCGTCCAATGAATCGTTTTCTTCGTCTTCCTTGCTGCTGTTGTTCTCCAACAACCTCTTCAAGAACTCTTCTTGTTCTTCTGCAGTCGACTTGTTGTCAAACTTACCGGCCTGGATGACCTTACCGTCGATATCCAACTTCTGGTGGGCCCTCTCTAAAATCACTTCTTCCACAGAATCGTTGGTGATCAACCTCAAAATTCTAACTTCATTCTTCTGCCCAATTCTATGTGCTCTATCTTGTGCTTGTAAATCTTGATGAGGGTTCCAATCGGTGTCGAAAATAATAACTGTGTCTGCAGTTTGCAAGTTAAGACCCAACCCACCGGCTCTGGTCGAAAGCAAGAAACAAAAGTAGTCCGAGTTGGGTGCGTTGAACGCCTTCAACATGTCTTGTCTATCGTCTGCTTTGGTCGACCCGTCCAATCTCATGTACTTCATGTCCTTCCACCTCAAGAAATCCTCCATAATATCCATCACCTGCGTCATCTGGAAGAACATCAACACACGGTGACCCGACGCTTTGAACTTAGGCAACACCCTATCAAGCAACTCAAACTTCCCGGAGGTTCTCCAAATCAAGTCGTTGGTTAACTTTTGTGTCTGCAAGATAGTTTCTACTTCCTCAAACACAAATGGATGGTTACAGATCTTTCTCAACTGCATGATCTTGTTGTTCAACCCTTTAATACCAGACTTAAGACCCTTGATGTCGCTCCCGACAAACAAGGCGTTGTGCTTAAGCATTTGCTGGTACATGATGTATTGCAAGCCACTCAAGTTACACTTCAACACCTTCTCAACCTTGTTTGGCAAGTCCTTCTCGACATCCTTCTTCAATCTTCTCAACAAGAACGGTCTCAAAACCTTGTGCAATCTTCTAATAACCAATAAAGACTCTTCTTCTGTTAATTCAATCTTTTCTTGTGATCCTGTATTAGCAAATGGTGTGTTGAACCATTCATCAAAAGATTTGACAGAGTTAAAGATTCTAGGCAAAACGAAATTCAACAATGCCCACAATTCTGGCAAGTTGTTTTGCAATGGAGTACCGGTTAAAATCAACCTGTTCTTGGTCTTGTAGTAGGTCTTTAATGTGATGGACAACTTCGAGTTTGCGTTCTTCATTCTATGACCTTCATCGATAATCATGTGCGAGTAGTTGAACTTGCTCAACAACAATCTTTCTTTAATGATATATTCAAAGGTTGTCAACATCACCTGGAAATTTCCAATCTTGATATCATATTGCAAAGATCTTCTATTGGCTGGTGAGCCCTTGTACACAATAACCTTGACCGCAGGAGCCCACTTTTCGAACTCCAAGGTCCAGTTAGTAATGGTGGAAAGCGGAACAATCACCAAGAACTTGTCTTCATGCTTCTTCTCGATCAAGTACGTAATAAGAGAGATGGATTGAATGGTCTTACCCAAACCCATCTCATCTGCCAAAATACCATTAAGCTTGTTATTGTATAAGGAAACCATCCACTGCAAACCTTTCATTTGGTATTCCTTTAATTTACCTCCAACGAGAATAGTGGGCTGCTCCTTGACATCCTCTTTGATTCTGTGCGCAACTTGGTAGTAGTCAATCTTTTCACGCAACTCATCCTTTGCTGTGCTCTCATCGACATCTTCAGGCAATTCAGGTCTAGCTTGCCCGGATTCTTGCTGCTGGGCAATAACCTGCTGGGCCAAAGTGTCCAAGAATTGATTGGTCTGTTTCAACAAGTGGGTAATTCTGTGGTCCTTGGTTTCGTCCAACAACTTCATATATGCTTCTTCATCGTTGGCCTTCAAAGCTTGCAATCTCTGCTTGGCAGTTCTCTCAACCTTCTTGGATTCTTCCTTCTCGATGTATTGGTGGTAGTTGTTGATTTGCTTGTACAAAGTGTTCAACCTGAAGTTCTCACGAGCAGTGCGGGTGTCTTGAGCTTCTTCGCTGAACCCAACAACCTTTTCGATCTTTTCAATGTGTTTGTTGTACATCAAGTTCTTTTCCTTTAACTTCTTAATGTGCTGGAACTCTTGTGCTAAGAGCTTGGGGTTGGTGATCTTAATCTTAAATCTCTTGTTAAACCCTCTCTTTTCTTGCAAGATCAAAGGGTGATTCATCAAGTCCTCATTGGCAAACTTAGATTGACTGGCCTCATAAAGCAAGATGTTGTGCTTCAACTGCTTTTGTTTTCCAAGCAATCTTAAAGACTTCAACTCAACAAGTGCCTTTAACTTGAGGGATTCTGCCTCATCAAGCGACGACAAGTTGGCTGGTAAGCTCTGCAACCCGTTGAGGTGTTGCTGGATTATGTTGGAAATCACCTTTTCCGTGTAGAAGTTGCCAAGAGGAGCAGTCTTGGGCTCCACAGTGTGCACGGAAGGTGGTGTGTCGACACCATAGTACTCCACACGTTCTTCAAAGGTGACTGGTTCATCCTCCTTCAAAGTCTTCAATAGACTATCCACAGTGACCTCTTTTTTGACGTGCTCCTTGCCTTCAAACTCTTCACGGAGATTGTTGGGTAAAGTGAAGTTCTTCGATAGTAATTGTAAACTTGCAATTTGCTTGCTGAACAAGTCAAGATCGAGTTCATCGTCTTGACCTTGTAATCCATTAAAGAAAGCTTGTTCTTGCTCTTTGAAGTTTGCCTGCGAGTTACTGATTTGAAGAAGAACCTCTTCTATGGTGGCTCTGTCGTCCTCTTCGTTTGATTCTAGGAGCTTGTAATATTGATTCAACAAGCCGTTAAGTTCCTCTTGTGTGGTAGGAACTTTGGGTGTCACAGCAGACGTGGCAACTGCCACTGCTGCACTGGCCACTGCCGCGTCGAAATTCCCATTGGAAAGTCCGTTGGAGAGGCCGTTGGACGTCCCGTTGAGCGTTGACATGTTGTTGATGTTTTGAAAATTTCCATCTAGTGCGACATATAACCAGACATGATGGAAGGGCTGCAAAATTGTGTTGCAGCGCTTTGTGCGTAAAATTGTGCTTATTTGGCATAGGAAGTGGATGAAACAGCTTGTTCAGGTTAGTGTATGCTTGTACACACATGTGTGTTGTGAATTCTAGCGTATTCTTGAAAATGTGAGAGGATGTACTTCCCAGGCTCTACAATTTGGTAGAACAAAAATCACTATACGACTGACCACCTAAAGCAGTTATCAACAGCATATGAGCAACTTTCAGCTTTGGTCACTCTATGAGTCCTTCCTGTTTTACTTTTAGCTTCCTCTTGTTGTAAGTTGCACCTATTGCGCTGATGATCTCAGCATGCATAAAACACAGATATACAGCGTACCCTACGTGGAGCATTCTTACAAAGCAATTCGAGAAGATAGGAAGTGTAGCCTCACAAAATACACCACAATGGCCCTAAAACACGCATAGCGGACTTAACTTCATCTGGTGTTGATGTAGAGTAGGTAGAAGGTATCGACAATGAAACGACATTTGCCATTCTCAGGCCGACATATTTCTTGATTGCATCATTCCATATTTTCAACAAATTTTACAACATGTTCAGAATGATTGGCATCCATGCTGGAAGCATGATGAAAGCTAGAGCATTTTCAGCATCTACAAGTCGTGCGGGACAATTAAACTGGGTTGACTATCTTCGCTTGAAGAAGGAAAGCCTGACGATTAGTTTTGGGTGCTCGATTGTCACTAGTTTGGTGGGAGCAGGTGTCACATTCTCCCTTATTGGTAACTACGAAATCGATCCAGAAAAGCCTATTGTTGGATTGGATCCTATGATGGTCATCTTCGGTGTGGTGATGACCGGTGGATTTGTCGGCTATCTTTTCGGGCCCACCTTTGGAACCACAATCTTCAGATTGAAGAATAGACGTATCTTAGACTCCTTCAAGCAAAAGGATAATGTGTTCTTGCAAAAGATCAAGGAAAATAGAGTTGATCCATCCTCCCAAAGTTTCTCCAACCCTGTTCCAGACTACTACGGGGAAAAGATTTATCTGTTGAAGGATTACAAGCAATGGTTGAGAGATTGTAATGCTTATAGAAGAAAGACCAAGGAATTCTTGTAAATTCACTGTATATAGGAACCAAGTGAAAAGATGACGAAAGATATGAATTGTAGATGTTAGTGTTGACTACTTTGGTTATGGCTGGAAGACTCATGAGTCACCTGTCAGTAATGCACAGCAACAGCGACGAGGGTCGCAATTTTGCAGACCCTTCCAAAAGTCATGGTTGATCCAGGTGACTTCCAAAGAGTACGTTGGAGGTTACGTGAAATTGCAAACCAGCCAAGGACGTAGCGGCCGAGCAGTTCCTCTACCGATACGGTCCTCTATTTATACTGTTACGTCTGCAAATGATCTAGCACAAATCAAAAGCTCACACACGTGTGACAGCCTCGGAGTTTCTTGAACAGCTCCAGTACCAAGCACTCCTAACCTGACTTCTCCTAGTTACGCCAGGATATATTTGTTCAATTGAGTCACGATGGCTTCCGTATTATATAAACAAACATCACGACTTTACCTGTGGAGGTCTCAACCCCGGATTAAAAATTCAGGTAGCCTTGTATGCTCCATCTTGGCGGCCCAATCACATTGCGGAAAAATCCCGGACAGAAATTCTGAAGTCCCCCCCGTTGTTGCCGAACGCCGTTCTCCCTCACTGTATGTAGCAACATTATTAACATAATCTTTTTTCTCATCCCGGCCCCCCTCGGAATCCGGGAGATAAAAAAGGTCACTACATTGACATACATGGAGTAAACCCGTAGAAGATCACCGTGCTTAGCACACCATCAGGGCCACTGGTCGCAATTGTACGAGAACCGAGAAGTCACTGGACCACAAGACGGGAACTGCTGGATGACACCTGAAATTTTTTTTACTGCAAACGATTTCTTTTTTCTCCATTTTTTTCTTTCATATATAAAGTTTTGCTTTTCCCGCTCTTAAATTTGAGATTCAAACTTCAAAACACCCATAGTGTTTTTATATGTTAAGAGAGTTATAAACCAACCCCCTTATCATTATGCTTAGAGCATTCAAAAGCGCTGTTCCACGCGCCAATCTTTTAAGGGCTCAATTTAAGCCCCAACTTTCCAATGTATTTGTCCGCTCATTGGCAACTGATTCATTCCTTCAAGGCAACAACACCAATTACATTGATGAAATGTACCAGGCATGGAGAAAGGATCCAAGCAGTGTGCACGTTTCCTGGAACGCTTACTTCAAGAACGTTGAGTCCGACAAGATTCCAACTTCGCAAGCCTTCACTGCTCCTCCAACCTTGGTTCCTACTCCGGCTGGTGGTGCTGCGGGATTTGTTCCAGGCGCCGAGCCAATGAGTGAAGACGTTGTCACCCACTTGAAGGTGCAACTTTTGGTGCGTGCCTACCAGGTCAGAGGTCACCAAAAGGCCAGAATCGATCCATTGGGTATCTCCTTTGGTGACAACTCGAATGTTCCAAAGGAATTGACCTTGGACTTTTACGGCTTCTCCAAGGAAGACCTCCAAAAGCAAATCACCTTGGGTCCTGGTATCTTGCCTAGATTCGCAGACGCAGGAAAGAAGACCTTGTCATTGCAAGAAATCATTGACCACTGTGAACACTTGTACTGTGGTTCCTACGGTGTCGAGTACATCCACATTCCTTCCAAGGAACAGTGTGATTGGTTGAGAGAAAGAATCGAAATCCCAACTCCTTTCAAGTTCTCCCAGGACGAAAAGAGACAAATCTTGGACAGATTGATCTGGTCCACTTCCTTTGAATCCTTCTTGTCCTCCAAGTTCCCTAACGATAAGAGATTTGGTTTGGAAGGTGCCGAGTCCGTTGTGCCAGGTATGAAGTCTTTGATCGACACCGCCGTCGAATTCGGTGTTGAAGACGTTGTCATTGGTATGCCACACAGAGGTAGATTGAATATGTTGTCCAACGTTGTCCGTAAGCCTAACGAGTCCATTTTCTCCGAATTCACCGGTTCCAAGGAATTCGACGAAGGTTCCGGTGATGTCAAGTACCACTTGGGTATGAACTACGCCAGACCAACTACCTCCGGTAAGCACGTCAACTTGTCCATTGTTGCCAACCCATCCCACTTAGAAGCCGAGGACGGTGTCGTTTTGGGTAAGACCAGAGCCATCATGCAATACAAGAACGATGTCGGCGACTTCAAGAAGGCCTTGCCAATCTTGATGCACGGTGACGCTGCATTTGCCGGTCAAGGTGTTGTCTACGAAACCTTGGGTTTCTCCCAATTGCCAGCCTACTCCACCGGTGGTACCGTCCACGTTATCGTCAACAACCAAATTGGTTTCACCACCGACCCACGTTTCGCCAGATCTACCTTGTACCCATCTGACGTTGCCAAGGGTATCAACGCTCCAATCTTCCACGTCAATGCCGACGACGTTGAGGCCATCATCTTTGTCTTCAACTTGGCTGCCGAGTGGAGATCCACCTTCCACTCTGACGTCATCATCGATGTCGTTGGTTACAGAAAGTACGGTCACAATGAAACCGATCAACCAGCTTTCACCCAGCCATTGATGTACCACAAGATTGCCGAAAAGAAGTCTGTCATTGACTACTACACCACCCAATTGATTGAAGAAGGTACCTTCACCAAGGAAGACATTGAAGAACACAAGAAGTGGGTCTGGGGATTGTTGGAAGAGTCCTTCTCCAAGTCCAAGGACTACCAACCTACCTCCAGAGAATGGTTGACCACTCCATGGGAAGACTTCAAGTCTCCAAAGGAATTGGCCACCGAAGTCTTGCCACACTTACCAACTGCTGTTGACGAGGCCACCTTGAAGAAGATTGGTAACGTTATCTCTGAGGCTCCAGAAGGCTTCGAAGTCCACAGAAACTTGAAGAGAATCTTGAACACCAGAAAGAAGACTGTTGAGACCGGTGAAGGTATTGACTGGGCCACCGGTGAAGCCTTGGCCTTTGGTTCCTTGGCCTTGGAGGGCTACCACGTCAGAGTGTCTGGTCAAGATGTTGAAAGAGGTACCTTTTCTCAACGTCACGCTGTCTTGCACGACCAAACCTCTGAACAGACTTATACCCCATTGGGTAACTTGAGCGAAGACCAAGGTGCCTTCTCCATTTCCAACTCCTCATTATCCGAATACGGTGTTATGAGTTTTGAATACGGTTACTCTTTAACCTCCCCAGATGCCTTGGTGCAATGGGAAGCCCAATTTGGTGATTTCGCCAACACTGCGCAAGTTGTTATCGATCAATTCATTGCTGCTGCCGAATCCAAGTGGAAGCAACGTTCTGGTTTGGTTGTTTCCTTGCCACACGGTTACGACGGTCAAGGTCCAGAACACTCTTCTGGTAGAATCGAAAGATACTTGCAATTGTGTAACGAAGATCAACGTTACTTCCCATCCAAGGAAAAGTTAGAACGTCAACACCAAGACTGTAACATGCAAGTTGCATACCCAACCACCCCATCCAACTTGTTCCACTTGTTGCGTCGTCAAATGCACAGACAATTTAGAAAGCCATTGATTCTTTTCTTCTCCAAGTCATTGTTGAGACACCCATTGGCCCGTTCCAACTTGGACGAGTTCACTGGTGACTCCCACTTCCAATGGATCATCGATGATGTTGAATTGGGCAAGTCTATTGGCACCAAGGATGAAATAAAACGTGTTGTCTTGTGTTCTGGTCAAGTGTACACTGCTTTGCACAAGAAGCGTGCCACCATTGAAAACAAGGACACCGCGTTCATCAAGGTTGAACAATTGCACCCATTCCCATTCGCCCAATTGAGAGACACCTTGGACTCCTACAAGAACCTCGAAGACTTGGTCTGGTGTCAAGAAGAACCATTGAACATGGGTAGTTACTCTTATGCCGTTCCAAGAATTGAAACCACTCTTGCCAACACCGAAAACCACACTGGCCTCTCCTTGAGATATGCTGGTCGTGACCCATCTGCATCTGTTGCTGCTGGTTCCAAGTCCATGCACGTTGCCGAAGAAGAAGCCTTCTTGGCCGAAGTTTTCCAAGAAAACTAAGTAGATAGTAATGAATCAAAACGTGTTATTTATGTGAGTGAGTGTAGGTACTTAGGAAAAGTGGTTAAACGTTAGGTTTTCACCGCAAATTTTCTTTACGCTTAGATTTTTCAATAACTAAGTGATGATGGTTAACTGTTAAGTTGCAACGAAACCAAACCTTGGTCGAAATGAATAGGTAGGCATCTAATGAGTAGGTATGAATCAAAATGAGTAGAATATGATTAGAAATAAGTAGATATGAATACAAATGAGTAGAAGATTCAAAATGAGCAGTGAATCCAAATGAGAGGATATGAATAAAAATGAGTAGGTATGATTCAAAATGAGTAGATGTGAATCAAAAGTAGTTACTTACGTGACTTATGTGAGTATTTCTATTAAACTGAATATTCAATAAGTGTTCTGAATTATGTGCACACAGGTTCCAAAAACCAAGTGATGATTCAAATGGGTACTTACGTAGTTTGGAGCAAAGTATTACAAATAGAAGTGAGAATGGTTATGGAAGACATTCATTACTTATAGAAACATTCTATTTGTTGATTACATTTATAGAAACATTGAATTCGTTGATATAATATATAGAAACATTGCATTCGTTAATAGGAAGATTGCATTTGTTAACAAACTTCACGAACGTTCCTTAATCTACAAACAGTAAACAGGTATAATGAACAATAGATAAATAGCTAAATACTTTTCCTAATAGTCGTACTTTTCAAGCATGTCCATGTCAATATCAACATGGTCGATAGATTGTACAAATTGTGGCATGCCAGTTTTGATTGAGTTCATAACAGCATCAATACAGAGGAGTGCGCTCAACGCATCTTCGCCGGTACACTGGACCTCTTTTTCTGTGCCCCTGAGCAAGTTAACAAAGTGGTTAAGCTGCAATTCAAAGGGCTGAGGCTTTCTTCCCATACTTCCAACATTGTGAATTGGAGAAGTTTTATACTGTGGAGAAGCCAGTGGTGTCATGGGATCGTCGTCTTCGATTTCCTCTTGGGCATCGTTTTGGTGTTGCTGAGTGGTGATGCGATCGTAGTTGATGGTGATTTGTTCGCATTGCAACGGTTTGAGCCACGATCTGGTGTCTTCCCTGTTGCCACTCATGGAGTTGTCGTTTTGGGGTTGCATAAAGCCCGAGTTGTGCTGGTGGTACAATTTCAAGTCTGGGATCAGCAAAGTGCCGTGGCTGCCGAAGATACGGTAGAAGCCAGAGACGTCTTCGAAAGGAATGTTTGGGTTTTCACCAGTGCCCGATTCAAACAGGAACGGCGAGGTGACATTGTCGCTGCAGATAAACGTACCACAACAACCGTTTCTGAAACGGATGGTGAGGGCGGCACCTTCGTCAACAAGTTCGCCATTGGTAGGCAGATCGAATCTCTGCTTGGGCAAGAGCTCAGCATACACCTTGTCGATGGGCCCAAGGAGATACTGCAACAAGTCCAAGTCGTGGATGAGGTTGATCAACAAGGTTCCACCGCCCAATTCAACCAGAGAACGCCAAGGTTTTTCTAAAAAGTAGGAAGGAGGCTTGCACAAGGTCCACGTTCCCTGGACACCAATCAACTTTCCTAACTTGGCCAAGTTGTCCTTGGTAGTGATTATGTAAGGATTGAACCTTCTGTGGTGGCCAATGAGCAAGTGCACTTGCTTCAATTTGCAGTACTCAACCAAGGTCTTGCAGTCAGAGGCACTTGGGGCCAACGGCTTCTCCATCAAGATGTGGATTCCGCGCAGGGCTAGCTCGAGTCCCATGGACAAGTGAGTGTGGTTCGGAGTTGCAACAATGGCTGCATCCGGATACGGAATGCAATTGGTGTCGCAGAACTCGAAAAGCTGCGCCAACGACTTGAAGAGCTTGGTGTTGAACTTTTCAGCGACAGATGGACCCTTGGCCGAGTGGTCAACAATGGCAAACAAGTCACAATCACTCCTCTCGACGACATGGCCAGCATGTCTGGGGCCTATGAGTCCCGCCCCGATAACGATAAATGAAAGCTTGAAGGAGTTCACATGTTTTGGTACCATATTATCAATATTCAGCTTGTTTTCCTAGTTGAATCTGTTTGGTGGCAATGTTTTACTAGGGTCATTCTGGTATATATACTTTCTCTTATCTCTTATCTTCAGAGATAAGGCATCACACTGCTTACGTAAGAACTATTGTTTGGTTACGTAAATTTTTGGGCACTGTGGTACGAAAAAAACAAAAGCCAAAATGTGGCTAGCGACGCGCCAGGCCCTGGAATCAGGGGAGCTGCTTCACATTTTTGCTTTAAACGACGACTGAAAGAGCTCTTGACACACGTGGTCAATCACTCCCCACCCGTAGCCATTGGCAAACCTGCGCCGGACAACAATGTTGTTGTGCGCGTCAGGGGGTAACTTGACCAACACCTTGCGCCAGTTCAACTTGTTGGTGTGGTACTTGCGCGCAATCTTGACCTGCTTGGAGAGCTTCCAGTCGTAGTAGTTGAGGAAAAACAGCTTGAGACGGGCCTTGCGCGTGTGGTCTTCCTCAGAGTATGGTGGCAAATTCTCAAAGTGGTAGTATTTATCGTGAAAGATGACTTGTTTTCGTGTGTCCGGGTCCATAATGTACCCATTGGAGGGAATAGGACATAGCACTGTATATAGCGCAGAGCCTACCGCTGAGGCCTTCCGGGGCAACGTGAATTCCATCTTCTCCTCCACCGTGTCCTGGTCCGACTCGACCTGCTCGTCGTCGTCAAGGTCGTAGTCCGTGCCCTTGGCGTTGATCTTGAGGAGCGTCTTCTCCTTGCGCGACAACTTCTTGCGAGACAAGTCGTACCGGTGTGAGTTGTTGAAATTGACATTGACTAGTTCCTTGTACCACCCACCAATCCCGCTCGCGTTGGACGACTTCCTCTCCTTTCTTTCCTCATCAGGCACTTCGCCCACACTCTCGTCATCTCCAACAGTGCTGTTCGTAGTCTGCACGTGAAGCTCCTCTCCGCCTCCTCTCTGATGTATCTGCCCCAATGTCCCCCAGTCCAAATAGAGCAATGACGCAGTCCGTAGCGGCACAATGCCGTCATTCACTATGTTGGCATACAAAGTAAGGTTAGTAAACTCTCCTAAAAAGGTTTGTAGAGGGTCATCTGGAAGTGTTTCCAAGATAGGCTTAAACTTGTGATCTTGGTTGAGATCCTTTCCCAAGGGGAGCTTTTTCGATAGCGTAAGGTCACGTCCCGTTTTGCCCAATGTCCCTATATCCAAAAACCAACTGATAATGAAGTTCATTTCGCTGACTATCCCCAAGAGTGGGCTCGCCAAAGACACCAAATTTTGTGGCTTGATTTTCTGCTGCGCAAAGAAATCAGCTCCTCTGGTCAATAGTATGTACTTGATTGCCGCCAATTGAACCAATCCTCCTAAGGAGTGCCCTATAAACGAAATCGAGTCTACCCGCTCGTTTTCTAGCAACTCCAACACGTACTGGCCCACACCTATGCCAAGCTTCTTGATGCCCTTTTCAGTTCTTCCCGCATTGCCTCGATACCCACGCACAATGATGTTCTCGTTCGACTGTTCTTCGAGTGAATCCTTCAAGTAGAGCATGTCTGCCGTCAAGTTGGAAAAGATCCCGTGCGTCACAATCACACAGTGCACAGGAGCCTTCGGGTCCGGCGGCGGTTTGGACCACAACGCTTGGGTGTCTTCCTTTTCGATTGTTAGGTTCAGATTCATGGACACTCCCAACTCTCCTCCGTCCCCGCTGTTCCTGCCTATGTGGATCGAACCGTGATTGAGGCCCTTCATCTTCTTGAAGTCTCCTCCAATCATCAAGTCATAGAGAATTTGCGTATGTCGCGAAATAACAATCTGTGATATCACGTCTATAGACCAGCCAAAGGTATCTCCCTCTATTCTGGAATTATCATTGAGTTTGAGCCGTACGTTGAAAGTTTGGCCAGGTTTGATTTGGTTTTCGAAATGCACTTCGGATTCGGCGCCGTCCGGCGTGAACCGCTCGGTCGACTTGTAGTTGTAAGGAATGACATGGCAGTAGAGAATGAAGGGGCCGCTCAACATGTGGATGGCTCGAATACCGGGGTTTTCGATGTTCTTGATCCGAAAGTAGATTTGCTTCTGGCCTGGGTCCGGCCGGGTGTACGTTACGGTGTAGCGGTTAACATCCCCAATGTGCAAAGTGGGTTTATCTCTGTACCATAAAAAGCTGTGGAGTGGGTCCGACGATGCCAAAGTCGACGGGTTGTCACCGCTCGTCGACGTCAACGAACTCGGGGAGCTGGTCGTCATTGCTATTTACTGTTAATTATGGGCACGCGATTTAAAATCTGTTCCCAGCACGTGCAAATCCAATCCCCAGCTTTTGGCCTGAACTTTATTAATGTGGGTTATATACAAGCTTTCTATACAATGGACGGTGGGGTGGAGGCGGTTCTAGGAAGCTGTTTTGGTAACAAAGGGTGCTCCAGTCACTCTCACCTGTGTTTTACTTGTTGAACTCTTCCAATAACTTTTCTTGGTAGAAGTAGTGCATGAACTTGACCAACTTGGTGTCCTCTCTTTCCACATGAAGAACCGGCACATCCCAGCAGTACTTGTCATACCACTCTTCGTTCTTGGGATCCATGATGTCGATTTTAACTAGGTTGGTCTGCGCTTTCAATTCGGGGGATTCGAGCGTGTCCTTTAAGATCTTGTCGGCGTTGGTGCATAGGCTGCAAGTCTCCTTCGTGAAAAAAGTAAGATTGATTGTCTTTGAAGAGTAGCTGGAGCTCAATGCTCTGTTCAAGGTACTTCTTAACGGGGTCCTACCGAGTGTAGACCGAATCATTTTCTTCTTGTGTGGTAGATCCAACAAATATTTTAGCAGGGAGAGTTCAAACTGCAGAAAATCAGACAATAGTGCACTGTAACAAAAAAATGAAAATGATTTCGCCCAGGATCGAACTGGGGACGTTCTGCGTGTTAAGCAGATGCCATAACCGACTAGACCACGAAACCTATTTTCGAAAGCTTTAGTTTTTGTTGATTTTTACATTGACCGACAATGTTCTCAGCCATAATTGTAACAATCTTATTTTCAAGCCGGTAAAAAAGTATTTACGGATTTAAGTGCTTTTGTGGCTCAGAGAAGAATTCTTGGACTTAGAGATGGAAAGGCACAGTTTGGGGACAGATTCCACCTTAGCCACTATCGCAAAAGTAAGTCGTGGAGCGGCACCGGTCTACCCGCCCAGGTGGGATTCCAAGGCAGCTGCGAGCAAACAGAGTTTGAGACACCGTAGTACCGCAGTGTCAATCCAAGAATTCCAAAGCTCTTATTTCCGTCGTAACCTGCCATTCGGGGATCCTGCTTGCTATATTTGCAGCATCCCAACATATGTTGTGCGGAGCACCTCCCCCGGTGTTTGGGGCCACCGCACTTTGCACCGGTTTCCATTTGAAAAATTATCAGCCAAATGCCGGCAGAGATCCGCAATTTGTGCCATCCACATATTAAAAATGGCACGAGCACACGTCCCAGGAAGGATTTTGTAATGAGGTGATTGCATTTTTAACACTATGGCCCCCCCACACACAAAAAAAAAATGGTGGGACCATCGGAGCATTGCTTGGTTTTTGCGAAAGTGGTGTGGGGCTTCCCATAAACTCCGTTTATGTAGCCTATATATACAAGAGAATATTTCCTCAAATCATGAGCGTCAGATACGAAGTCAACTCCCGATAATGAGTACTCAAGATTCCCATTCGATTTCTTCAGGAAACAAAAGTGTAAGCAGTGATGTCCAAAGACTCCAGTTCTCTGGAGAAGCAGATGAGTTTGTTACCATCGGCAAGAAGAAATACCATAGATATGAATTGATGCAAGCTTTTGGTGGTACCTTGAACCCTGGTCCCGCTCCGTATCCAAAGCTCAACATTAATCCTGCTCCAGTAGGTCTTGCGGGCTTCTCCCTTAGTTGCTTTGTCTTGTCTTTGTACAATGCTCGTGCCTTTGGGATTACTGTTCCAAACGTTGTCGTTGGTTTATGTTGCTTTTACGGCGGTATTGTCCAGGTTGTTTCCGGATTGTGCTGCTTTTTCGCCAACAACACTTTTGCAGCAACTGCTTTGGCCTCCTACGGTTGCTTCTGGATCTCTTTAGGTGTCGTTAATGTTCCTGACTTTGGTATTGCTGCCGCTTACACCGACCCACAGATGTTAGATAATGCCATGGGTATCTTTTTGTTAGGCTGGATTATCTTTACGTTTGGTATTTTGTTATTAACACTGAAGTCTACACTTGCATTTTTCCTGTTGTTTGTTTCCTTGGAAACCACCTTTGTCTTGTTGTGTGCTGGGTACTTTACTGGAAGTGTGCCTTGTTTCCAAGCTGGTGGAGGTTTTGGTGTTCTTACTGCATTCCTTGGCTGGTACAATGCGTTTGCGGGTGTTACAAACAAGCAAAACTCCTATTTTGTCCTTCCATCGGTTCCTTTGCCTGGAAGCTCTTAGAGGGACCCCCCAGCAGCTTGTCAATGCTGTTAATTTTTTATTTATTTAATGAAGATCATCGTGCGTACTTTAAACCAACATGTATGGCCGTTTCTTGGCTGCGAGAATGTAGTGGCACGACTTGCAGAAGCGCCAACAACGGCGGAGGACGAAGTGCGGGTTCGTTCCACCTACCTGGTGTCCTGATGGCGTCGTTTGGGTTTGTTGGGGACACTCAAATTCCCTTTTTACCGATTTGCTTGACGTTGTGTGTCAAGTCATAAATGCGGTGATATGTGGGGTAGCTGAATTACCGATTCCCACTAGGCTCGCGAAATCCACCATGTTTGTCACTCAGTATGCTCCGCAGCTCGAACCTCCCTTTGTGGTCATTCCAAAGAAAACTACGCACATTGAGTGTGGTTTCCCCAAGTCGTCTGGCGAATCCCACACTCCGCTGCTTCCACCTTCCTGAAATTATGGTAATTTCAGAAGCACCACCTCCGGCTCATTGTATGGGAATATTACGAAAAATAAAATAAACCCTCAAATTCGTACCCCATGAATGAATTCAAGCTGGAACCGGAGATTGGAGTTGATTATTTCGCTACCTAGTGCCTTTGCAACCTAAGCTTCTCGGTTTCTCGTTCAGTGCATTGTTCTCGCTAGGGAATGCCAAAAACGATCTTTTCGCACCAAATCAAATCCAGTAATGAAAGTGCTAGCCTTTTTGACGACACTCTGTACTGTCTATGCATACACAGCTCTGCTGAATCTTATCCAGGTCAATGACAAGTCTTTTAAGGAAGTGGTGATAGATTCCAACAAGTATACCTTGGTGGATTTCTACGCGGACTGGTGTCGCCACTGCAAGCAGTTGATGCCTACGATCGAGAAGGTTGCGGATTTGTTTGAATCGTACGACAACATCCAAGTCGTTAAGATCAATGGTGATAAGGATGGGAAGAGAATGAGTAAGAAGTACGTGGAAATTGGATACCCTACGGTTTTGATGTTTCACGGCAATGACAAGCCTGTTGAGTTTGAAGGCATGCGGGACTTGGACTCGATTAGTAATTTTGTCCAAGCTGTGTCTGGAGTGCGCTTGGGAGAAGAACCACCCCACAAGAATGGCCAGCAGCCAGTAACCGTCGTTGAAGAAAACGTTGATAGGTTTGTTGAAGCAAACGACATCAACTTTCAAGAGCTTGTCCTAGAATCAGACAAGGTGTCTGTGGTGTACTATTCACTGAGCACCTGTAGGCACTGCAAAGAGTTCGGACCTACTATGGAAGTTTTGTCTGAGATATTCAAAAATGATGAAGGCATCCAGTTCATTAGTGTTGTGACGGACTCCCATAACTCCACTGAGGTCATCACTGATAGATACAACATTAACCAAATCCCACATGTCGGATTCTTCGTTCCAGGACTGTCCATTGTTGGGGAAGGCGAAGTCTACGGTGAAGCAAAATTCGTGGATTACACTGGCTCTGAAACACTCCGTCCAATCTTGGATTTCACCAACGACTTGACTGGAATCCACAGAGACGTGGAAGGGGGATTGAACAAAAACGCAGGAAGAGTTGAAGCTTTGGATGTGATTGTCAGAAACTATAAGAGCGATGGTGCCAAGTTACTTTCTGAGTTTGAAAAGGTAGCACCAGCATATGACTCCTCTTTGACTTCATACTACAAAAAGTTGATCAACAAGGTGTTGAATGACGAATCTGGCTTTTTATCAAAGGAGATAAAGAGATTGGAAGGCATCTTGGAAAACGACTTTGAAAAGTTGAATCAGAAGGCCGTTGATAACATGCAAAAGAGATTGAATGTGTTGCATGTGTTTGTATAGACTTTAGAAATGCGATGCATAGCGTATGCTGCTAGTTATTGTATATGTTTGGAATGCGATGCATAAGCGCAAGCTTGTTGTAGATAAGCGACGCAGATGCATTTGGTCCTATGTTAGAATTTGATTCAGCGATGCATGAAGGTGCGTCGCGTTAGCAAGATTGCATGTAGACATGAGTTCTGACGCAGATGGCGAAAGGTTACGTCATAACATATGTAGGTTGGCTTTTCTGCCAGCTGGTGAGCCTAGGCAACTAATACAAACTTGTTCCTGCGAAAACCATCAAAGCAGCCTTACATTTTGTGTCCCTCTCGTAATGGCACTTAACAATGCCTGTCAACGAGAAATACGGAAAACACGATAGAATCACTCCAACGCCGGCACGGTTAACTAGGTAGAGTCCTATTTCTTGCACTGTAACCCTGTACTCAAATCGAACTCTACTTTTTGTCTGTCCTTGCCTTACCTTGTCATTACTAAAATAGGCGACATCTCGTTTTGCGGATTTCGGAGTTTACTAATTATTATCTAATCCATCTATTGTTCGCCACAACGGAGAGTTATTTCTAAAAGTCTAATAAAATGTAAAAGTCTACCATGAAAGGGGGCTGAACTTTTGAACTAATCTAACTTGGTCCGCCCAGACCTTCCCATCGCCTAGGATGCACTCCTTCACAATGGACTCGGCATGGCCAGGTCTTATTCTTGCAAACCAAACTACTTGGCCGGTTCTCAAGTAAATCAACACATTCGCAGCATATTTGTGGCCACCAACATGATTAATGTATGTAACATTTACACCACCTGGGGAGTTATCACTGTGGTCTCTAAAGCGGCCGACTTCTCTGAGTTCTGTATCTAAAGCCTTCTTTAAGAGCGGAGCAGTCACCCCACATCTCTTATCTCTTGTTCTGTGGGAGCAAAGGAACACATACGAAAAGTTCTGGTCAATTTCGTATTTTATGTCGGGGAAGGTTGCATTTGTAATATGGTCGACAGTCAACTCGGACTGAGACTCTCTTGCCTCTATCAAAGTTGGAATTATTGCGTCTAGTACCGTGGAGGCGTCCTTGACTTCCACACCACGGACCCAGACAAAAAACGGTAATAATAAAAGGTCTCCTTTGGTTCCTTTTGCATATGCTTCGTCAACAACAAACTTTTCGGAGCCCAAGGAACTTACACTAGTTTTGATGTTATTGACCAATTGTGGATATTTACTTGCGTTGTGCTCTGCCCATTGGGCAGCAGCGCTTATTATAGTTCCAGACTCGTCAGAGGGAGAGTGGATCCAGTCGTCTTTTCCTGTTGGAACAACTATATGTAAGCCATACTGTTTGGTTGTGTCCCACAATTTTGCATCATCGATAGATAATGACTTTGGATAGTCCTTATGGCATGAGCTGCAGTCTAGCTCGCAGTTGGCCAACTCGATCCCTGTGGCCCTGATGGCGTCACTTGCCAGGGGACTCTTCTTAAAAACGTTTAAAAAGGACATGAATCAATAAAATTGGATTATCTTGCCTTGAAAATTTTAAAGATACTTTATATTTTCCATACTCCATCACGTGCGCCTCGGATCCCGTCACGGCTGCGGGCCGTTAGCGAACTCAGATCAGGGTTCCATTTCGCAGATGTCTGATAACATTTTGCCATCGTGTCGCCACTGACTGGAAGGCAAAGTTTCCCCAGCGATACTTGGAATTAGCTGACGAGCGAGGAACTAAAATAGGTAGGGTGACTTTCTAGAGACAGAGGCGCTAGTCATTTTGCGATGCTCTGGCGCCGTTTATTCCCTATTTCCGTCTTGCCTTCTTGTTCGTGCACTCGCTAGGCTCTCTGTAGATTTAGTGAGCCATCAAATATCTTACGAGAAGGGCTGACCCAATCTTTACGTAATTAATAGAGATTGCACGCGCAACTCTGAGGTTTGCCACTCCGAACTGGGTGGTTGCAAAGTATATATAGATGAGAAAGAACCATGTCTCATATACTCTATTTATTCAAATCAATTCATATCAATATCACAACAATGTACAGACACTCTTGCGGCAGATTATTCTTTGGAAAGTTGATCTTTTGGGGTTTGGTGGCAGACTTTGCACTTACTAGTTTTGGACACAATTCCCTTAGTCTTAAGTTCAGAGCTGAGAAAGAAAGACAGCGCCAATTGTGCTATGCAAGAGCACAGGAAAACAGCAAATACATGGAAGAACAGAGATGGTTGGATGAACTTAGATGGCGCGAAGAGCTGAGACGTCAATCTATGGGAAAGAGAGATAACGGCAGTGACCGTCCATATTAATCTCCAAATCTCCCAATCGTGTAAATAGTCAATAAATATTGAGTTTGTGGAGTACAGCCAGAGTAGCAATTGTAAATACGTCATTCCCAAGAGAGAGAAAGAAGAAGAGAAAACGGAAATGATCGACGGTGCTTAGCTATGTATGTCGTGAATCGTGCAATATCGAGTTTGCGGAGATAGAACATGGTAAGAAGTGGGCTGCAAATGATCGGCTCTCAGCTTTCGGAGACAATGGAGCAAAGCAAAAAAAAAAAAAAAAAAAAAAGAAAGCGGACTCAATTGCAGCTAATGAGACGTGTTTCACGAAAAACGCTTGGACGAATTTCAGTTGCTGTGCAAGGGGACAACTACAGATGAGGACGTACAACGGTGCAGTGGTGGTAGAGGTTAACAAAGTGTCCCGAATAACCTTAACAGCTATCCTTCCATACCCCTCTCCTTCAATGTAATCAGATGTAGTCAGCATGTTCGCATACATTGGCTAAAGCCCGCCGAGGTGGAAGGGCGGTGCGTGCACGACCATCCCTGAAAAAAGCACCAAAGCCACAAATAGAGCAAAGCCAAACACGAATCCAGCACCCACTTTCTGTTTGAGTTTACTACCAGAGAACTGAATTCATCGATGGAGATCCTCCCTTATCAAGAGGAGCCTACTACACCTCAACTTCCTCCATTACATACTCTGTATTCACACTCCCAGCATTCTCAGCATTCTCAGCATTCTTCATACTTTCATTACTACAACCAATCTCCATCAATGGAACAAAACATTACTTTGGAGAATGAGCTGGACTCCAAAGCAAATGGTACTACCTCGCCAAGCCTGTCCAAGGCGAATTCAAACTTATCAACCAACCCGTCAAGCGTTGAGGAAGAAGAAACCGAAACACCTAGAGAACATGATAGAAAACAAGTCAAACTGGCACATTTTGAAGATGACGAAACCATCAAGCAGGAAGATGAGAAAAACGACCAAGAGACTACCAGAGGAGATCTGTCTATCCAGCAAGCACAATCAGACTATTTTTCTTCCAGTTTCTTGAAGTCTGACAACATAGACGTCCCAGAAGTATCCGCCATTCCTCAACGCACTTCCCAACAGCAAAACCAAGAGCTGACCCCCAGTCCTCGTACTTCTGTAGCCTTGAATTCATCGGCACAACTTCAAACCAATAGGAGGCACACTTCTCCTTACTTGCCCAGGTCTTCTGTTGATTCCAGAAGATCTCTCACTTCAAAACCCGAAGCAATCGAATTCAGACATTCTTTTCTGCTGGCTCGTCAAATCAAACCAACCAAGAGCACAGCCCAGATTTTTAGAAGTAGCACAGATATACAACGTCTGTTAACATACAAACCAGATAGCACAAGCAATGAAATCATGAAAATGAGAAACTCCATTCTAGTGAAGAGAAACTTGAAGAAGAAACGCCGTGACTTGGAAGATGACCGAGTCTTGGTCGGTAATAAGATCAGTGAGGGACACGAGAATTTTGTCATGGCGTACAACATGTTGACAGGGATCCGAGTAGCCGTGTCGAGAGTGTCGGGCGTCATGAAGAAGCTTGACGACGACAGTTTCAAGACAACTAAGAAGCTCTCCTTTAATATGGATGGATCCGAGTTGACGCCCTCTTCAAAGTACGACTTCAAATTCAAGGACTACTGCCCCGAAGTTTTCAGAGAGTTGAGATTGCTTTTTGGTCTTGATCCTGCCGATTACTTGGTGTCTATCACTGGTAAGTATATTTTAAGTGAATTGGGCTCCCCTGGTAAGCTGGGTTCGTTTTTCTACTATTCCCGTGATTTCAGGTTTATTATTAAAACTATTCATCACTCGGAGCACAAGCAATTAAGAAGAATATTAAAGGATTATTACGAGCATGTGAAAGAGAACCCAAATACCTTGGTGTCCCAGTTTTATGGATTGCATAGAGTCAAGATGCCGTTTTCGCATAAAGGAGGCAGAGCAAAGAAAGTACACTTTGTTGTCATGAATAACTTATTCCCACCACACAGAGATATCCACCTTAAGTATGATCTTAAGGGATCGACCTGGGGTCGTATTACCAGGTTGCAACCTAAAGAAGACGTTTCTCAAGTGACTCTCAAGGATTTGAACTGGCTTGAGCGTGGGGATATGATTAAGTTTGGTCCTGAAAAGAGAAAGCAATTCTTTGCACAGTTGGAAACAGACGTCAAACTCTTGAAGAAGATCAACGTAATGGATTACTCCTTGCTATTGGGTATCCACGATGTCAAGCGCGGGAACTCATTCGACTTGTCATCTAAGCTTCTGGTTTTCGATCCTAAGTCTCTGGCAAAGTCAGAATTATTGAAAACCAATCCTCGTGGTATTGATCCTCAAAACGATCTTCCAAATAACGTGTTCCCGGGAAGATCGCGATATATATTCTATGGTCATGATGGTGGTATTCGAGCCACAGGAGAGCAGAATGAGCCATTGTCTGAAATCTATTACTTGGGAATTATAGATTGCTTAACAACATACGGGATTAAGAAAAGGTTAGAAACCTTCTGGAGGTCTCTAGGACATGCTAGGGATACTATTCTGGCTATCCCTCTGAGTGAGTACGGTGATAGATTCCTAAACTTTATCAAAAAGGGAACTTTAACTCCCAAATCAAAAAAGTCTTGATAGTAAAAGATAAAGCTAACATCTATCTTGCATTTTAGGTTTCGAATAGAAACCAGGTTTATACAGTTTGCATTGCTTTTTGGAATTTGGTTTGAAGCATCATTGAGCACTATAATTGATGCGCTACCAATATATATAAAGATATACATATAAAATACCCAGTAACGTTTTAAAGAAAGGTTGTATTGCATGACAGTATCGTTTTGGCAAAATTAAATTTTTCCCGAAAAGGAAAAAAAAGACAAATGCTCCAGGAGGGGTTTGAACCCACGACCGTCGCGTTCCTCACACGACCGTGACTTTTGGCATAACCAATTCGTCGTAAAACGGCTATAAGCACGAAGCGCTAACCTCTGCGCCACTGGAGCTTCATCACTTTTTTTATGCAAGCTGAGTATTTTATGGTGTTTTACAAAATGTCATGTGACATTATTTATTTTAACCAGAACTCCAATACAAGCAGCATTCAACATGATGTAATAGCAAGAATATACTCTTGTTAGCATTCTTCCTATGTTATGACCTTTGTTTTGCGCTTTTTATTGAGTTTCCGTAATTTTGAAAGTTAGGGTATCTGTTGGGAGGAGTAAATGTGTGCGATGTAATATCATGGAAAGCTACCAGAACGACCTTCAATTTAGTCAATTGAACCACTCGCTCCCTAGAGGGAGCATGGGAGTCTTTAATTGGGTTAAAATCGCATTAACTGGATTGGAATCCTCAGTGGAAACGATTCTTTTACCGATGATGAAAAACATTGGCAAATTGGACAAATGCTGGAACTGATTTCAGTTTCAGTTTCTCAGGATAAAGTACGTCAGTAACCTACCTTTTGAAGTACAACCGTAATTAAAAGATGCTTCTACTGGATCGTTTTCAGTTTTTATCTGGTAGTCTGCTAATGCGGCACAACATATGCTCCTTGTTATAACTTAAACAAGTTTAACGGATTACACTACAAATACCCTCTGAGGTGTAAACTGTCTGGGTTTAACTCTGCTTTTCTTTAGGATCTAATAGACCTCACTCACTAATCTCATTTATCGATTTTTCTGTATTTGGATTCAAATTACCAAAACTTGCATAAGATCACTTTAAAGGTATAAAAAAATTATTAACAACCAACCATTCTATAGAACGCAACGGAGCAACGAATACTCACTGTTTTTGCCAGACCTCGTTCAGTTTTACGGCTTGGAGCACCATTTGAAATTGCTGTCAAACCACCAATGTGTTTATGGTAATAGCTCCATTACCCATAGTACGCAAAAGCGGTAATAACAACAAATTCCTTTTGACCAATATGACCAATAGGAGATACCAGGAAAGCAATACACAGCATGTCTTACTGAATTCCTGAATTAAGGTACAAGATTTTTGTGTGGTTTGTGTTGGGAAGATTTTATTGTGTGCCCCACAATTTGCACCCAAGGAGCGAGCACGCATCCCCACTAACACGCAGAATGTGTCAATCGCTGCTTGACACTTGCTTGAGACAGCAAACGTCACTTGACACTTGAATGACATGGAGAACATTGCTTGGCAATATAACAGCTTTTCATTTAGATGCCTATACGCTGCGTTGGTACCTCGTGTTCCCTAAGTATATTGCTGCGTACCTTATTCGCATGTAGTTAACGCAATCCACGAAGCACCTATGAGGGCCTAATTGTATCCTAGAAAACTCAAGTGGCCCTTATTATAGAAACCCTACCAATTCCACTTGCACATACAGAATTCAGTTGCGAGCAGCTGAGAGGAGGGAGGGATGGGAAGCGAGCTCCTGTTCCGTCGGCACCCGACAAACAGATGACCGGCATCTGCCTAGAACTAGAGTTTCTAGAATGTACGTGTTCCAGGCACCGATACAATTACATTGGCAACGTAGCATAAGCAAGTTGAGCTCGCCAAGCGCTTATCACGTTGGTCGGAGACGGGATTTGCCTCGAAAATCCCCAAAAGGAGGGCTTAGTAAGCACAAATATATCTCAGTATATTATGTACAGGCTTAGTACCAACGAAAACAAGTTGATTAATATAGAATACGAAATAGAATGACTACGGTAGAACATAGAAGTGTGAAGATTCAACATACCGTACCATCACTACGGACCGATGGAGTGGGGAACAATTCGACTAATAAGGTTCAATCGAAGGTGAGCTTGCCCTATGGGGATGGGTCCAACAAGATTTTTGGAATGGAGAACTTTGGGAACACTTGTTACTGTAACTCCATCTTGCAATGCCTTTTCTATTCGGACCAATTTCGGTTGAAGGTATTGCAATACAACCAATCCCCGCATGAGAGAAGAGTGGTCCAGGCAGGCTCGAAAGTGCATGGATTCACTATGAAGTACGAACAATTAGTGAACAAGAAGTTGAAGGAACAGAACATCAAGGTGCCACCCAATCTGGGCCAGAATTTCAATAATGCTTACGGTAGCGCAAGCCATCCCCTTTATTCCAACCTTGAGAGCGCCGGAGGCAACGATGAAGATAAGCCCAAGGCCAGAAAGGGGTCGATCTTTGGGTTGAAGTTCAACTCCTCCAATAATGTGCCCACCGTCAGCTCGGTGAGCACCGCCCCAAGCAATATCGATAAGAAAAGCTACCAGAATTACATCATTACAGCCAAAGAGGCAGATTCATTGACCCTCAGTCAAAGAATAAGAATAGGCAAGGACCAGGAGTTCCAAAAGCTCAAGTTGTTGATCACCAGACCCACGCAGATCACCTCCAACCAGCTCAATCGCATTGACTACTCGCAAAGTTCATCCATGTTGTTAGGGGAGCAGAACCAGAATCAAACACAGGTTGAAGAAGGAAGTGTTGGCAATACGTCCAGTGCTGTGATTGTAGGGATCCCGCATCCAGAAACATTTTTGAACACGCCCGTCAATCCCTTCAATCCCAACCCTACTGCCGACCACCGTAAAAGATCTGCCTTGATTAACGGCCCCATCATCAACTTGGACGGTGCATCTCAGGAAGTCGAGCCCGAAGAATATTCGGTATTGTTATATGCATTAAAAGATATGTTTGAAGCGATGGTGGAGAACCAATCTGCAATCGGGGTTGTTTCTCCCACCCATTTTATTACCAAGTTGAAGGAGAGAAATTACTTGTTTAGACAAAACAACATGCACCACGATGCACACGAGTTTTTGAACTACCTCATTAACGAGATCATCGAGACCGTCAACAAAGAGCATATAAGTGATACCAACTGGTGCAATGAATTGTTCCAAGGGGTGATCACCAACGAAACAAAGTGTTTACTGTGTGAAACAGTCACTTCCAAGCATGAATTCTTCCTCGACTTGTCCATTGATATTCCTCCTGGCGAGTCTGCCTACTCCTTGAGCTACTCGTTGAACAACTTCTCGAGACTGGAGGTTTTGACCAACCAAAACAAGTTTTACTGTAATACCTGTTCCTCATTGCAAGAGGCTATTAAGACCATCAAGTTAGCCAAAACTCCAGAGGTGTTGGTGATTAACTTGAAGAGATTCAAGTATGACGAGCAAGTGGATAAGATGGTCAAGTTGTTTGACTCCATCAGTTATCCGTTCAAATTGAGATTGTTCAACACCACCGACAACGTGGAGGTTGCAGATGCTACAGACGACGATACCGACGCAGATGAAAGTGATTTCTGCTTGTACGAATTGTATGCCTTGGTGATCCACATTGGGGGTGGGCCAATGCACGGGCACTATGTTGCGCTTTGCAAAATCAAGGCTGGTCTCTGGCTTCTTTTTGATGATGAGACTGTTGAATTGGTTGAAGATTCGTATGTTGCCAGATTCTTTGGCAATGGCCCAGGCTTGGCTAGCGCATATATTTTGTTCTACCAAAAGGTGAAACATGAAGAAGCCAAGGACGAAGACGAAATCGACTTTGGGTACAACTTGAAGGATATCTACGATGGCCACGACGACACCATAGTGCACAAGGAAGAGCCAGTGGAAGCAGATGGTCAGTCTGACCAAGCGTCGTCTTCCGCCTCAGCATCCACTTCATCCAACTCTGCGCCCAAGTCATTCACCGGTCAAACCACACTCACCGATAGCACATTGAATGGCGGTGTTGGTGGTGTTCCAGCCAACTTACAGAATCCTGCGGTAGCAAATGTTGCATCAACCAATGGCGATGTTGGCCGTAGACCAAGCATCTTCAAAAAGAACTTCAAAATGGAGCCAGCCAAGGAAAAGCCAGAAAAGAAGAATTGGTTGAAGAGAAGTACAAAAGCCGAGGACCCTCCTGCACCTCCAAGCCCTCAACTCAAGTCTCAAGATTCAAAGTCAAAGGAAGAAGTTATTGAGAGAAAGAAGAGTATATTTGGTTTTAAGAGGAGGTCTTGATACGGCTATAGTGTATAAATAGGCTAAATGATTTATGATTAGTACCTGTAGGAAGATTTTGGAAGCAGTAGTGTTCGGGGTTGGTACGAATGCTATTAATGGCCTTTACGAGTTTCGTGGATCAAGTCAGCTCTTTTGTAGTCATCCCCAACGTTCAGCTCGCATTTATTTGACGTTTTGGATGCTGCAACTTTAGCTGCAAAAAAATCAACAAAGTTTCCCCAAGTCGAAGAATGATGAAGGATATTACTCCAACTGTATCCACAATACTGTGAACCAACCAAGGCGGAGCCAATTCCCGTAGAATCAACCCAATTGCATGTTGTCTCCACTGCTTAGTTCTGATTTGTAAGCGCCGCTCTAATCAGTGCGCAGCGACCATCATGCGGACCTGCAGAAGCGAAGGCGGTCACCACTGTCTCAGTCTACATCTGCTTCCCATCAAACCTTACAACCACGGCCTCCAAAGAAGAAGCTTCGAGAAAAAACACTTCTAATCATATGTTCCGGTTGGTGTACCGGAGACTGGTTAGAGGGCCGCCTTTTGCTGGCCAGGTCATTTGGTGCGCAATTATTTGGCTGCTAAACGGCCGCCGCTTTAGCCGCAAGTCACTAACTTTTACCATGTGCTTATCTAATAGGAGTGTATAGACCTGGCTACAACTCTAGCTCCGCACCAACGCCTTGTTGTCTACCTACAGCAGGGGCGAGATTGGTCGGGGGACATAGCAATGCTCGGCCAGTCATTCAATAGGCCGCATTACAAATCATTGTTTTCATTGCCATTACACGTGAAGTTTATAATCTCGCTAGCACACCGCCAGCAGATACCGCAGTAATTACCGCAGTAAACGTCTTCAGCACCCACGGCTAACCACCAACGGCTAACTTCACTCTCTCCGGCTCCGAGCATGATACTCCTCAAATGTCAACCGAGCGAAACTTCGAGAATTGCTTTTTGCGATCTGGACCCCAACCTCCATCATCAATTACACACGCAACGCTCGAGGAAACGGGTCCTGGACCTCAATTGCAAATCGTACCACGCACCCGAGCCGTCGGGTGGCCCATCTGACTCGCCCCAGATCTCCCTAAGCCCTGCGTAGCTCCTATCGTGGTTCATAAATTTCACGTGATTTGGCGTTATTCCTGACATCTCATAGAAAAATTTTATGTTAGTCATAGAAAAAGTAAGAAAAAAAGAAACCACAAACGCACTGGGGTTGCAGATGGCCACAGTATATAAAACGGACGGATCCCATAATCAGGAACCACAGTTTGGACTTGCTGATTTGTCAGAGATATAAAAAGAAGCCATAATTCGTCTAGTTTCGCTAAACATACGCTTGCTATCATACTCACTTACAAAATGACCACCACTACCTTATCTCCTACTTTGAAGACCACTCCTACCAGCAAGATCTTGACATTGGCTGCTGGATGTTTCTGGGGTGTTGAGAGAGTTTTCCAGAAGCAATTTGGCAACAGAGGCATTGTTGACATCAAGGTTGGCTATGCCAATGGTGACAAGAACGTCCGTGATGTTACATACGAGAAGGTCTGCTCCCAAGCCACCAACTTTGTTGAGTCCATTCAAATCGCATACGAGCCACAACTAGTGAATGCCAAAGAATTGATTGACATCTTTTTCAGAATGCATGATCCTACCACCTTCAACTCACAAGGACCTGACGTAGGTACCCAGTACAGATCTGCCATTTTGTTGCATTCTGACGAAGATCTCGACATTGCTTCCTCTGTCAAGGAAGAGTCCCAAAAGGTTTGGTACCCAAACCACAAGATTGCAACCCTTATTGAACCAATTAACGTTTGGTACGACGCTGAAGACTACCACCAACAATATTTGGAAAAGAATCCCGGTGGTTACGAATGTCCTTCTCATTTCATTAGAACTAAGCCCAAGGCATAAATGATTTTATTATTGCATGGTTTTGGATTTGAAATTCAACACCTCATACACGTCTCAACACTTGTATACGGACACCAAAACTTTACTTCTTTTAATAATATTTGGGTTATATTTGCATAGAATTGATTATTGATTTATTTACTGTAGTTGTAATATTGCAAATGATACAAATAGTAATCAAGCGGTGGATAACTAATCATTTAAGAGAACAAAGAAGTTATTTTTTAAGGGAACAAAGAAATCTTATAAGAGAACGACAAGTAATATGTTAAGAGAATAGAGAAGCTAGTAATGACCTATATACTGAGACGTTTTTACGGGTAGACGCAGTTAAGATGTTGCAACTGAGCGATTGCGCCGTTTACCGAGACGCAGACTTTAGCGAGAAACACTTCATGACAGAGATCATTAAGCGCGGTAACGCAAGCTTGCCTATTGCTGCGAACACCGCCACAACTAGCTTAAAGCATGCGGTAGCATAGTCTTGCTTAACAACTATATGGTATCATAAGTATCGTACAAAGTCTTTTGTACTTCATTTATATCATTTGATTCACCAAGAGAATAAAGTAATCACCTTTCTTATATTTACCAGACTCAATTATGGTATAATTTTTTGCATATTCTCCATCACTTACTTCATATTTTTGGTTTCCTTAATATTCATTTTTATATCTTTTTCTTTACTTACTTTAGTATATTTGATAATTTGCTTATATACTTCTTCTAATGTATCATTTTCGTTGTATCTAAATGCTTTCAATATCATTTTAATATTCATTTTAAACGTAACGCTTTTTTTCCACTACGTGCTGCCTAAACGATGTGAGCTTCAGTGGTTTCCACTACACATACACATAAAATGCTATTCGAGAAACAATAATCAAAGTTTCATACAATTATGTCGGTATACTTATACTACCTCTATAAATATTCCTTATACTAAATTATATACGTAATTCATTCCCTCACTTTAGCTCTCTGTAGTCACTAGTAAATTCGAACGCGAAATTTTGGACGCGTTCTTTTTCTTCTTTAAATCAATCATGTCCTTGTGGGTAGACAAATACAGACCAAAGAGTCTTGATAAATTATCATACCATGCGTCAATTTCCAACAACCTTCAAGCATTAGCACGCTCGGGTGACTTTCCACATCTTCTTATCTACGGACCTAGCGGAGCAGGTAAGAAAACAAGAGTGTATGCCACCTTACAAGAGATCTTTGGGCCACTGGTGGAAAAGCTCAAGATTGACGTCAAGACGTTTACCACACTGACCAACAGAAAGTTGGAATTCAATGTTTTGAGTTCCCCATACCACTTGGAAATCACTCCTTCGGATATGGGAAATAACGATAGAGTTGTGATCCAAGACCTCTTGAAGGACGTCGCGCTGGTTGAACAAGTGGATTTCTCAGGCAACTCCTCCAACACAAACGGCAAGGGAGTCGCCAAACACAGATTCAAGATTGTCATTATCAATGAAGCAGATTCTTTGAGTAGAGACGCTCAAGCTGCTTTGAGAAGAACCATGGAAAAGTACTCTTCTAACATCCGTTTGATTCTCATTTCCAATTTCATCTCCAACATTATTCCACCAATTAAGTCAAGAACCTTGTTGATCAGAATTCCGAGCCCTACAGTCACAGAAATCTCCCACATTCTCTACAACGTGTCGCAGAAGGAAGATGTCAAGTTCAACACACAAAATCCTGAGGAAATTTCCAAGTACTTGGAGAGCGTGGCCAACGTATCCAACCGTAACTTAAGAAAGTCATTGTTGAGCTTCGAAACATTAGCGATGCAGAATGAAACCATCAACGTCAATGGGCCGCTCAACACCCTTCAAACCGACTGGGAGTTGATAATAGAAAACTTGGCTCTCACCATCAGCAAGTCCAGAGATGTGGCTACATTGGCAAAGGTCAGAGTTGTGTTTTATGAGTTACTTTCGCATTGTATTCCTGCAAGAGTCATACTTAAAACATTGCTATTTAATCTCATCAGAATCTTTGGATCGAACGGAGCCTTGGTCTCTCTGTTGGTGGAGCTCGCCTCACAATTCGATGAAAGATTGAGTTTGGGTCTGAAGAGCATTTTTCATTTGGAGGGTTTTGTCGCCAAGGGTATGGTTGCAATTGAAAAGGGTATATAAACTCAGAGTCGTAGTCGATACTGCCCTGAATTTCATTATAATCTAACGTCGTACTTTATTAGTGTTGTACTTTATTATCTCCCGAATGTTTGGTGTCACTCACACTGACATTTGAATTTCTTGCAGCTTCATCGTAGGTTGGAGGCGCTCCGTCCGAGGATGATCCGGCAGCAGGTTCACTGGCAGAACCATATTGAGGGTGTGTGTGGTGTTGAAACTGTTCGTTGTGTTCTTGATCTTGCTGTCCTGGCTGCTGGTGGTGGTGGTAGTGGTGGGTGTGGGTAGTCTTGGAATTTGCAGCATGAGCATTGCCACCTTGTGGCGTCGATGGGTCAGCATCACCTTGAGCCTCCTCATCTGCTGGAATCCTGATGTAGCCATCTCTGCTATCGTCGCCAGCTCCTTCCAATCCATAGAACATGTACCAGATACTGAACATGGCACCTGGGAGGTGACCACACATGGTCAAGAAAAGCGAAAGGAAGAACTCCCAGTTCAAAAATGAACAGTCCTTCAAAATCAAAACTGTCAAAGGTGGGAATACAAAACATATCACAACCAAGAGAATCTTGGCTGTCCCGCTTGGAACACTACGACGTCTGTCCTCTGTCATGGGATACCTTGAAAGAAAGATGTTGAGGTTTTGCAATTTTGCCATTTTGCCTTCGCCCCTTTTATGCGAATCGCACCTTACAGCCCGTGCCAGGGAATACCAACACAAGCGCTTTTGCGTGGGGCGCAATCATTCTTAATGATGTCAGAGGCAAATACTAGGGGTATGTGCAGAGAAGTCCCATCATTGAAATTGACCTTACGAATGTGCTGCTGATGGGCTGTGGACATCGTCATGCTTTGGGAAAGTGGTGTTGCAAATAACATCCATAAGTATGGTAAAGTACACGATACGAGATCCATGTTTCTTGAGTAGCTGAGGTAATTACTGTTTAGAATCCTTTCTGATTGTCGGCTGTGTGTTGGCACCAACAGAACCCTGGAGACGGCACCACCGCTTGCCACTGCTTATCATGCTCACGTGACCAAACCTACAAAGTGGCTAAAGGAGGGAATTTGTTCGTACTGCGAGATAGCATGGACTTTATAAAGAAGACGATATGGGGCCCTGATCCCAAGGAGCAAGTAAGTAGCACCCATACCGCCACTACGAAGTTGCTGTTGATGCAATAGGAGTGTCTTTTGGGACAATTCATACTAACTCATGCTAGAAACGGAAGATTGACCAACTTCTTCGCAAGAACAAGAGAGAATTAGATAGATCGTTGGGACAGTTACAACCACTTCAAAAGAAAACTGAAGGGCTTATCAAGCAGGCGATCAAGAAGAACGATTTAAAATCAGCTAAAATATACGCCAAGGAGTTAATTAATGTCAGAAATCAGTACAATAAGTTGCACTTATCCAAGACCAGAGTGGACTCCATAGCCATGAGCATAAATGAGCAATGGCAAATGAACAAACTCACTCATTCCTTGCAGTTGCTGACAGGGGTTATGAAGGATGTCAACCTGTTGATCCACTTGGGCGTGGTGACCAAGGCAATGCAAGACTTGTCGAGAGAGTTGATGAAGGCTGGGGTGATTAATGAAATGATGGAAGATATGATGGACTTGGAGGAAGATGAATTCGAATTAGAGCTGGAATCTCAAGAAGAAATCAACAAGGTTATAGAGTCACTCACCCAAGATAAGCTTTCCAAGATTGATAACGAAGTTCCAACTGCCCAACTCCCTGTTGAACCTGAACCCGAGCCTGCAGTACAGGAAGACGAAGAGGATGAAAGTGCCCTTGAAGAGATGAGAGAGAGATTGAAGGCTTTACAAGAATAGATTTAATAATAGCTGTATTTTAAAGTAATCCAGTAGCAGCTATGCTGATTCCAACAAGTGCCATCAAAATCGACTGGCCGAGTGTAGACCCAGAGTTTGACTCTGCGTACCGGTAGTCCAATGCTCTGTATCCTGGTATCTTCGAATATGCTTTTGCGGTGGAGCTCTCCACCTCCAACGTGAATAGAGAGTTAGAAATGTCACTGTCTAGAAAGGAGCCTGTTGTTACTGAGTTGAGTGTGCTAGTGTTATACCTGTGGACGGAATATGGACCAGGAACCGCAATTAGAGTGGACGTGGTATTAGCCTGAGAATAATCTTCTTCCACATTAGGTTTGCCCGTATAAATATCCGGAGTGTAAGGTGCTGACTGAAACAAGTTCCAGAGGTCTTTGTTGGAAATAGACACCAAATAGGACGAATCAATTTGCACTTTTGCTCTGGGGTTCTGTGCCGAAAATGTATTGCTGCGAAATTCTGTTGCACTTTCGTTGACTGCAACGTTGAACGGCCAAAACTTGAAAAACTTGGATTTTCCTTCATTATCCTGTTCCTCCACCTCCTCATACTCATCTTCATCCTGGTTGTTGTCGTTTTCTTGGACGGATGCATACTCACTCACTTTGTCCTTGAACATTGTTGCGCTCTCTTTTCCTCTTCCAGAGTCACTCTTGTGGCGGTATCTTCCGTTGGAAGTATCTTCTTCGACAACAATTTTAGGCTTTTGGCTACCAACTTGTGGATTTGAACTTTCTTCACAGTTTCCATTCCTGCAATTAACTCCTTCTGAGAATTCAGTTTCCTTCTCAACATCCAAAAATAGTCCTGTTCCTATGTGGAAGAACGGCTTTCGCTTTACGTCCGCGCGATTGGGGCCGCTAGTCGGGTAAGGCTCATAGGAAGAACTACTTGGAGGTACGTTCTTTAAACTTTTAGTTGGTATTTCTTTAGAATTTTTGTTGCTCTTTGCTGTCAGTTTACCTTTCGCTGGTTTTCCTTTGGTTTTACCCATCCCGTTTTTGCCAACGTTCTGGGGCACTCCATTGATTTCTTCAGAGAACTCTTTCAGGCTGAAGTTTTCTGAGTGCTTGTCTTTAAATGCTGCTACTTGAAATTCTTCTTCTTCGGCAGCTTCCACATCCTGCAAGCTCAACAACTTGATAAAGGTTGAGTTGGATGAATTGTGGGTGCGTAGACCTTTATCGTTCAAGTAGTTGTCGTCAGCAGACAAGAATCCAATATTAAAAAAAACTCCCGAGTTGCCGTGGAAATTCTTCTCTTGATTCTCTGTAGACTTCTTTTTATGGATCAAAGGAGGTTGCTGGACAATTTCCGAATCAGAATTATCGTCGTCTCCTTTCTTAAATTTAAACTGGGCGTGTACTCTTTTGTTTGACTCTGGAGTAAAAGCTCCAGCTTCTTCGCCAAGCAACCCAGGATTATAAGCATACAAACTGCTCTCATTGCTGAGATTCAGCGCTAGTGCACATATGTGTGCTGTCAATATGGTCCACGCTATATAAGTGAATAGCATTGATTGGTAAGTTTACAAATGGCTGCGAAATGTTTATGCAGCCACAAGATACAAGTGCGGCTCTTTGACAGCAACACTTCTAAGCTCACAAGTATTGAGAGAGTAGAAAATAGACTAGAAAGTTAAAAAGCAGTCTACACCCCGTAAGACTTTTAAGATATTTGTTTCTGAAGCGTGCAAGCGCAGCATTCATCTCAATGATAGCAGTTCTCTCCCAAAACATTATTGATGTTGGAGCAGAGGCTGTATATGCACCGTTTGCTGAAACACAAGTCACATATCATCCACCACTTACCTGATTTTTGAATCTAGGTTTTCCTAGTATGAGCCGACTGTTTCTATTGTGATGACGGTTCTCAACCTTGTACAGAACAACTGATTCAGGCACTGAATGCAACATGATAAAAGTCAACTCTTGTGAATGAGTTTTAAATTTCCTACTCTAGAAGCTTTTACCGTGAGATCAACGATACTTGTAAGGCTGATTATGCAAATTACCGTTTAACTCCCAGCATCAACGGGAACTCAGGTTGACTGCTACATGAAAATTCTAGAGGTACGGCAAAAACCTTCGTGCAGATCAGTTTCCTACAGGTTCATTAAGAACAATTCTCCCAAGAGGGAGTTAACTGAAGGCTTGGATGTTCAATTTGTCTCTACACCAACTCAAATATTATATTATTTATGTATATACCAAGACCAACCCAAATTAAATGACCCAGATTCAAGAGTTCCTATAACCGCAAATACAAAGGTTCATTGAAATTGACGGAGCAAGAGTCCTTGACGGCACCGCTCAAGGTCTCGACACTTTTTAAGATAGCTTCTTTCTCGGATTGGGAATAATGATAAGGTAAAACCTTTTGGTCCAGCTGAGAACCTTCAGTTGTGACAACGGCATCATTTGTGAGTTGAGGGTTCAAACTATTGTTTGTCAGTTGGGCAAGGTGGTGGGATTGGATTGGACCGCCCGAGTTACCTTCCGAGTTCAAGAAGAAGCTCACATCTATTAAGTTATCTGATAAATCGTTGACTATGGAGTTCAACTCTTGCTGTCTCTGCTGTTGTTTCAATATCTCTGCTTCTTGTAAATAGTCATTGGAGTACATGTGTTGGTTTCTCAACAATGAAGAGGTCTCATTGACTTCCTCGTCATTGGAGTCGTTGCCTCCTAAGCACGATAAGCATAAACCCATGGTTGTAAAATGCTGGTTGAAAGGTGAGTGAGATGTTTGTGTTTAACTATTCTGGGTTCTGTCACGTGACAACAACATACCACCATCTCGGACAATGCAAGAGGCAGAGGAACAGGGTTGTTTCAAGAGGATATGATTGGTGGGCTGCACGGGGCAATACAGGGTAGAGCTATTTGCAAGGTAGTTCCAAAGCAGCTACTTCACTGCATCGTTTATTCTCATTTACAGAAAGCAAGACGGCGTACATTCTAACTCACGAGAGGGTCCAGTACTTTTTAGTCCGCTAGCCACCTACTCAGATGCAATTCAAGCACTGAGTATCATGGGCAGATTAAATCGTTTGCAAACACAGGTATATACCTGTCGATTTGAAACCCTTTGTAATTGCACAAGTGCTGCTCCACTGAGTTCCTAATTGGGAATTCTTTGATACGCAAAATCACATAATCAGACAAGGGGCAATTTCTAAGTTACCCCCATGTCCAAAGCTCTATGTTGCCACGCCTTTGAAGCGTTATATGCCAAGCTCTACCACCAAACCGCCATTCCATTGGAATCGTATAAAAGCTACACTCACGAGGAAGCAGAATTGCCGTCTGCTGCACCGCTCTTCATTACGTGGAACAAGAACGATCAGTTGAGAGGGTGTATAGGAACGTTCCAGAAGCAAAAGGTCCCTGCTGGCGTGGCAAGATTTGCTTTGGTTGCAGCATTGCAGGACACACGGTTTCAACCCATGAGTAAAATCGACTTGAATTCTTCAATCTCCGTGCTGGTCACCTTGTTGAGCAACTTCACTCCGATCAGCGAGTGGGATGACTGGACAGTAGGACAACACGGATTGAAGGTCCAATTCGAGTACAATGGAGACTACTTCCTGGGCACATTTCTACCACTGGTGGCCGAAGAAGAAAGATGGGATAACGTAACTACCCTCTACTACTTGCTCAAAAAGGCCGGATACAACTACGTGAAGAAGGAGTCTGTAGTTGATTTTTTCGTGGGAGGACTCCAAGAGGGCTGGATCGACTTGCAGAAGTACGAAGGATTGAAATCTTCTTTAGACTATAACGACTATTTACAGATTAGATCAAAAGTTAATTAGGTATCTAAATATATATTAGAGAAAGAGATGAATTAAGTAGTCTAATAACACAGGATAATATAATGACAGTCTATCTAAATAGTTTAGTAAGAAAAAACCTAGCAACACACCAAAGGCCCTTTCGATTTTAAACTTGGAAGGCCTTGAGCAATCCGTAAAGGAAGAACCCGCTGACAACAGGGATGGAGAGGTTGTCGTCAACACCGTAGACGGTGATCATTTCCGAGATCGAGGCCACCAATCCGGAGGCCAAGGCGTACACTGGGAAAGTCAACTTGTTGTTTTCTGAGGTCCACAAGATGTCACCTGGGGCATTGACCTTGGCGCCGTAGACAGGGATAAAGTACCCGTACAAGAGGTAACAGCTCAATACACCAGCAACAAAACTGGCTGCTGAACCGGCAAGGGATTTGCCCTTGGTGATCTGAGGAGTGTACTTACCAAATGCTCTGCCGACAGTGGAGGCACTGGTGTCTGCCCAGCTCAACAACAATACGGCCATCAACGAGATATCCTTAGGCATCACAGCAAAAACGAGAACCAACCCAAACAAGTACCACAAGATCCCGTTATACTTTTCGATCTCCAGCTCTCTGATGACCCACCAAAAGTTCTTGACAATGACGTCGTTGATTTCAGGGTTGCGGAAACGGATGTAGTCGTTGGTAAAGATGATGATAAACAAGGAACTCAATGGGAGAATCAACTGGGTTTGGTGTACACCCAAGGTGTAGAGCCATAAGGTGAAAAATCCAATGGATGAGTGGAAGAGCTTTCTGATGACTTCGTGGTCAACAAGAAACTGGCGGAAGGCGTCAGGCTGTTCTAATCTGTTCTTCTTGACAATCTCCTTCAATTTGGTTTCGTCGCCGACTTCCTTGTCCTCCTCCTCATCCTCTTCTATGATAACACTGACATCGACGTCTGACCCCTCATCGTCGTCGCTTAAAATGGTGTCTTCCTCAATGTACGTTGGGTCTTCTTCCTCCACGTAGCTGTCATTGACGTCATAGTTATGTATGGTACGTTTAACAGCGGACTTGGGGGTGTTCCTAGCACTTGATCTCTTGACAGTGCGTGGTGTCTTGGGTGTACTTGGTACAGATGCCATTTCCACAAGTGATAGTTTTTTTATTTTTTTTTTATTTTGGCAATTGTTTGTTGTGTTTGGTTGGGCATTGATTTTGTGTCCGGCACTTGCTGCCAACGTGCAGTTTACGAGAGAACGTATGTTGGATGACACGGCTGCCTCCGATCGGCTACTAGCTGTAAATTTGAGTCGTAGTGCTACAATTCGTGGTCGCAGTGTCTTATTTCTCACTGGTCAAAGCTTCTTTATTGTCTGTTGACCTCCAACGTACGCGTTTTCCATCATAGTCATACATTATCACAAGCAAAAAACGTTGCCAAGTCACAAGGTCATCTTTGCTGTGCCACGATACTAGTAACCTAAAAAAGTATAGATTAGCTTTCGCTACGTCTGATCATGCATGCGAATGTTGTGCTTACGTATTGCGTGTGAACTATGGCACTGCTGGTGCCCTCTGTCGGTTCGGCATCTACGGCACTAGTGAGACGTCCATCTTGCATAGACTAGAGTCAATTTTTAACTTCTGTCACCGTTGCTCGTGCATCTACGCACAGTTACAGCCGATCTTGAAATTACATAATGTCAAACACACCAAAACACTATCATTGCTATCGCAGCAATGTTGAAGAGGTCTTGGGAGTCAGAGGGCGATGCTGCGGCCGCCTGGTTCTCGAACTTCCAGAGATGGAATTCTTTGGAATGTTTGGACTTGCGGTGGTGCTTCGCATGCGAACGTACTTTTGTGGAGTCGGTAAACGGCCGAAGGTTCTTCCAATGGAGACCCTCTTCTTTGTCCTCTTCTTGCACGGCAGTTGGTCTTGCAAGGTTGATAGTTTGTCCAGCTGACGGGAGGACGGCTCCCGTCGTGGTTACCGTACCTGCAGCAATTGTAGAGTTGAGCGTGCGAGAAGCCAGTAATGGAGGATTATACTCAGTATATGGCTGCAGAATGTTGTGAAGTACTTTATCATGGGTATCGCCCTCAATTATCAACTCCAAGTCTTTGTAAACTCGTTTAAAATAGTCAAGTATGAGTTCATTCGGGTGTTGTGGCGGAAGTTCCAATTCGGTTGTGTAGCGATTGCTCACTCCAGGTGATGCCGAAGCAGCTGTGTCTATGAATGCAGAGGTTTCGTTTTCCTTAGAAATTAGTAGATCTTCCTGTAATATAATGGGAACTGAGTCAAAGACATCACCAGGCTCTGGAATCGTGTGGTTGGAGTAACCTAGTTGGTCGGGCCAATTTTCTTCTGCAATCTCGACCAGGTCGACTTCCAGCACAACAAAATTATCAAAATCTTCAAGGTAACCCTGATTTGTAGTTGGAATCTGTACATCTACTTTGGCGCCTTCATCCTCAGTGGAGTCTATTAGGTCAGAGCTCTTGGCACTTCCTTGGGCTAACTCATTAGGCTCACTGTGAGTTTCTGGTAAAACTTCCTCAAGCACACTCACTTCGTCATCCAGAGTGGTTATCAGTACCTCACCCTTAGCAGCTGTATCTTTGACCAATTCACTATCAAGATGCACGTTGAACCAACTATGCTTTGGCTTGGAGTAAGGAACCTCTGCTATTCTTTGCGTGTCTCGGCTATGGTAGCGAAATTGGGGTTCAAAGAATAGACCTCGACTCGGCGAGTCATGCATGATCTTGGTAACCCGACCCACCCCACCTTTGACAAGTCCATTTTCGTTGGCACTGGTTTCGTAATTCCTAATTTGACCTCCCGAACTGATTTGGACCATCGTACTGGAATCTCCGATATGGTTTATCTTCTTAGGCTCAGGGTTTTCTATCATCTCTAGATCTTCGGTAAAGTCTTCAGGAAAGTCCAGAAGCGCTGACATGCTAGCGAAAACCTCAATATCCCCTAAATTGGAGTCATGGTCCAGTAAATTCATAAGAGTTGTTGTTGCCACAGGTGCGGTATTATTAGAATCACCATCCTCTTCAAGAGATGCTCCTCCGTCATAACTAAAGTCTTCTGTGCTCCTGGAGAGCAATTTTGGTCTTCCAGTAATCCACAAAGGTACATCTGCATTTTCAATCTCGTCATGTCCATTTATTGTATACCAAAGTTCCCCATAATCCGACAAATCTCGCTTTGAAATGCCATGCTCTTGCAATCTATACCCTTTAGATAATATCAGATTGCCATAACAGCAACCATAACGCCCCAAATGCGTCAATAATAGTATATATAGCGGTTTTATGAATATCATTTGACAGTTTCTTTGACTTCGTGCTTGAATTTGAATGGGTGCAAAAAATTATTTACAAATGCGTTTGTACGCAAGAGCGTACCCAGGCGTGAATGTTAATCAGAAAACGCCTATTTCGTAGAGTACATATGTTATTCACAAGCACATAACCCTGTTGCTTGCATTCCCTTAACTTCTCTCCAACTTTTCCAAGACTCTTTCTGCAATCTTCAAGTATGGCTCTGAAGATTTCGAGTCTGGTTGTGCAATCACGATTGGCTTTCCAGCATCTGACTGCGTACAAATGTCTTCATTTATTGGAATTGAGCCTAGCAACTCCAAGTTGTGCTTTTCTGCTTCACGTCTGGCGCCTTCAGTTCCAAAGATGTGCGACTCATGGTTGCAATTGGGGCACACGTAGTGACTCATGTTCTGCACAAGCCCCAAGACAGGCACATTGACTTTGTTGAACATGGCAATGCCCTTGACTGCGTCAATAAGAGCAATGTCCTGAGGAGTACTAACGATGACTGCACCATCCACCTTCAATTGCTGCGAAATAGTAAGTTGGGTGTCCCCAGTGCCAGGAGGCATATCGATGACCAAATAATCGAGTTTGTCCCAATCGACCTCAAAAAGAAGCTGTTGCAACGCTTTCATAACCATGAGGCCCCTCCAAACTACCGGATTGTCTTCCGGGATCAAATACCCCATCGACATGGTCTGTACCCCATAGTTGGTCAAGGGAAGTAGCTTGCCAGTGTTACTGATACGAGGCTCTCCCTTGAGTTTCAACATGCGTGGGATAGAAGGTCCAAATAAGTCCGCATCCAAAATACCGACCTTTTTGCCCTGTTGACTGAGTGCTAGTGCAATGTTGGTGGTGACGGTGGACTTTCCTACTCCACCTTTGGCCAGGGAAACGAGAAGTATCTTGTTCACACCAGGAATGCGCTGTCTCACTGGTAGACCTTTTGACATCCGAGGCATCTCGGGGCCTCTCTTTGGCAATCCCAATGGATTCTCATGCTGTAGTCTTGTTGCTGTGTGGATGAATCTTCGAGCAAACATGGTTAGTAAATTTTTCTGTCTTGTCAATCTCATTTTCTCATCTCAGATCAAACATGATACGCTTCGTACGAAGATACACGACAGCACCGCCTACAATATATGCATTGTCCACGCACTTTGCCCGTTCTGCTATTGGGGTCGTTCGGGTCTCAGGCTCACAGTCAAAGTACATCTACCAGAAGCTCACCAAGCGCAAGGAACCTACTCCTCGTATAGCGTCTTTACGCAAGTTATACAAGCCCAACACGGACCTCTTACTAGATGAGGCATTGGTATTATACTTTCCCAACCCGAAATCGTACACCGGAGAAGATTTGTTGGAGCTTCACCTTCACGGAGGTACTGCCATCATCCAATCCACGTTAGCATCTATCAAGTCGTTGCACAACCCAGACCAAAGCATCCATATCCGCTATGCAGAGAATGGAGAGTTCTCCAAAAAGGCATTCATGAACAAGAGACTCGATCTCACGCAACTCGAGGGTATCAGGGAGATGATCGACGCAGAGACAGAGACTCAGCGTGTGGCAGCGTTGCTGCTGATTCTGGGCGGCACAAAAGACTTGTACCACACCTGGAGAAAGGAGATCATAAACAACATAGCATTATTGACAACAGTCATCGACTTTGGAGAGGACCACGATATTGAGGAGGTTGGCGAACTATTTGACCTGGTGGACCTTAAAATCAGCGACTTAGAGCTGGAGATTAGGCTATACCTCCACAAGGTGCGCAAGTCCGAGGTACTCCTCAAGGGAATCAAGATGGTGTTGCTTGGCCCTCCAAATGCCGGTAAGTCGCTGATATTGAACAATTTGGCCAATACAGATGCCGCTATAGTGAGTGAAATTGCTGGAACCACTCGTGACATCATCGACGTTCCGCTCGATATCAGCGGCTACAAGGTCGTTATCGGGGACACTGCAGGAATCCGTGAAGTCAACAAGGCAGACCCGATTGAAATAGAGGGTATCAAGAGAGCAAAGCTGAAGTCACTTCAATCAGATTTGGTTGTCATTGTCCTACCTGCAACTACAGACACCGTAGACTATCAGGACTTGCTCGAGCACATAGATACCTTGAAGAGCACCAACAAGACCATCAAACTTATTTTGAATAAGCAAGATCTAATTGATGGTCAAGATCAAGATGAGATCATTGCCTCGTTTGCAGAAAGATTGAACTTAGATCCTGGAGACATTCACTTGGTGTCATGTCTCAATGGCCATGGAATGTCTGAACTCAACGGTGCACTTGTCGAAACTTTTAAGAATATTTCCCTTTCGGAGACAACAGACCCAATTATAGTTTCATCGAGAATCCAGGACTTACTTGAGAATGATGTTTTGGAGGGTTTCAGAGAATTCAGACGATTCAAGGATATGGATGATGTTGTTCTTGCTACCGAAGGGTTACGCCAGTCGGTGGAGGGTATAGGGAAGATCACTGGGGATGCAATAGGAATCGAGGAAATTCTTGATGTAGTATTTTCCAGTTTTTGCATTGGAAAGTAGAGCGAACTTCTAATTCCCATATCTGTTAGATAGCTACACTAAAGCTTAATGTACATAGTTCTATTCGATTACATAGTGTTACAGACAATAAAATATGTCACCTTTTCCACATCCCAAGTCATCTTCATTTGCTGGAGTTGATGTCTAGTGTGTCTACCAGCTATTTCTTCGTTATCCTGGACGGCAGCTTCCTTTTTGATTTTCTTGCTCAAAGATGGGGCCACCTTACATTCAATGTCGACGACATTCAAGCCTTGACTCAACTTTAAGTCATACGAGAGACCCAACAACTCCTCCTGGCCATTCTTGGCAGCTTTGCTTGGTCTGGAGTCTTCAAAGCACGCACCTCCGGTGGTGATTTCTTCTTCGTTGATCAGCACTTTACACTGGAACTCGTCATCGGAGTTGATTCCAACAAACCCTTCGCCTTCTCTCAATGCAGCTCGTTTCAATCCGTACACAGTGTTATGCAAGGCCACCTTAACGGTGATGAAGGGCAGCAGGTCCTGTGGCAAGACAATGGTGTATGATTGGTTCGTGTATCCGTTGGACGACATGGTGTAGTCAAAGAGCAGGGTGATTGAATTGAACTCAGGATGAGTTGGAAACAAGTCCAGCTGCACTAGTTCCGGAAGCAGTGCAGGTGAGGTCAAGAGATCCTGCTGTCTTTGTTGTGCGTGCTGAAGCACATGGTTTAAGATGGATGTGGAAGATGCGACACTGGTTTCCTGGATAATGCAGTCTTCCTTTGGAAGCAATTCCACGCTCTTACCAAGCGCAACTCCACTCTTGAGATCGCCATTCTCACTCTTGACTACAGAGGCTGTGCTTGTGTTTGCTTCATCGTGTTCTTCAACTGGCTCATCGTCTTCTTCTTGTTTATCTTCTTCTATTGGTTCTTCATCCTCTTGTTCTTCAACCTTTACTGGCTTTTTCTTCTTGCTGTCCTTCAGTTTCAAGTTAAGCTTCACCTTAGGGAGCTTGAGCTTGAGCTTGGTCTTTTCAGCAGTGCCCACAAGTTCAGTGTACTTTTGTTCAAACAACTCTTGTAATTTTTGGGCATCCTGGTAGATCTCAGCACTAGGGTCGTTATACAGGTAGGCGTTGTTGAAAATCAAGGTGGTAGCTTCGTGTAAACTGCTCAAGTTGTCTACAACACTGGCCAGAGAATCCACCAACTCCCCGCTCAGCACCTTATCTTTCACGGAGTTGAACGAAGTGGGTGTTTCAACGTAGTTTAAGTAGTCAGGATACTCCTCGGTGTCAACGTCGTCCATGAATGGGGCACTGATGACACCTTCTGGGAAGTCGTGGTTAATTATGTCATCCAACAACTTAGTGAAAAGCTTGCTGATGTTTGCGTTGTTTACACTGCTATCGTCTGAATCTGCTTTATCTCCCTTTTCAAATTCTTGGATCTTATCTTGCACAAACTTCTTTATCTTTTTGGCACCTCCAACGATCCAAGACTCCGGATCGTTGTACTTGGCGGCATTGTCAACGAGCAATTGGAAGTCGCCCAAGAATTCATCTGCGCTGGCGCTAGCATACTTGCTTCCCTTGACTTTCTTCTGGATCTCAAACAATGAGATTGGTTGTTCTATTATATCATAGTAGTCGGGATATACTTTCTTTGGTGGTAGCTTTGCAAATGGTACACTGACTTTCTCTCCCGTCTCTTCGTCAACCAAATCATTCACTTCTGTGAGAATTTTAGCATATATCTGCTTAAAGTCAACGGCAGCAGCGGAATTGGTGGTCTTCTTCTTCTTACTCGATGGTGTGCTTGGTGTTCCGCTTCTTTTGACCCCCATGGTTGTGTTGTTTTGGTGAAAGTTTTTTTTTTTTTGGTAGCTGCGATTGCGTACGAGAATTTTTGAGACTTCACTTTGGCAGCAAAACTATGAACGACCCAGAACCTACTGGAATCACCATCTTGTATGGGTCTGAGACTGGTAATGCCGAAGATTATGCAAGGTACTTGTACCTCCAGCTAAGATATTTGAATTTACAACCAGAATTGCTGGTTCTTGACGAATATCCGATGAAGAAGTTGATTACCGATACAAAGTACTTGATAGTGGTGTGTTCCACGCTGGGACAGGGAGACTTGCCTAGGAATGCAAAGAAGTTTTTGAAGTTTCTTCTCAAGAAGAAGCTTCCTGGTGATTTATTTAACCACATTCAGTTGACCACACTTGGGTTGGGTGACTCATCCTACACCAAGTACAACTATGCGATCCGTAAGCTCCACACGAGATTGACGCAGTTGGGGTGCTTGGAATTATCGCCTCGCTGTGAAGCAGACGAGATGTCACCAGAAGGTATCGATGGGTACTACAGTGAGTGGGAAGCACAGTTGATATCTGCGTTGAAACTGCGCTTTCCTCAGAGATTAGCGATCGACGAAGAGTACGTGTTGCCACACGAAAACAAGCTCATTGTTAAGGAGACGGACGATATACACATAGATGTTGCACAGTCCTACATTGGACGTGCAGCTATGCATCTGGATGGCCTTACAACTGGTACCATTGTTAAGAATGAACGAGTGACTGCCCCAGATCATTTCCAAGACGTCAGGCATGTGGTGATAGAGTCAGACACAGAATTGAGCTTCAACCCCGGGGACTGTGCTGCTTTGTACCCTATCAACGACGAAGCTAGTGTTGAGTTGTTAATTCAACTGCAGCCACACTGGATTCCATTTGCTGACAAGCCTCTTGAAATCGAGAACTTGCAAGACTCTTCGATCGATTTGAACAGCTCCCAAATGACCTTGAGGACCCTTTTCATACACCACGTAGATATAGTTGCAGTTCCTCGAAGGTCATTTTTCAAGCAATTGTGGCACTTTGTGGACCCAAGTACCGAAGACGGCCAGAGGGAGCGTGAGAAATTGAAGGAATTTGCCAGCTTCGAGGATCCACAAGAGTTATATGACTATGCCAATAGACCCCGCCGTCTGATTCTAGAAACTATCTTGGAATTCCAGCAAAATTTAAGCATTCCATTAGATAGGGTATTTGATTTGTTCCCCAAGATCAAGCCTAGACTTTTTTCCATTGCATCGAAACCAAGCCCAAGAGCAGTAGAGCTAGTTGTGGGAATAGTAGAGTACAAGACTATCATCAGAAGGATCAGAAGAGGGTTGTGTTCAAAGTGGCTCAAAACTTTGATACCAAATGATAAAGTGATTTTCTCGTTGGTACATGTAAGCATGAAACTCCAAACTTCAGGCCCTATGATTATGGTATCACCCGGAACAGGAATAGCACCTATGAGATCGATTATAGAAAGGGTTATGCAAGAAGAATCTGACCAAGAATTGCACTTGTTCTACGGGTGTAGGTACAGAGAGAAAGACTTTCTTTTTGGAGACGAATGGGAAGAATTTTCAAAGAAATCCAACTTTCATTTACACGCATGCTTCTCACGAGATCAAAACTTCAAGGCTAAATACGTCCAGGACAAGTTGTTTGAGGAAAAGGACTTGATCGGGGACCTACTTGTGAACAAGAACGCCGGAGTGTACGTTTGCGGACTGAGTGGTAAAATGCCCAAACAGGTCAAAATTACATTTGCTGAAATAGTCAAGTACGCTACAGGATTGTCCGAGGAACTGGCACACGACTTTGTTGTTAAGTTAGAAGACTCTGGTAGGTATATAGAAGATACGTGGTAAAGACGGTGTGGTCGTGTATGGCCGCGCCGGTAGCGCCTGGCAGGTGAAAAATGTAAATGGTGTGAGCTCACATAATTTTCACGCTAACAAAATACACACAAATGGCTACCAAACTAAGAGTACTCGCTCCCGTTATGAGGAGGAGTGTTTTGCGTTATAGCACACAGCCCAAGCAAGGGCGTGAGTACCCTCCTGAACTTGAGGTGAACGAAAAAGTGTACAAGACGGACGAATGGACCAATATTCCTCCATTTTTGATCGAGTTGACCAAACGTAAATTACACCACAACCCAGACCATCCGATTGGGATCTTGAGAGACTTGATTGAACGCAATTTCAGCAAATCCGGAGAGTATACTTTTTACAACGACTTCAAGCCAGTGGTGACCAAGTTTGAGAACTTTGACGCTTTGGGGTTCCCCGAAGATCATCCAGGTAGATCGAAGCTGGACACTTACTACTTGAATGACAACCACATGTTGAGAACTCACACCTCGGCCCATGAGGTGGAGTGCTTCTCCAAGACCAAGACCCCAGGGTACTTTATTTGTGCAGACGTTTACAGAAAGGACGAGATTGACAGAACTCACTACCCTGCGTTCCACCAGTTAGAAGGTGCCCGTCTCTGGGACGGAGCGGACCCCAACTTTGAGTCACAAATCTTGAAAGATATTGAGCAGATCCCTAAAACCAACATCATTGTTGATGATCCGCTGGCCTCCAGACCATTTCACGAAGGTAACCCCAAGCAAGACCACATGACCGGAGAACAGGTGCAGCTCATCAGTGCCCACCTCAAGAGAACCATTGAATCCTTGGTCAACATTGTCTTTGAGACTGCCAGAGAGTCTGCCAAGAAGGCAGGGTCTACCGAACCATACTTGAACGAGCCTTTGAAGGTCAGGTGGGTCGAGACGTACTTCCCGTGGACCGCACCTTCATGGGAGATTGAAGTCTGGTGGAAGGGTGAGTGGCTTGAGTGCTGTGGCTGTGGTCTTGTCAGACAGCAGGTGTTGCTCAACTCAGGGTTGTCTGAATCCAAGATTGGTTGGGCTTTTGGAATCGGTTTAGACAGAATTGCCATGTTGCTTTTCGGTATTCCAGACATCAGACTCTTCTGGACCTTGGACGAAAGGTTCGCCAAGCAGTTTGCCCAAGGCAAAATCTCCACTTTTGTACCATACTCCAAGTTCCCAGGCATCACCAGAGACGTGTCCTTCTGGATTCCAAACAAGGATTCCTTGTTGCATGCCAACGACGTGATGGAATACGTGCGTACCTACGCCGGAGACCTTGCCGAGTCTGTCGTGCTCATTGACGAGTTCACCCACCCTAAAAACGGGAAAAAATCACAATGTTATAGAATCAACTACCAGTCGATGGATAGAAACTTGACCAGAGACGAAATCAACGTCATCCACTCCAAGGTGGAGCAGGACTTGGTCAAGCACTACCAGATCGAGATCCGTTAGCAGTCCTGTATATAGTAACGCTTTTCTTCAGTATATTTGGTAGCGCGCCACACACTCGCGAAAAAGACCATGTAAAATTTTCCAGTAGGTAACGACAGCCATGTTCGGTCTAGTAAAGTCTGTGCTTGGTAGAACCAGCGCAAGCAACATTTTGGGTGTCGGGTTGAGACCTAGTTTCACGCCCGCACTCTCATTCCAGTCCCTCAGACTTAAGCATGAGTACGCACCTCGTTTTAAGAGACTTAGAAAAGCATTCAAAGGAAGAGTCACTGTCAGAACAGGAGGTTCCGTCAAGGGAAACACATTGCAATACGGAGAATTGGGTCTTAGATTAAAGTCAAAGGGTCTCCGTTTCAACGCAGCCCAGTTGTTGGCTGCTGACAAGGTTTTAAAGAGAGAATTAAGACCTTCCAGAGCTGATTTGATCACCAGATTTGTCTGCAATACCCCGGTCTGTGTCAAGGGTAACCAAACAAGAATGGGTAAAGGTAAGGGTGCATTCTCCCACTGGGCTTGCCGTATTCCTACAGGAAAGGTTTTGTTTGAAATCAGAGGGGACATCCACGAAAAGGTGGCCAGAGAGGCCTTGAGAAAGGCCGCTGATAAGTTGCCTGGCTTGTTTGAAATAATCACTCCAAAGTCAAAGGTTAGAGTGAGTTTGACTCATTTGATCGACAACCCAAAGCCTGTGGATTACGTCGAGAAGTTGAACGCAAAGCCTACCGGGAAGTGGGCTAACATCCAAGCTTCCAAGGATCCAGCTTACATGATGTTTAGAGGTCGTTAGGGTGAATCTTGTATATATATAATATTAATGATAGATAGAATGGTGTAGATATTGACCTGGAAGCAAGTCTTTTAAGTTACATTTTGTCAAGTTGGAGATAGTGGAGCTTCCTGTTGTCATATCGCTATAGGTTACGGCTTAGTAGATTGAAGATCTACAAAAGAACCTAGTATCATCGAATAATATTACAGCCTACTAGTATCAAACACTAAAATCTGCTATTTCTGTGATTTTCTATCATTTTCTTGCAGTTCATTGCTTCGATTCGCTTATTCTTCATATTCGCTGTCTGCCCCAGTGGTTTTAAGATTCGCGATCCTTGAAAATCAACTACACAAAACACCATGACACTGAAAGAGACGCCGAAGCTCGTAAACCAGGCCCTCAATAGGCTATCCAAAGTAGTAGAAGCAGACACAGAGGCAAGCACAGTTGACTTGAACTTGCTCGAAAACCTTAACACCAACCAATCGCTCAATTACATCAAGCTTGAGCAGCATTTAAATAAACTCGAAAATGACGGGAAGGAGCTTGAGAAGCTAAGTGCTGAGTATAATAAATATAGTTCCTACTTGGTTGAAATCGAGAATAAGGTATCGAAGATGGAAGACTTGGCCCGTGAGTTGGACACATGGTCAAAGGAACTAGAAAAGAAGTAATGGGGACTTGCACTGTATTTGCCAGAGCTTCTGCCAGGACTACTCCTTATTTGTGACTAAAAGGTTTCGCCATGAAAGATGACCGAAATGGAAGGACGCTAAAGCTGGAGCTTTAGTACTCCTATGCAATCAGTGTCATTTGAGTTGAGTACCTACATTCATAGTGATCCTTTCTGGTGTTTAGACTATACACCACCTAGTCACTGAGATTAGTGACTAATGCAAAATGGTGATGGTGACCTATTCGGTCACCATCTGTAAATACAAATAAATAGCATTGCATCGTGCAGGACGATGCAAATTGGATATATCAAGGACATTCTGTAATTCGTCCAGTATTTCCACTCTTCTCTCTGCTTAATCATCACCGTCATAGTATTTCACCTTTATCCACAAACTACAACAGGCGCATTGCACAATTATATCGTATCCACCTTGGCCATCCTCCGTGCCGTGCTCTTCTAAATCCTTTTCCGTCAAAACAATGCTGTCATCGGCAGTGCATCTGGGACAGCATTTCAGCCAGTGAAAGTCGTCACCATTCTCCACCTCGTTAAAGTCACCCAAGTCATATATGTCAAGACCATCTCCAGTGATATTGAACCCCTCGCGTTGCGCCAGTCTCTTCAAAAGCTCATCGTACACTTTTCTTGCTCTGGGATCACTAAGTGTCTGGTACGCTTCCCTTATCTTGCTCACGGCATCACCTTCAACGCTCAGGTTGGTCTTGTCGGGATGAGTGCTTAACAACTTGTCCCTGTATGCCTGTTTTACCTCTACATCCGAAGATGTCGGTACAACACCCAATATGTCGTAGTAGGTGGTGGCTATCTCACTCTTGTCAAAGTACGTGGAAGTCATGTTGATACTTTTGGAGAGAGATGCTCACGTGCAGGCATCGAAAAGGTAGTAAAAAAAATTCGATGAGTCTCAAATATCTTTACAGAGGAATCCATTATGGGAGAGAAGAGAAAAAGAGACACAACGACCACAGAAATCAAGGTCAACTCATATCAGGAGCAACCGGTTTCGGCAGTTTGTTCTGTTTTCAACGGTTTGAGTGTTCCAAACGTTGACTTTGACCTTTACAAGAACCAATCATCGGGAGCATATGCACTCCATGGAGAGTCAGAGACTCTTGAGTACAATGGAACCACCAAGGAGGATGAGCAATTTGACTACGTTGTGGGAGTGTACGACCCAACCCACAAGTCCATCGATTTATACAAATCTCCATTTTTCCAAACCCAAGTGACTGCCCTCGCTAAGAGAAAGTACAAGGGACCAAGAGTAAAGCTGTTGGGAGCACTCAACATGGAACAGAGAAATGCCTTGGGTCAAGCCTTCGGTACCAAGAAGGCCAAGTCAGCGCTTGCTAGTTTGGAAAGAAACAGAATCGACGCAGACAAGTTGCAAGACGTTGAGATGGACATTGTTGACAATGTGCAAGACGCTACAGCGGCCTTGCCTACCAAGGAACAAATGGCTTCTTCTGCCCAATTCGGCAGACCAACCCCTGCCGCAGACGTCTCTGCCACCAACGTTGAGGCCATTTACCCTATCCATAACATAATACCGACCAGAGAGTACGATCTTATCCGTGTCAATGCATTGCAATCTGCTGCGGACGAACAATCAAGACTCAACTTGTTGCCTTACAACCAGTCCAAGTTCATCAATAAAGAAATTGAGAAGGCTCTTGGTAACACCGATAAGTTGAAGTTGGTGTACTATGCATCTTTGTTGTTTGGTGTCTACAATAACAGAAGAGTTAACAACAAGCTAGTCTTATTAGAAAAATTAAACCAACCTGCTGAAGCCTTGGTTGATGGTATCTTGCAGAGATTCACGTCTGCTAGAGCCTCTCAGTTTGGTAAATCAAAGGATAAGTCCTTCATCATCGATCCTCATAACGAAGATAAATTATTGTGTTACTTGTTAGCACTTATTATGCATATTAACGACTTTTTGGTTGAGTTGCCTCCTTTGGCCGCTGAATTGAACATGAAGCCAACTAGATTGGTTGGTTTGTTCAGAGCCTTGGGTGCCGTCATCAAGAGTCTGACCTTGGCCCAAGCCGATGCTTTTGGAATCCCAAGATCTGCTGCTTCCACTTACAAGGTTGCAACTTTGAAGGTTCCATTTGTTTTGCCTGAGATGATGAGAAGAGGTGGTGGTAAAAAGCGTTAAGCTTGTTTATAAAGATTGTCAATACAAGTATAGAGTGGACACGTGTAAATTTGTAATAGCGCAGTTGAATCTGCCGAATTTGCAGCCATGCAGACTTTCGTATCTCGTACAACTTTCCTCAATTAGTTAATCCTACACCACATATCCTGTACACACTCCATTAGCAGCCTACACTGGTAGTTCAAATTACATTTAGTCTCTATTTAATTTAGCATGTCTAAGTTCTCTGACAACCCATTACTTGAAGATTTTATCCATTACTTGAAGAATTTAATGAACCTGTGCATACTCAACAAAAGCCCAATACTAATCAAACCTTCCATAAGAAGGACCATGAATGCAAAGTATTTATAATCTCCAAACAAAAGTGTGTATTTGCTGAAGTTTGAAAACAGGATTCCGTTGAATGAAACCACAATTGAGTAGACACATCTGACCAAAATAGGAACAGAAAGGACCAAAATGTAGGGTGTCATGAGTCTCAGCTCTTCATTAACATGGTACAAATGAAGCATGACAATATCCATGACAACAGTTGTTGCCAAGAACAAGATGCTACCCACCTTAGTAAGCGCAGTGGACTTCCCGCTGTTGGCCAATTGCACGGAACCAACAATGTTGCAAATAATTGCAGCAAGCAAAACCAAGGTCAAAATATTGAATGGATGGTACTTAGGTAAGCTGTCCCTAGGTCTGCTACTTTTGGGTTTTGTGTACCCGTCACTTTCGGTGTCGTAATTAGAATAGCCTTCCTTAGGAGTGTAGAAGAACTCAATCATTGGGGACAAACACCTAATCATGAAGCCGAGCGAGATTGTGTCAAACGTGTAAGTTGCAATGTAAACACCTTTGTTGAAGGCGGTGGAGCGCAATACAACATAACCCAAGATCCCTCCTGTTATCTTACACACTGTAAATAAGACGAAGAAGACCGAAAACCCAAGGACATCTGTGAGACGGCGGGTTCTTTGGAAAACAAACCCACTAAGGACGATACAGCCCCCCAACATTACGGCAAACCACACAAGTTGAACGATAGAAATTGCTTCCCATTGACTCTGATATTGAACCTGCATTTTAACAGCTAATGATACTGCTATGAAGAAGGTTTTCCGGGGCCTTTATATACTTTTGCAGCCAGAAGTACGGAGATACGGCAGATAATACCGTGCGGCTGCGCCCCCAACTTTTGCGCTTACGTAAGCGCACATAGAATATCAATGACGAGCAAAGGGATGCTGAGGTGATCTGCAGGGAACAAGGTACACGGGCTCTCGATTACGCTGAGATCGGCTGCTCATGAGCGCTTCTCTGTCGCCTCTATTCTACACATTGTCACACCTGCTCATGAGTGACAATGTACATGTGAGTATAGGTGGCTGTGCCTCAGCTCAAGTTCACTGGCTTGAGCCATCTCCTTCAAAAGCATTTTCAAGAAATAACTTAGACAGACTCAGAAAGAAACCGAAAATCCCTTGTTACTGTAATTAGATGTGGCACGTCTGTATACGCGAAATTTGCTGGCGTTGTGTCATCTCCGCAGGGCAAGGGGTATAAGCCAGAGATTTTTTTAGGTAGCGTATTTGTACTATTGTTCTCTGCCCGTAACAAAGAAAACTTGTAACTAGATCCCCCAAAAGGTGCTACTAACTTGACGTACTTTATTATGAATTGTAGGCTGATATTACGGAATTTTAGGATCTGCTATTGTTGCTGTACTATCTGGAGCACACGAAAAACGGCTTTATCGCTACATTCAGCTACCCAATGACGTTGGACAAGCAGACTCGTGATTGCATCCTTGCTAGAGTTCTCTGGACTGGGACTACACTTCCTGACAAACGTTATAGATTAATTTTGCACTTTCTCGTATAATTGACACCCTGATGAGATGGTTTGCAGCCAATGCGCAACGGTTGCAAATCACCTAATGGGTGCACCAGCAGCTAAATTTATAGTGGCCGATCACCATGCCAACTGTGCATGATTTAAAGCAAGATGACGTTAGGAAGTGGAGATATCACAATCTCCTTTTCTTGTAAAGGTCTAATGCGGAATAAGGCACAGAAGGTCACCAGGACCTCAGGATCACTTTACCACTTGTATTGCAATGTGGCACTAGCAGCAGTAAGTGAAACTGAAAACCCATTCCAAACGCTCAAGAATGGAGTATTCCCTACAACAACCGGGACCCATTCTAGATTTATCTCACTTCAATGAGTTTAAATATACAGATACGAGGCTGTCTGTGGTCTCAAAACAGCCGCCATATGATATCATTTACGGCTACAATTTCACTCAGAGCGTAATGTTTCCAGTAAAAAAAAGCGGTAGTTGATCCAATAGGGTATTTGTTTGTACAGTTCTGGAAACAGATCGTACCTAGAAACTTGTGAAATATTTTACAGCTTTGGGGCAAATTCATGTAGCTAATATAAAACGATAATCGCTCCCCTTGCTGATTCTCTCAAGCGGGTTACATTAGATGGCATTTTTGTGTGTGGTGGTACCATACGTTAGATCTGGGCTAGAGATGTGGTTGTCATGGTGAATTTGATCCTGGTTGTGCGAGGCTGACACTTGCAATGTGATGCTGCAGACATCAAAGCAGTTGGTTTAGTCTAAGTCGATCTCATTACTACTAACTTGGCCAGGCCCTTACAGTATCTAGATTTTAAAAGAAACTTCCTCGACGTTTTATGTCTTTCGAATCAAGTTACACATATCGTGACAAGCAGATACATGATCTGACCGTCACACCGAGGGAATTCCTGAAACTCACTGATCTGTGCAGGTGATGGAGACGTGTATTTGTCGATGCCTCTCTCCAGGGAAAACCTTCCCTTCGAAGCTTGCACCTAAACTTGAACGTCCACACAAACATCGAAGATTTCCTCTTTGAGAAGGAATTTCATTGTCACACGATAAACAAACATTGCTGGAGAGCAATGACGGAAACTGTTCAAGGTAAACAACACCTCAACTAAAAAAAAACATTCCTATCAAGCGTTCAGGATATGATTGGCACTTGGCAAAGAAACCACGTTGTATTTATTGGTGTAATTGGGCCACACCCCCATTTTAAGGGTCTCTCCACTTGACGTTGAAAAACCTGTGGGAGGAAAATTATTTTTTTGAACTACAATTGGCTGCGAGAGCGAAATTTTCCATTACCATTAATATATTAAAGTTTTAAGAGACTATCTAAAGCAAAGCAGCACCCAAGAGAGCGATGACGGCGGTGGAGGCGAGAGTGGCCAAGGTTCCAACACTCTTACCACCGACCTTGATGGCACCACTCTTGGAGGAAGAAGAGGAGGAGCCAGAAGACTTGGAGGAGTCAGAAGACTTCGAACCGGACTTGGAAGAAGAAGAGTCACCAGAACTCTTAGATCCGGAGGAAGTGGAAGAAGATGCACCAGCTGGAACGGAGGTTGGGTTCCAAGCAGAGAAGTTACCGGAGGTGGCACTAGAGTCAACTTCGATGATGTTAGCACAAGCAATTGGGTTGTTGTTATTGTCGTAGATGACAACGGAGTGAGTGTCGTTACCAATGTAGGCAGCGTCTTGAGTGTCCAAGGACAAGTAGTAGTCGATGTAAGAAGTGTGGTATTCACTGGTGACTGGACTCATGGCACCGTGCTTGAGTGACAAAGCACCGACAGGCTTTTGAGCGTCAGAAGCGTTGGCGAAACCAGCGTCACCTTGAACAACACCCAACCAAGGGTTGAAAACACCTTGGGTAGCGTTACAGTTACCGTCTTCTGGAACAGGGTCGAGGTTGATGGAGTAACCGTAAGAGTCGGAGTCGTTCAAGCTCTTCAAGTCAATTTGGACCCAGAGGGAACCGTTGTTGAATGGAGAAAATCTGAAGGCACCGTTGATTTGGTCGGTGGCATCACCACCAACGAAAACAGCTTGGTAGGAGACCTTTTGTGGAGAATCAGTGGTAACTGGAGCCAGTGGGATTGGAGTAGTGATACCAGCAACAGAAGTAGCCAAGGCAATTAAGGTGGTTGCAAACTTCATTATGTTTCGATAAAAAATGTATTTACAGGTGGATACCAAAATGTGAAAAAAAATCCAAAGGTACAAATCCTCTGTTTATATACCTGTGAATCTTGCCCGCCTGTGATTACCACAAAATCTCTTCTCTGGCCCATTCCACCACAATCCCGCGAAATTTAAGCCTTGAATATTTATAGTATCTTTACGTCTATTGGCTGTCCCACATCAATTTCTTTTTCTTGCATATCACACAGTTTACAAACCCTTATTGTTTTTCCCAATGTTTTGGTTTACTGGTGCAAGAAGCAGAGACGAGCGGGAACTTCGAAGCAGAATGCTCGATTATAATTCCCGTGTTCCATACGCTTGTGGAAGCCATCGTTTCCGTCAGTTTTTTCTTTTTCAGATTCTCACTAGGGTGGGCCTGGTGGCTTGATGTGGAGAAGTGGTGGGTATTGATATTGAGGGCTGGTTCCTTCTTCGAGGAGGGGGCACCCTCCTAAAAATAGATCTTTGTACGACTTATTCCGTAAAAAATATGAATTTTACGACAGCAACTCATATAACCCAGATAAGTAATAAAAAGGAGTGGGAGGTTGAGTCGACGACGTCAATCTATACTACGGCAGGGGAGTTTGATTATTCTTTAATTGAAAACTGTGTTTTGGCGATCCGATGCAATTTTTCATCGAGCTTAAATCGAGCCATGTCTAGACTCCACTCTCTCGCTTCAAGCATCCCGCACAATAGGTAAAAATTTTTGTTTGGGTTTAACCCAAAAGGGTTGAAAAATGATTGCCGTCAATCACCGAATATATGAAACGTTTAGGTAATGCGATTCTTCACCGTTGCATCAAAACATAAAGAAATAGGGTGCAAAATCCGTATTGCTTGGGCAGCTGGGTTGTGGGTGTCTCCCCCTCGAGTGGTGGTACGGATTGGGCGTCCCTATTCTTAAAATAGACATCTCCTCATCCCCCCTTCTTGTGTGACGGGTTTGTCCTCGGTGCAGGTGCCGTGCCCTTGGGGGAAGGCAATCAATTCCATTTCCTAGAAAAGAAGGTTGCAGTATGAACCTTGGGATGAAACACTTTTTGACGTAGCCGGACGCAATTACATTGATGAGGGGTCGAGCCTCTTGCTAGGTACTTCAAAGGCCCAATGTGCCTCAGCCAACAATTGCAATCGGCTCAGTGCCTTGCTTATTGTGTGTGGGTCTATTGTGCGGTGTCGTCATTTTTTGCGGCTGATCCACCAACTGTTGGGCTCGCTGTGTGGATCTGCTACAGGGTCCGCGCTCCATGATCGGCTAAACAATCATTCCCATCAATGCAGAATCTATATATCGCCACAAGGACCTGCCCAATTTCATATCAGGTGCACCGTCTCAATTTCACCAAGCATTTAAACTACCGTCTTATTGTGCAGAGGGTGTAATTCACATTTTCCCACGTTTACACGTAATCGCTCGCTAGCCTCAAGATCAAATCTAGGACCTTTAAGCTTATTCTTAATTTCTCAACAACTTTCGATTATATCCCCGTATAAGCTTTCAACGGACCTCTTATAGTTTATAAAGGTCTCAAATCACTGATTTTTGGTGGAAATGTATTTTTCATGTGACTTCTCAGGTACGGATTCTTAGCGCATTAAGTATGCATCCTCTCTAAACTCTAGCTTCTCTACAATAACTAGCTTCTACGTTATTGTGTACTACCAGAACCGCATTAGAACTGCCTATGGCACTACCACTGTAAGCATTACCCTCTTACCCGTAGTTTCTCGTACAGTAGCACTGAGTGCTTCTCTATTCACAACCACTAACTACCACAACATTACCATTACCACCATCATTACTACCATTAATTCCACTGCTACTACTACCACCATTACTACTACCGTTACTATCATTTCTACCACTACTACTACCATTACTTCCAATACTGTTACCACAACTATTACCACTTACCACTGCCAATACACTGCACTACACTCATTGTACTTACCCCACATTTAGCCCCACTCCAAACGGTAGCCTTACCACATTCACTGCCTTTCTAACTACCAAACTCACTCCTACACTCACTACTACTTAAACTACTTTCACCATGCTAACCACCACTCGAACCACCACTCGAACCCCAAGCTGCGCTCACTTACTCACTCACATGTTTCCTTGTCTATTATTCACCATATTATATAAATGCTAAAAAAAAGTCCACAATTCACAATTTTAGTCTTTTCTTTCTTCTAGTACAAAGCTAGAATAACCCTTCAATCTCTCCATCTTCATTAACTTCAACATTCATGAATCCAGCATGTGTTGGCAAACCTGGGATAGTCATGATTTCGGCAGCCAAGGCATACAAGTAACCTGCACCAGCCGAGCATCTGACTTCTCTGATAGGGACAGTGAACCCGGTTGGAACACCTTTCAAAGCTGGGTCGTGGGATAATGAGTATTGAGTCTTGGCAATACAGATTGGCAACTTGTCGTAGCCTTGCTTAGTGTAGGTTTCGATTTGCTTCTTTGCCAATGGAGACAACTCGACGGCAGCAGCTCCGTACATTTTGGATGCAATGGTAAACAATTTGTTTTCAACCGTATCGTTCACGTCGTACAAGTACTTTTGTTCTTGTAAGGATTCGCTCAACTTGACGGCTTCGACCACAGCCTTGGCAAGCTCGACGGCACCAGCACCACCTTCTGCCCAGTGGTTAGAAGGAACAGCAAAGTCAGCACCCGCACGGAGAGCTTCTTCTTGGATCAAGGCGATTTCAGCAGCAGAGTCGGTTTCGAATTGGTTGATGGCAACAACAACAGGAACGTTGTACTGCTTGATGTTGGCAATTTGCTTGGCCAAGTTACTGCATCCCTGTCTCAAGAAGTCAAGGTTCTCGGTAACGTAAGCCTCAGGCAATGGCTGGCCAGGCTTGACGTCTGGAGCACCACCGTGCAACTTCAAGGCTCTGGAGGTGGCAACCAAGACAACGGTGTTAGGCTTGAAACCAGACGATCTGCACTTGATGTTGAAGAAACGCTCACCACCCATGGTGAAGTCGAAACCTGCCTCGGTGACAACAAAACCCTTCTTACCGCTGTTGATTGGGTTGGAAGGAGAGGTCAACTTCAAGGCAAGACGGTCGGCCACCACGGAAGAAGCACCAATGGAGATGTTGGCAAAAGGACCGGCATGAACGAAAACTGGGGTACCTTCCAAGGTTTGCATCAAGTTTGGCTTGATGGCGTCCTTGAGCAAGGCGGTGATGGCACCAGCACACCCAATGTCTTCGGCGGTGATGGCAGTGCCGGAACCTCTTTGGGTACCGACCACTACTCTACCGACACGGGCTCTCAAGTCCTCCAAGGAGGTGGACAAGGCCAAGATAGCCATCAATTCAGAGGCAACAGTGATGTCCATACCAGACTTGCGTGGTGGGAACTTGGAGGCTTCGTTCTTACCTTCACCAATGGTAATTTCACGGACAAATCTGTCGTTACAGTCAACGACTCTCTTGATGGTGACGGACTCTGGGTCAATGTCCAACTTGGCAAACTTGACCACTTCCTCTTCGGACAAGGCGTCTGGGTCGGTCTTGTTGATGCCGAGCTTCTGCAATCTCTTCAACATGGATGGGGTGAAGCTTCTCTTGCCCTTCTTGGCAGGAACCAATCTTTTGTAGAACCCGGAGATGGTCTTGGAGGTGGACTCGTGGAACATTCTTGTGTCTACGGCCGCGCACAACAAGTTTTGGGCGGCAGAGATAGCGTGGATGTCACCAGTCAAGTGCATGTTGAACTCGTCCATAGGAATAACTTGGGCGTAACCACCACCAGCAGCTCCACCCTTGACACCAAAGGTTGGACCCATGGAGGGCTGTCTGACGTTGGCAATGGAGTTGAAACCCAAGTGCGCACCCAAAGCCTGGGTCAACCCCATGGTAGTGGTGGACTTACCCTCACCCAATGGAGTAGGAGTGATCCCGGCAACCAAAACAAAGTTACCAATGGCATCCTTGGACCCTTCGGCTTGTTCGTCCAAACGCTCAATGACGGCCTTGGTGTTGACCTTGGCCTTGTAGTGGCCGTAAGGCTCCAATTCCATGTCCAAGAGCCCCAATTCTTCGGCAATCTTTGTGATTTTCTTTGGCTTTTGGGCTCTCAGAATGGCAATGTCCGAGGGAACAGGCGATTCGACCTTAATTGGCAAGGGCTTGAAGCTGTGCTTGTGTGCATCTTGGGCTTGCAAGATGGCAGCGTCGTAGACGTTGGAGCACAACATGGCAACGGTCATGGGACCCACACCACCCGGAACAGGTGTAATGAACGAGGCCTTCTTGGCAACAGGCTCGTAGTCGACGTCCCCAACCAATTTCTTTCCGTTTTTGGCATGTGGGTCGTCCTTGTAGTTGATACCGACGTCAATGACGATTGCGCCGTCCTTGATCCAGTCGGCCTTGACGTACTCTGGGATTCCGACGGCAGCAACGACAATGTCGGCCAGTCTGACCACGTCAGGCAAGTTTGCAGTGTACCTGTGGCAGGTGGTGACGGTGCAGTCCTCGTTTTTCAACATGGCTGCGACCGGAGTACCCACAATGTCAGATCTGCCGAGCACAACGGCGTTCTTCCCACGCAAACTGACACCGGTGGTTTTGATCAACTCGATGATCCCGTTGGGCGTGCATGGCTTGAACATTGGGTTTCCACCTCTCTTGGACAATTCCCCGACATTGTACCTGTCAAAGCCATCGACGTCCTTGCTGGTGGCCACCGAGTTGGTCACCAAGGTCTCGTCAATGTGCTTGGGCAATGGCAACTGGATCAACAACCCGTTCACCTTGGGGTCCTTGTTGATCTTCTCAATCTCCTCCAACAACTGCTCCTGCGAAATGTCCTGTTCAAACTTCAATAAATTGGACTTTATATTAGATGACTCGGCCGCCTTCAACTTGGATCTGACGTACGCAGAAGAGTCTGGTCTGGACCCAACCTGGATGATCGTGAGGCTCGGCTTGAACTTCAACGACTCAAACTTAGTGCCCTCAACTAGGTGCTTGCTCTGGTTGTAGTCAATCACCTTCTGCGCAATGCGGTGTCTGATGGACTTTGCAAGCTGCGTTCCCGAAACAACCACCGCGTCCCTCACAATCCTCGATGAGTGGAGCCTGGCAACCCTCACCCTGCTCGTGCTAACCCTGGCGGCTGCCCGAAGACTACTAGTAGTAGACAACATTCTTATAATAAAAACTTGTTTCTAGTATCCAAAAAAGAATAGTTCCAGACACTGGATTATATAGGTCACTAAGGGCCAAGTGCACGTATCAAAAAGCAACGCATAATCCTTTTGCGATGGCTTCACGTGCAGGAACATGTTCCCAAAGCGAGTCTGTGTGCAGGAAAACGAAAACATGGCGGCTTGACTATGGCAGGGAAATGCTACGCAAAGTTGGGATGGGGGGAGCGAGATGAGTCACCTCTGAAAATTTTTCCGAATTTCTTCGTTTGATTGGCTCGCTATGTTTAGCCTTAAAGCTTATGACTAATTGTGAAATTGGTGGGTTGCACGAGTGGAGTTCCTCAAGCTTCTGCCTTGAAAACAGATCAGAGCAGTTTCCCACAACTTTGACGGGTTTACTAGGTTTGCATTTCCTTATCAATCTCAAGATCAGAGTTAAATTTAACGACCCTGATTACCGTTGGCAGAGTCAGTTTCGGAGCTCAAATGGGTTACACAAACCCGTATATTTATGTGTGGTCAGAGTCAAACAGCCTTGCGCTGATTTCTTTTTTTCTGGGGAAGTCAGCTTGCAAAAGCACATGCAATGATAAGCTCGTCTAGTACAGCGAAGCTCAATTTGCAAGCTGTTCTCCTAGGTTCACTCAACTTCTACGTTAACTCCTAGGTTAACTCAACTCCTATGTTAACTCCTAGGTTAACTCAACTCCTACGTTAATCCTAAGGTAACCCACCAGCGATAACTCAGGTCTAAGCTCACTTAGAAAGCTTACATACTCGTTAGCTCACAATCGATTTCAGTCCCGCCACCTCAACTAGAAAGCTCTTGGAAGCTCGCTTAGGCTCGACCCGTTAACGCTACCGAAAAACTCTCTACAATGAAATCTATGTGATATAAATAATGCTAAAAGACTCTATATGGTCTATAATGCAGTGGTATGGGAGATCACTCCTCTGTGCTTCCTGAAGCTTGTTCTTCTTTATCCGATCTTAACTTGCTCAACATGGCTTGTGCTCTAAGCATTACATTATCTGTCTTGGCCGATCTATTAGCGTCGTCCAGGCGCTTTCTTGTCGTCATCCTCCTCTTCAACATATTAACGCTTTCATAGTCTTTACCTGAAAAGAAGTTGGCAGGAGGGTTCCTGGTGCCAGGCTCATTGTGCTCCACAATCTCATCAAACGACATCGTGGAGTAGAACGACAAGGCTTTGCTTCTTCTATTCTTGCTTTTCCTGTCTCTAGCCGTGCTCGTTGTTCTAGGAGCACTCGACTTCAACTTTTCTAAAAGACTATCAAAGACCGCAGTAGAGGCGTCGGCGGTATCGTCCTTCTCGCCATCCGAGAGGTCGTCGTCGTCGCCTTCCTCTTCGTCCCCAACATTGCTTCCGCTTTCCTCGTCTCCTCTTTCGGATTTGTCTTCTCCTGTATCTTCTGCCTCTTCCTGTTCCTCTTCAGCAATGGTGTCTGGTTGGTCCTTCTTCTTGGGGCTTGCCGAGCGCTCGGTTCTCTTGTTCTTGGTTCTTCTGATGCTGTCCCGAGATTCTTCAATCATCTTCTTTCTTGCTTCGTATGCTCTTTGATCTTCTTCTCTCTGGATATTTTCAACATGCGCCTTCTTGAATTCAGAAATGAATGTAACAAACTTCTCAAAGAATGTATTACGGCTGTTGGAGTCCTTGGAGTTTTCTCCAAAGTACTCCATCAACAACTTGAATTCCGCCAATGTACGATTCAAGTGCCCTTGCAATAACGAGTTCTTGATCTTGGCATTCTCTAATGGTGCCAGAACATGGTCCAAAATCTTATCCTCTGGGTGCATCAACTCGGTGTTGCTCAAGTTACCCTTGGAGATGGAGTTGGAAATATTGATGATCGTCCGCTCGTATTCATGACAGTCATTGTCCAATTGTTCAATGGAAATATTGTGAATAAAATTCAACGAGTTCAACTCGTCCACGAATGATGAAAACTCTGGGAATTCATTTCTAATCATCTTTTCAATATAGTGCAAAAAGTTCATCGAATTGGTATCGTCCTTCATGAATTTCAACCTTTGTAAAGTTTCTAATTTAAATCCGAGCGCTTGCTTGGAGTAGTCGTTCATAAAGTTACCCACAGAACGGATTATACCAAGAACATTTCTCAAGTTCTCAGATTGACGGATATTCTTACAAGCGTCGTCCACCCTCTGGAGCTTTCTCAATAAGTCCAAGTAATCCTTTTGGTAGGTTTCAATCAACAACAAAGCTCTGGATCTAGACTTCCAGTAGTTTCTCAAGTTAAAGCACAATTCAAGGTAGAGTCTGTCGGCTCTGTCCAATTCCTTGGAGTCTTTGTTCGGTTTCAAAGTTGGATTGGCAAAGTCTGTGGAGTATGGAATAAAGTTTCTTAAAATTGTGTCACTGATTTCGGTTAATGCATCAGCAGTAAAGAACTCCAACACGCTCACATTTTCAAGGATTTCCGTGTCACAGTGCATCACCTTGATAACAAATTGCTCGACACTGAGATTGGCAAACATGTGTAAATTGATCCCAAACAGCTGTGCCAAATCTCTTGGTAATAGTGAGATTTTGCGCTTCTTCACTATTTCCTTCTTGTTGTCCTCAATGTCCTTCTTCAACTTGATTGCAGAATTCTTGGCCACAAACACCTTTTCGACTTCAGTTAAAATACCCTTATCAAGCAAGACGTCAGACACAGGTTGCAATTCAATGTCGTTCCAAAAAGTATCACCAATATCTTCAATTCTATCCCAATGCATTTGCTTCAACTTGGTCTTTGGTCTTATCATACTCATTTGGTTGTAGAGTGATTCTGGTTCAGTTGAAGGCATAGTGTTTGCAAGATTGGTAGTGGAGTCTGCTCTTTGCGGAGTAAGCGAGCCTACAGATTCGGGTGCAGATGCTGGAGGTGGTGGTGGTGGAGGTGGTGGTGGTGGTGGTGGTGGAGCACCGCCTTCAATAAATGGTGGCATTGGAGGAGGTGGTGGAGGTGGTGGTGGAGGTGGGCCTCCTGCGCTTGCTCCAAAAATGTTTGGCAATGGAGGTGGTGGTGGAGGTGGTGGTGCTGTTGTTTGCTCTGGCTTATCCTTGGTGGTAGGGGTTTCTGGAGGTGAAAGTGGTGAGCTTGAAATTGAGCTTTCCGCAATTTTTTGCAATTGGGTTGCAGGGGCAAGCTCAGTAGATTTTCTGTAAGAGTGGGTGCTTCCTGTGCTCTTCCTCTTGGCAATACTATCACCAAGTTTGGACAATTCATCCTCAGGTGAGAATTCAGGAGCACGAGTTTCGGTGTCTCTCTCAGGCGTACCCAGTTTAACCGGAGACTCTAATGAAATCGAATCACTCCTTTCAGTTGTGTCAACAGTGATTATAGTTTGTGGAGACAGCAGAACTTCTTCAATAGGCTCCTTCTTAATAGACATGCCAAACTTAGGGTCATTTGCCTTTCTCTCTTCAATAATAGATAATTCTTCGGAGTTGACAAATGGCTCTTTGGAAACTCGTCTAATGCTCAGCTTCGAAGATAAGACGGTTTCTAATTCTGAAACAAGCTCATTACTTCTCGAAGTCTCTGTTGGTCTCTTTGGAATATGCGCTATTTCACCAGAAACATTCCTAGTTTTGTTCTTGTCTTCCTCCATCAGCTTAATCTTCACTTGAAGTAACCCAATGTGCTTCTCTTGCATTGCAATCTTACTAGAGGAGAGTTGGTTCTCCTTCTTCAAGTTGGAAATAGTGTCGTTGAGACCAAAACTGGCTTCCAATTCAAGCTGTTTCTTTTCCTCTTCCAATGCATGGATTCTTTTCTCCAAATCCTTTGTCTCCAAAACAGCTCGTCTCGCAGTGTCATCGGTAGCCAATCTATCCATCAACCTCTGGATAGAGCTGTTCAACACAGAGTCTGCATCGGAAGATATCATTGTGGATTCGGCAACAACGTGTTGCATGACATTATCAATCAACAACAAGAGATTGCCGACCTCAGCTTCTGATCTACCGCTGTCTTTCAACATGAGGAACTTCTGGAATATCGATTTGACATAGGGTGACTCTTGCACTTCTTCGTCAGAAGCAGGCTCTTGGAACGTACTCTTAATCTCATTGTACAAGTCATCCATGCCTACGTCACTTTCCGATGTGGTACTTTCTTTAATGGAAGCAGCACCAATATTGAAAAAGTCGTTATAATCTTCTTCGGCAAACGCTTCGTACTTCTCAATCTCATCATTGATTCTTTGGTTGTTGATCATTCTCAACTTCTCAATGACCTTGTCTAAACGAGAATCATTAAACTCTCTTCTTAAAGAGATACGGTTCTTAATCTGCTTTGTTCCACCAATGATCGAGTTGATCAAAATCAAAGATGTTAATGAGTAGTCCTTCAATGTGTGATCACCTCCAACTCTGTCTCCACTGGTAAAGTATTGATCCAAGAATAATTCCAATGCATTCAACCAAGGTTGGAATCTAACATAGTCACCGTTTAAGTCCTGGAGATTGACAAAGCTATCCAAAATTGCTGGTAGGCACTCATTGTCTTTGTAATATGACAAGAAAATCAAGACTTCGGTCACTAAAATTCTTGTTGCTAATCTTGGAGATACAATTGAGTAGATCATCGACTTAATAACGTGGTTCTTGTTCTTGTTGGACATCAAGTCAATTGACGAATTTTCCTCCTTCGTTGGGGCCTGCTTCTCTGAATTGAAGATATGCTTCAAGCACTTGACAATGATGTATTCAATATCAAACTCTTCATTTGTCTTGATACTTTTTTTACTTACTCTGGACAAGATGACACTCAAAGCTGTTTCACCTTGCGCTTCCACTAATCTCTGCACCCAGAACTTGCCTCTTTTCGAAGAATATGAGTTTTCTATTAATTTCTTTTCCAATTTCTTATACTCTTTCAAAGTCAATTTGTTGGACATGATTCTGGAAACAAACCATTCTGGGGACCCTTCGGAAAGTTTTACTTTTTTCAAGCCAGAGTTGCTGGATATAGCGACCAGGTTAGTGGCTGTCAAGTCGCTTTCATTCGACACGGAGGAGTCGATAGATTTCTTCTTCAGTCTTGAATATGATCCGTCGTCTACACTCAGCTTTTTTGACTGTCCGCCTAATCTTGGGATCTTGAAAGTTCCAAATTGTTTTGTTTTGGGGGACTCTGGTTCAGGTTCACTGGCACCACCACTTGCGCTTCTTTCGCTGTTCTTGGCAGGAATATATACAGAGCGTGCCAGGCTTGCGAAAGACAGAGTTTCCATGGTTGTGATGGTCAATTGTCTCAAATCAAAATCGTCGTTATGTTCATTTTCACGTAGTAAGAGCTCCCATTTTCTTTTCGTAGGTTGATCTCTCAATGTTGTGATGGCTTTGTCGGTGAAGACCCTTGTGGAGAGCAATTTTTCAAACAATTGATCGACAATCTCTGCTGGAGGCATCTGGTTTATGTAGTTTGCAACAGCAGCAAAAGACTGCACACCGTTACCCTTTGTTCCCTTGTTTGCTTTCGCCTTTGCGTTCAAGGCATTCAATGTTTGAGAGTGTTTGATAGGGGCTGGGTTGAATCCGCCAGACGGCACGTTTGAGTCGGGCAACGAGGAGCTGGAAAGGTTATTATGTTGTAAATTCTTCAAGGTTGAAGGTGGTGTAAATTCTTCTATTGAGTCGTCATTTCCTAAACCCATGCCCACGTACTTCAAACCTCTTTTCGACAAGGAATCCTCGTCATCGTCCAGAGGCTTTGCCTTGGGGTCCAATGAGGAGAAGGACGCCGTGCTCTCGTTGGTGATACTGTAGTAGTCTGAGTTGTTTGAGGTCTGGGAGATTTGGGTGGCCCCAGAAACCTGCCTCAGTGCCATTGCGTGCACAGGTAAGGGGGGCAATTGCTTTGAATACAAGGGAGAACCTTTGTTAACGGTAGGCATATTGTCGTAGCCAAATGCCTGGAAGTCACCACCCATTTCGCTTGGACCTGATCCCGCTGAAGACTGAGAGAATGATCTGTTGCTTGAGTCATCTCCCATGTTCAATATTGATTTGGACTTGGTGAGCTTCTTCATCCCCTTACTGAATATGTTCTTATTTTCTGTTCCATTTTTCATCTTATAGGGTATGGTGTAACTTGTTTTTTCTATAGATCAAATTGGAGGAGGAAGGGGTGGTAGGTTGGTTCGGCGCTTAATAAAATCAATGATCCGCGGTAAAAAGAAAAAGCAACGTAATCTAAGCTAAGGTGGTAGGGTTACTTGGAGACTAGTCTATTGGAATGTATTTCACGTACCCTCTTCAAAATACCTTTCGTACAATTAAGATTTAACGTCTGAATACGTAGCGCTAACGTAAATTTTTTGTGGTGACATGGTGCGGCCTCGTTTACAGGCGTAATATCTAAAGTACGGTATGAGCTCAATGAATGTTTTACTGCTTGTTTCAGATTCTAGGATACAATCAAGCATCTACTATAGACGCTCAATAAGATACGATGCTTTGACATACAATTGGATAAGGTTGTGTGTCGGTGGAGCAAAGCGGTTGTTGCTTTCGTTGAGCTGCTTTGCGTGGGGGGTTAGCACCGTGGAGTTCTGTCATGTGTGTTTGAGACGAGAGAGCATGAAATCAAAGTGCTGTGTGCGGAGCAGAACAAACGCTATGCATTCCTCCGCCTACGCACTCAAAGAGCTCGAATTTTTATTCCACCAACATTGTAGACCCCTCATGGTTAGGCCTTGACCATCGGCGATTGCATCTGCATATGATGTTGCCGTTCGCAGCCCTTTTGGCCGGCCTGCCATCTGGAACACTCCTTCGCAAAAGGCGCGGCCCTAAAAAGGGTTAGAAATTGTGAGTATCGTCATGGTTCGCGTTGCCGACTGTACATGAAAAGTCTATTGATCGAAAGGGAAAAAAACATAGTGGCACCCATGGCTTAATCCTCTACTGATGCGTTTGGCGCAAGAACCTTGTTCAATTCCTCGGAGGATCAATTAAGATAACTGCTCCCGGTCGTAACATGGAGACCTCCGATTGTTCTAAGAAGTACATGACAATCTTTGTTTTTGTTGTGGTAGCGCGCGCGTCGCCTTCACTGTAATTGGAAAAACTTCCATCTCTTTGTTTTTTGGTCTCCTACCACCAAGTCGCCCGTTTTTGCAACCATGGATCGTAAGCCCAAATCATCGTCAGGGAAACGACAGGCAAGTATCCAGTCGTTTTTTTCCTCTGGCGCTTTAAGGGCTGCTAGAACGCCATCTTTGCCAGCAAAGTCATCGTTTTTCCCATCGATCCCGTCGACGGCCCCATCTAAGGCGACGCGTTCGTCTTCCTCGCCATCTGGAGCTTTTAGCTTTAAATCGGGTTTCGATGAGCCTCTGGATCCAGATACATCTATTGACAGTGATCTGCTAGAAAATTTCAGAAACCCTGACTTGAACAGGTCTTTGAATCTGCGCCTGTCCAACGTGACAGTTCCTTCTTCCATCGATGAAGATGTCGAGATCACACAAGTCCGAACTATCAAGTCTGAAAAGCCTATTTTAAATCGTAAACGTACCTCCACGGTTATGGATTTGACGTCGTCGTCCGGCTCCCTACAGCCTAGGAAGCTCCCATCCAGGCTGCAGCCAACGCTTGCACCAAAAGCCAAGAGAGAAAATGGTCTTAGTGCGGAACAGTTACGAGTGGTTTCTGCAGTAATCGACAAAAAGGTCAGTGTTTTCTTCACTGGTAGTGCAGGAACAGGGAAATCGGTGGTCTTAAGGCATCTAGTTCAGAAGTTAAAGGTATTATATAAAGAGAATTTGGGTGTGACTGCCTCGACAGGTATGGCTGCGTGCAACATTTCTGGCCAGACAATCCACCAGTTTTTGGGTATTGGGATTGGAAGTGGTTCTCCTAAGGAGATTGCCACAAGAATAAAGAAGAATGGCTACATATTTAGAAGGTGGGAGTCTTTGAAAGTGTTGGTTATCGATGAGATCTCCATGATTGACGGCTTATTGTTCCACAAGTTGGACATGGTAGCGAAAATCTTGAGAAACTCGACCCGTCCGTTCGGAGGCATCCAGTTGGTATGCTGTGGGGACTTTTTCCAGTTACCTCCCGTGGGAAACGGGTCAGAAAGACCTAAGTTTTGCTTCGAAACAGAGGCTTGGAAGGCTGCAATCAGCCACACAGCTCTTCTTACACAGGTGTTCAGACAGAAGGGAGACACACAGTTAATAGATATGTTGAACGCTTTGCGGTATGGTGAGTTGACGGACGATTTAACAGTGGAATTTAAGAAGTTGGCTAGAAGGGTCCACTACGTCGACGGCATAGAGCCTACAGAACTCTACCCAACAAGGGCAGAGGTTAAGGCTGCAAACGAGTACAGATTAAGTCAGCTAAGGTCCAAAACCGTCACCTTCACAGCCATTGACAACACTAAGAATCAGTACTCCGTGAAGCAGCTTGAGAACTTGCGCTGTGAACAGATGTTGCAATTGAAGGAGGGATCCCAAGTCATGCATATAATCAACTCTTCAAGCACTTTGGTGAACGGGTCGGTCGGAACCGTGCTATTTTTCCTCCCGCTCGATATATGGACAGCAGCCTTGGAGTACTACCAATTGTCAGATATCACAAATCCACAGTCTGTGGAAGAACTTAGGCTAGTGTCTTCCCGTGTGGGTGACCCTGGCGAGTGGACGGACGAGCAAACCGCCAAGTTTGCAACCATCCCAGAGGAGAGAATAGCAAAGTTCGAATACTTGTGCGTCAAAGCTGCAAAATACAAGGAGTCCGACTTGCTTCCCATAGTCAACTTCGGAAACGGCGATGTCGAATGTGTGCAGCGCCATGATTTTACGATTGAAATCAAAACTCCTTCTTCACAGAATGCTGTCGAAGACCAGAACCAGCTAAAGAGAAACCAACTTCCCCTTGTTTTGGCCTGGGCCATGTCAATTCACAAAGCCCAAGGTCAAACCATTGACAGATTAAGAATCGACTTGAAAAAGATCTTTGAAATCGGCCAAACTTATGTCGCCCTTTCTAGAGCTACAAACAAAGAAAGGTTGGAGATTTTCAATTTTCATGCCGATAGAGTTAAGGTTTCTCCTATAGTCAAAGAATTTTACAAAGGACTTTTAAACTCTCACAAGCTAGAGTCTTTATAGAGATAACTAGCAGAGGTTTTTTCCAGCATGGACTGTTTTCTTGATATAGGTTGTCAATTTGCACGGAATTGTCAGGAATGCACGTTCCTTCGCCGTGTGCTCATTCAAGGAACTTTGCCAACCTTATCTGAAACATATCACAAACAAATTTAAAAAAGTTAACATTCGATTGAAAGTCTATACCTTCACCTATTCCGAAACTGTAATCTGCATTGAAATAAGTCTTGCATGTGGAGGGCAGTCTGCAAAAGGGCTTTGCAACAGTCTCCATTTTCACCGACAGAGGCCCTATTGTGTGCAAAATGTTTTGACATTCCTTCAAGTGTATCTGCATCCCAATAAATAAAACAATTTACTATAGTTATTCTTGTAATATTGCCACATGACCTACTTGGTGAAGCACGTCTGTATATAATTGATATAGTTCCCACCTCACACCGCTTTGTACCAAAAGCCATGGAAGAAAAAAAAAATAGTGGCAACAAAATGTCTGGCGACCTAGGATACGATGGGTTCCCAGTTACCTTGAGCTACTTTACTGGATTGCCGAATCCATCGACGATCTCCGATCCTCGTGTGGCTGTTATCTTCAAATCCCTATTAAAGAAAGATGCCATTACCAAGGAAAGATCATTGGCAGAACTCCTCGAATGTATGAACCAAAAAGAGAATAGGCAATCATTCCAACATGACCTTACAATAATCGCCTGGCTCCAAGCATACCCCAAGCTTGCAATCGACAACTCCAGAACAGTGAGAATGAGTTCCCATCAAGTCCAGGGACTTTTCCTAAAAATCAATGGCGGCAAGAACTTTGCTAAGCACTTGAAAAGTTCCATTCCTGTGTGGATCCTTGGATTGTTTGATAACGACAAAACGGTTGCTACAGGAACATATAGAACATTTTTGGAGAGTTTCAACAACGAGAGAGCCAAGATCGACAAGGCCTGGGTATTGTTTTACGAACAGATTGTCAATTTCATCACTACCGTCATCCTATACGAAACTCCACTGAGCTTGTCTGATAAGAGATACACCAAAGACGACGACTCCAGAGCAAAGTATGAGAGAATCTTAAATGGTAGTCTTTTGATGTTAAACAAGCTCATTAGCTTCATCAATAATGGGACTTTGGAAAACCACTCCGCCATTGAGCCTATCTTTGCGTCCGACAATTTGTGGGAGTACCTTGGCACATCTGTCAACGAAGAGACTTTCAACATTTCACTTTTCAAGACGCTTCTTGTATTTATCAACACCACATTTGCATCTAAGAATGGAGAACCATCGAAGTTCCAGGATGGTTTGGAAGATAAAAAGGGTCTTTACAAGCAAGTGTCCAAGGCATTTATTTCAAAAGTCAAATTCAAGGTAACAAAGTCTTCCCCAAGTGTATTGTACTCGTCTAGTATAGTTCAATTCTGGGAAACTTTGACCACCTTAACGGGCTTTTCCTTGTCCAACTCTAAACTCAAGAAAAACTTTTGGCAACTTGGAGGAAGCAAGGCCTTTTCCAGATTGGTTGACTATCTCAAGTTGGGATATTGTAACCTGAGCAGTCTCTACTTTGTGGAAATAGCCAAATTCTTTGAGACCCTTGCCAAAGTAGAATTTACTGAAGACGACCAGTTCCTTGACTTTAAAAGCGCCGATGATGCCAAATCGGTCTTGAGCATATTCACGAAACAGCTTAAAACTCTCAGATCGGAGGCAGAAAGCTGTATTGTGTGCATTTTTAAGATATACCAGAGCTTTGAGTTGGAAGATGACGATGCACTCAAGAGTACCTTCTACCAGATCTTAAACAAAGTGGCTGGTGACGACGAGCTTTGTCAGACACTTGCATCGTATTTGGGCTGTGTCGATACTACCTTCTTTGAAGAGTTAGAGCATTCGTTTATTGATATAGTCACGAAGGAAAAGAAGACTTTATCAATAGGCAAGTACGAGTTTTCAACGGCTCCAGCTAAGGTGTTTGAGGCGTACATTAAAATCAGCCAACTGATATCGATTTCAACAGACAAGGTGTTGGCAAGTATAATTGGAGCTCTTGAAGTAGATTCATCCTTGCAGCATCCAACCATAGCATTTGGATTTATTTCAATTTACATTAGGCTCAAGAAGACAGTGCCGCCATCTATGGATGCTTTTATAGAATCCCTTCCTAGCTTTGTCACTGAAGACTTTGTGGATCCAGTTTTGCAGTTGTTCCAAGAATGCGTAGCCTACGGTAACAAGAAGCCGGAAATCAATCAGATTATCGAAGATTTCTACGTTGTGCTCGACAATGTGAGCCCCAGCAGCATCCCAGGCTTCTTGCTTAAATTGGACACAGTAGATGTTTCTCAGTTGGACGATGTTTCGGCTTACTTGCACAAGTTGTCTTTAAATGAACGCCTCCTGGAAGCTGAGTCCACCTTGATTTACAGGTTTTCAAACGACTCCACCATTATGCAAAACTTGCTTTCATCCTCGTCGAAGTCTGAGGAAAGTGCTCTCAAATTCATCAAGAACTGTGATGGGGTTGCCAACACTGGTTTGGCTACGATTGCTTGGAAGAACAGCTCAAACGAAGAATGCAAAAAGTACCTTGCTGGCATTTCAGACTTGGACTTGCTAGTGACATCGTTATTCGATTTCCTAGCCTCTTCTACTTGGAAGACTGACTTCTCAGTTATCGCTACGGTTTTGAAGTCTAAGCCTGACTTATTGCAAAAAACTGTTTTGAGAATCACCTCGTCCTTGGACTCCATTGATTCCAGCACCTTGGCTCTCTGTAATCCGTTGGAACAGAACTACTGCTTGGTGGAGGATTCAAGTAGCTCAGACTCCACTGAGAATGCCGCTCAATACCTTACTTTCGGGAAGTTTTGTCTTGCCTTGGACGTTTCCCCATCAGTGGCTTTGTTGAGTGCATACATTAGTGAGTACATTGATGATTATCTTTTCGTTGAGAACAAGTCAAAGATAGAAGATGCAGCTGAAATTCTTGCTTTGAAGCTGGACCTTCACTCCAAGTTCATCACAAGTGTGAACTCAACTCCTTTAGTTTTGATTTTGAATGGCAAAGATCCCTTGGTGAGCATGATCTTGATGAACATTAATGACAAGATCCTAGCAGGGTACTCTGCTAGAGCGTTGAAGTCCATTCTCACGTTAAAATTCAACAGCATCTCCCTCAGCGAATTTGAGAGCTTGCCAATCAACTACCTGACCTTACTTAAATCACCTCTTAATTTGTCTGTGTACTTGCTCAGTGCCATAAACTTTGTGCCTCAGACCAAGTCACTCGACAGGGTTCGAGGATTTGTTGCTGCCGAGATCTTAGGGGTCAAGAAGTCTTCTGATATTTTGACACTAGGCCTTCAATGGATCACATTGTGCATCAACTTTTTCATTGTTGGAGAGGAACTTGAAGTCATTCCAGGTCACAGACTAGGAATGGTTCTCAACCAGATTGAGAGCTGGTTGGAGTCGGAAATTGCCTACGACGATGACTTTGTGTCGATGAGAGTGCAATTATCGAGGTTCTTTTCAGGTTTGATATCCACCCAGAAGAGCCTTCCAGATAAAGTGTGGGAGTTGGCATCTATGCTCATCTCAGACAATTTGAGCACTTGTCAGATAGATCAGCAGCGCCTTGACTTGCGGTACTTCACCTTGAAGCTCATTCAGTCAGTTCACAAAGTCAATCCTGAAGGCTTGGAGGCCGATATTGTTGAGGAATTCCTTGATTTGGCGTTGAACAAGGAATTGATTGCTACTGACACGCAGTTGAACAACCAGGCAATCGAGCTCAGTCACGATTTGTTGGGAAGAGTGTATGATTCCTTGAATCTCTCTCCACTGCTCTTGACTGGAAAGACAGACCGCTTGTACCTGTTATTGGAAACCGCTCCTTTGGCTTTAAAGAGAAGGGCTGTAGGCAGCTTGCTGAAGATTATTCCTATAGTCCAAGAGGAATTCGTGGTGCAATATCAGCTTCAGAAGCCAAATGAAGATGGAGCCAGAGATATCGAAGCAAAGTTACCGCAAAATTTGTTGAACAACTCTCTTGCTCCTTCAATTGAGATTGAACGCGAACCAACCTACTTGTGGAGCTGGCTCTTGTTGTTTGCTTACTTTGAGGACATCACACTTGGAATTCGTGCCGAGTACATATCTCAGTTGGGCTCGTTAGAAGATTTGCTCGACTATGTCTTTGACCAGGTCGAAGTCACAGATCCTAAGTTCTTGAGGAGGTTGACTACTGGACTGCTTGACAAAGTAGACCCTCTGGACCTCTTGTTAATGTCCTACGACGTGAACACTGGATGTCCTGGAGAAAACTTGGAGTTCGAGATGAAGTTCTTGTTGGTGCACTTGTACTACTTGTCGTTCAAGCATCTTGGGTCGTTGGTGCAGCCTTGGTTCAAGAACATCAGAGATTTGCAGCTCAAGCAACAGATTGAAAAGTTTTCTATCAAGTTTGTCTCGCCATTGTTGGTTTCTAAGCTTTTACAAGACGTAGAAGAAGCCAAGGATAAGATTCAAATAGAAAACCTGACCATCAAAGTGAACAGAATCACCGGTGAAATCAAGTCTACATACGTTATCGACGAGCAGAGTATGGAGATGGTAATCAAGATCCCTAGCAACTACCCTCTCGATAGCGTTTCCGTTGACGGTCCTATGCGTCTTGGAGTGAAGGAAAACCAATGGAGGGCCTGGTTATTGGCGTCTCAAAGAGTCATTTCCTTGAGAAATGGTACTATCATGGATGCCATTGAAGTTTTCAACAAGAACGTTGGTCTCCATTTCTCTGGTTTTGAAGAATGCTTCATTTGTTACTCCATCTTGCACCAAGATCTCTCTTTACCTTCAAAGACCTGTACTACTTGCTCCAACAAGTACCATGCAGCATGTCTTTACAAGTGGTTCAAGAGTTCTGGTTCCAGTTCATGTCCAATGTGTCGTTCTGAATTCAACTTTAGAAGCTCCCGTTCATGAATTAGTTATAGAAGTATAGACAATGATTTGCTTTGCCTGCTTGTAATTTGGTGTGTAGAAGCGCTTAATTGTTAAGTCATTTTGCAGCACGACTATAGAAGTTCTTGTGAAGCTCTTAACATTTCGTTCACAAAACAAAACAGATAAGTCCGATATAGTGTAACGGCTAGCACGGTTCGCTTTCACCGAGCAGACCCGGGTTCAACTCCCGGTATCGGAATTCACTTTTTTTTGATTAGCTTAAAAGTGCATTCCTGAGCACATACGAAGAAGACAAACGCACAACTGAGTAACCCAGATGTGTATTATGATGGTTGAACATAGGTTACTATTCTTCCAGCAGATACACTTTCATTTATTTTGTATTTTTGCAGAATTAGTGAAAAATCTGGAAAAGTGACAAGGTCGCATTGTCTAAAAACCCTACACAAAATCATTCGTAAATCATGTAATACCTGTAAAAGTCTCGTTACTTCATGGCTAACTCCTATTTGGAGTTCTTCGAATGCCCATTGGGCTCGGCACAGACTGAGCGACGTTAGGTCTTGCCCACGGGGCGCCTGTCATGGAGATATTGGAGCGTGTGGTGTTGACGCCTCTACCACCCAAAAAGCCGTCTTCTTCTGCTCCTCCACCTTCCGGATGCACGGGGAGGTCATTACCTCTCTCGTCCTTCCAGGGATACAATGAATCGCCAAACCAAAAGTGTTGAACTACTGGGAACTTGCCCAAGACCTCGACTTCGTACATCTTCATGAGTCCCTGCAACACTTTTGCCCATAGCGCGACTGTGGAGTGGATGTCGTACAAGATGGGAGAATGCTCATTAAAAGGACCCAGTTTGATCTTAAAGATAAACGCAATGGCGTTCACGTACATGTTGGAGCCCTTGTAGGTGGTCATTGTGGAGTTAGTGAGAACCAGCGACACCGTTGGGTGGACCTTTGTGTCGTTGAACTGCGCGGCGCCCAAAATGTAGATCAAGTGGAAATGGTCGTCCAATCCCCAGACCCCGTGCGATCCAGCAGGTTCCAAGTTGTACTCGAGGATCAATCTCCTCACTACGTCGTAGTACCTGGCGAAAATGCTCAAGATCTGGGACCCAGAAGTAGTGTCGTAGTCCAAGGCCGAGGTTTCGAACAATGCGCCCACAAATGCTAGAAAGGACAATTCATGACCGGTTCCGTAGTCCAACCTGACTTCCGATCCAAACGAGTTTAGGAGATAGTACTCAATCTCGCTGTTATACTTGCCCAAGTTCTCCGATAGTATGTCACCGATCCTTGCTTTTACCTTTTCGTGCCAGTGGCGGCAAGCAAAATTGCCAAATCTCTTTGGTCCCTGCAATGGCGGGGTCTCATCAATGTACTTCTCCAATCGACTAAGGATATTCAATACGGACTGTGTGGGGGTATCGTCGTTCCCCATAACTTGCTCGGGCACAGTGTTGTCGTCTGGTCCCCTCAAAAACGGCTGGGCCACCAAGTTCCTGCTCTTTGGCGATCTCGTCACCAAGCTCAAATCAAACACGTTTTCGGGCACCTCGGTACCCTTGATTTTCAAAATAACCCTGCTCAATGTGCTGTGAAGGCGCTGGTACGCTACCGACCTTCTAAAGTTGCCCAAGTCGGACTGGTCAAAGATCTTCTTGGTGGGTGCCATGGCGTATCCATTTAATTGTTTGATGCGCGAGCAAGACTTGTAACCAATTACAGAATCTCGGAATCATGTGCGCTTGAGAAAGAAAAAGGAACTACAGTATAATTAGGGGTCGTAATATTCGTTAAATGGGCGGAAAATCAGTCCAGCGAGTCGGAATCCAGCACCGTGATGATTTCCGCTAGTGCTGTAGCGTCGTTTATGTGCTTGTTTACCTTGTTTGAGCGTGCTTGCGGCACGCTTGTGCGCGTGGGTGAGTCGTCTCGAACGAGCTCTGAGAGGTTGGACGAGTTGGCGTGCTGTAGCTTGGGCACATTGACGAGCTTGACTCTGCCTCTGTTCTCTACTGCTGGTGGATCAGCCTTGAAAAAGGCATCGAGCGTCAGGTTCTGGCGGGAGACGGGCCTGGTCTTTCTGCGCGGCGACGTGTTGGCCGAGCTCGGCGAACTGACCTTGCCTACATTGAAGAAGCTGGTCAAGTTGGTCGACTGCGGATTGTACCGCATCCGCTTACTAGGCAGACGGCTGCGTTCACGGTCTGCTAGCCGTTCAAGGTCCTTTTCGTGGTCCTCCACGAGCTGCGCATTGACATTCCGTATCACCTCGCGAGGAATCCACACGGAACTCATTCTTTTCAGTGGACTGTACGGGCTTTTTGAAGGGCTACTCCCTATTTGTGGATCAGTGGGACCTCCTTTGTGTGGATTCTCGGTAGGAATTCTTCGTTTATACGGACTTTCCTGGGTAATGTCGGAGTACATGTCGGCAAAGTAGTTTTGGTCGTACTTTACCATCAAGCACAAAACCCCGCCCTTCGCCTTTGGTTCGCCAGCAAGGTGGATGTAACCACTGTTTTCAGCGTATGCAACGGGCGAGAGTAGCTTAATGATGATTCTATTGAGAAACCAGTTGTACCTTTCACTGATGTGGAGTGAAGGGACTGACGTGCGAGTGTCCTCAGCAGGAACAAACGTTTGGCTAAAAATATCCCCGTCTCTGGTCAAAATCAGCTTCCCGACAACAACCGAGCAGTTGATTCTCTCAATTATCTTCTCACTGTCGCCAAAAGTCGCAGGTGGATCCAAGTCTGCGTCGCTCACTCGCAATTCCCCAGCGCTCATGGATGACGGTAGCACTTTGAACAAAAACGGATGCACTACGGGGAATTTGTAAAGCATAGTGTAGTAAACGTCCAAACAGACGGGTTGGCTCAACGTGAGCTTTCTTCCTATGAGATCCTTGGACCGCTTGTGGAACTGCGTTGTCAAATACTCGCTGAAAGTGTCTAACTCAGACTGGAGCTGGGCCGTAGAGTGGTGCACATCTACTAACTTATTGTATTTTGCGGCAAAATCAACCTGCAAGCTCAACTCGACCTTCAGACGCAGCTTCGACGTGCCACACAAGGCGATTTTGATTGCATTCTCGAGACCTATGCCCAACGCACCGGTAGAGTAGTCACCTCCGCACAAGTTGACCAAAAACACCAACCTGTCGACGGTCAAACCCACCGTCTCTTCTACCCGGGAGATGTGCACAGGAGTTACGTAGTAGTAGTCAGACTCGTCGCCCTCCTCGTTGATGGTCTTGGAGTAGTTTCGTATCACCCGGGACGCACCAAAGATTAGCGAGTCCACATCGTCAGAGAGAACGTAGTCCACCACCCCCCATTTCTGCAAATATGAGCATTGCGCTTCGCCTTCTGCCGGCGCATGTAGCCACTGGATCTGATTTCGGGTCAATTCCTCCTTAAGCAACCTGATATCCTGTGAAAGCTCGCAGTCTTCTTCGTCGTAGTCTTCAAGACGCGCCTGGACAAACCGCTGGTACATGGCGGTGTAAGATACTGGCGATAGCACCTTTTCGTTTCTTAGTTTCAGTGGTTTAAACCTGCCATCGAAAACAACCACGTACGTGATATTCAATGACGTCAAGTAGAGCAACTTGGCCATGACGGTTCGGATCATGTAGCGCATGTCCTTGGACTTGAAGATCAAAGTGTACGCGTCAATGGCGATCCGAACCGGCCGTTTGTTCTGCTCCAAGAAGGTGGTGACAAACTGGTTGATAGTCACACGCTCCTCAAACCCAGGCGTTAGCGATTTCCATAGTCCTGTGACCCCCATACTAAACAGCCCGGTTTGTGATGGAGAGATCCCAGAATTTGTGTGCAGGTTGTTCAGATCAAATTTCTCTCCGCTTCTCCAACTCTCCGAAGTAGGATATGCTTCCACACGACAACGGAGCAGCCCTAGAAGGTCTCGGGGATATGCGATAGAAGGTCCACCGCCTTGATAATAAATGCGATTATTTTTACCTGCCTCAACCTTAAAATTCGAGTTCCACCTCACAGGTGGTAGCACATTTGTAAAATGTCACTCCGATGCTACTTGGATGTTACTGTGAAGAATTTCCCTGTCACGTGGTTGCATTCTTCAAATAAATGGGGTAGGAAGACGATAAAATGGGACCAAAAGTAGGCTCATCTGGCAAACAGACTATTTTGCATTGATCCAAGGCAGATCCATAAGTTTTGAATTACTGCTACTGGCGGGCCACCACTTTATTGTTTGTTCCATCCATGTTACATTTTCCGACTTTTGAGCTCACGCAGTCTAGTTTAGTGGGGGGGCCATCACGTGCGCAGTTTTTAACCAAACAATCCATGGGTGACAATCAAGAAGAGCCAATTTACGTTGGACAGCTCCTTTGTGGAGGGTTCCAGGGCACCACTGTGACGCCGCAGGCATACCATCTAATAGTTGAACACCATGTATCGACCTTAATTTTGTCCAGGAAGAATTGTGAGTCAGTGCCCCAGCTCACCAAACTTATCAGGGATTTACAACACATCGCATATACGGAGGCCAACTACAAGTATCCGATCATGTTTGCCATTGACGAGGAAGGGGGGATGATGAACTCGGTGTTTGATCCTGAATGGTTGACGCAGTACCCGAGCGCCATGGGCTTGAGCGCAACCAATGACGGCGAGTTGATATACGAAATGTCCAAGGCTGTGGCCATGGAGTTGAAGCACATTGGTTTTCTGATCCTCTTGGGCCCAGTTCTTGATATTGTGACTAAGTTGTCGCATCAATTAGTGAGTGTTCGTAGTTTTGGGACAACGGTAGAGGATGTTGTAAAGTACGGTGCCTACTGCTGCAAAGGTTTCCAGGACGGCGGGTTGTTTACCATGGGTAAGCATTTCCCTGGAATTGGGAATGCCACAGTCGACTCGTTGCTTGAGTTGCCTATGATCAGTGATTCCTTGGAGCAAATCAAAAGCTTCAATGTTTTGCCGTTCCAAGAGTTGCTCAAGCAGGGGGTTTTGGACGGCATCAGTACGACTGGTTGTGGTGTTCCTACCATCAGTCCCGACGAGAACCACGCGTGCTTGTCGCCAATAGTGATCAACCAAGTTTTGCGTGGAGAAATCGGATTTGACGGCGTGGTGATCAGTGAGTGCTTGGAAATGGACGCCTTGCACCACTCCATCGGGTTGGGCCAGGGGGTTGTGTTGGCCATTTCTGCAGGCTGTGACTTGGTCATGGTGTGCCACGACTTGGCGTTGCAGAATGAGGCCATTGACTCCATGAAAAAGGCCGTAGCCAACGGCAACTTGGAGAAGGAATTGGTTTTCACAAGCATGAGAAGAATCGAAAGCCTACAAAAACGTCTTCCTCCTTGGCCAGAAGTGTTCCCAGACTCAGTCAACGTCAAATTGTTTAAGAACGAGCACCCTGACTTGTGGGAAAAGCACCAGAAACTCACGGAACTAGCATATAAGAAGTCAATCACCTTGGTCAGGGACTACAACAATACCTTACCAATCTCAAAGTACATCTCACCGCCAGTGCAAGGGAAACCCGCGGATAACATTTTATTACTTACCCCCTTGTTAAATCCAATCTACCCTAGTCGTCTCCACGACGGTATCTACACCGGAGAAGAAGTATTTCAGAAGTTTGGTGAGCTATTGTCTGACCATAAGATTAGCGAGACGAAACCATACAATGTTTTGCACACCACATACACCGCGAACGGGTTGACTGCACTTCATGAGTCCCTTATTGAGTCCTCAAAGGTGGTGATTGTCCTCACCTCGGAAGCAACAAGAAACATGTATCAGATAAGTATTGTCAAGTACGTTGCAGTGCTATGCGGGGCCAACCCTAATGCTTTGAATGGTACCGACACCTATTCCACATTGCAGAAGCCACTCATTATAGTTGCTACGTCGTCGCCTTACGACTTCTTTTACAACAAAAGCATAGGAAGTGCGTACCTCTGCTCGTACGACTACACAAACTACAGTTTGTCCAAGGTTGCGGATGTGTTAATGGGAGAATACGAAGCACAGGGGTGCATTCCAGGGGAGTCCAAGTTCATAAAGAGGAAAAGAACGTACGATATGATTGAGCCACTCAAGTCGAAGAATTCCACACCCAAAAGAAGGTGGTTGGTTGACGAGTTGGATTTGTCGAGAGACTGGACCGGTCTTGTCAAGTTATGGAAGAATAACGCAGATATACACGAGCCTGGGTTCCAAGGAGAGTGCTTTTTCCGCAAGATGTATGGCTTGTTGGCTTCGACTTCCAAGACACAGCAGCACTTTGTCGTGAGAAACTCGTCCATGAACATCATCTACGGCATGGTTCTCACGTGGGTGGACGAGCGCACTCCTGCAATGGCCGGCGGCGACGAAACGGTGCCTCGTGGGTCCATCATATACATATTGGTTGACAAGTCCAAGCGAAACCAGAGTATCGGAAACAACTTGCACGCAAGAGCCTTGCGGTACTTGTCGAAAGAAAGGTCGTGCTCCACGTTATCCTTAGGGAACTCATTCCCATTGTTCTTGTTCGACAACCCATTGAATAACAATAAGATTACCTCCTTCATGCACAGCGTGGGGTGGGAGCTCGACTGCAAACTCAAGAAGAAGCACGTGATGATCTTGAACAACTTGGACAACTGGCAGGTGCCCAAGAAGATCTTCCGTGAATTGATGATTGTGGGTGTGAGGTTTGACATCTGCAGTGATCCAGACAAGTTGTTCACCTTGATTGATAGATACACTGCGTCCAGCGACGACGATGCTGACGACGAGGACAAAGAGAGAATCAGGTGCTTGTACTTGGAAGCCACCAAATACTTGACCAACCTGGCGTCACACGGAACAAAAATAATCATTGCGTTGGAACCTACCAACCAAAGTGTGATTGGCTCCATAGTGCTCTTCACCAATAAGCTGCAGCTTTCAAAGTTTTTCCCTTTTATCGACGAGTGCTGGGCAGGATACAATAACCAAAGTTCCATTGAAGATGTGCCTTTGATAGGAGGCATCATCGGTCCGGTCATCGACCCTCTGTACCTGAACTTGACGGAAATATTTAAGTACGGATTGATCTGCAGTGGGATCACGTACCTCAAATCCAACTACAGTGACGGAGATATTCAAATGGACCAATGTGTGATGATCGGCGCCAATGGAGACAAAACGATAAACGGCGTTAAGGATATTGGGTTTGCTGAGTGGAAGACATATTACGATTACTTTGACAAGAAGCTCGAGGCAAGACCAAGCGTTGAGTAGTCAATAGGAGGTAAATGATAATAGTGTAATGATGGCTGGATATGAGATATGTATGTACAATAGCTACCTAATTATATGAGAAGTAATGATAGTTGTAGGTAGTGGTTTGAACATAAGGTATGTATTTACAGAATTTGACTTCGTGGAGATGTCGAGGAGATGAAATTGAGTCATGTACAGCAAATGGCTACCTACATATACGTAATGACAGGTAGAGGTCGGATAAAGAGATGAAAGGATAGCAGAGGTAAGTGATTGGCCGGATATGACATTGTTATTTGGTTGGCATTGCTGCTCTATGTGCCTTCTACGGGACGCAGGATCGGGTCACCAATTGCAAAAGTAGATTACATGTGAGCGAGTAAGGAAACTTCCGAGCGATTGCAACGCATATGCTCCTGCATACCTGAAGTAACGTCTGCAACGTCTGTAACGTCTGCAGGGGAATCTCATATCTACCGAATGTGCTTCTCCACCCACACAGCACCCCAAATAAGCTTTATTTACCCAGTTTGCCTAGCAACCAAGATAGTAGGCAGTTCAGGAGGTCAGGGGCAATTCGATCTACTTGGATGATTCACTATCGCTACACAATTCTTGGCTGAAGTGGTTGTTAACGGAGCTCGGTTGGTCGGACATGTTGCTAGCGCTGCACTGTGTGCAGTACACCAATGGACCCTTTGAGCCGTGGTGTTTTCAACACTAATATCTCATCGGAGCCATCCGTGCTCATATCTCGGATGTATTTGCAGCAGCGTGAGTCGAGACAAGTGCCGCAATAAATCAACTCACTAGTGGGCCGAGTTATAATACTGCTGGTGAAGAGTTCTCCACGAGTTCCGATCACATACAAGTGCACGGGGAATAAGCACCACCCCTCTCACTTCCATTTCAATCCCAACAATCGGAGCAGTGATCGGAGCAAGTCTGAAAACACGTAGAGATCGTCCACCCCAACAATACGTGAAGAGGCACAGGTCCTTCGCTACGTAATTATCCGATATACTCCTGCTGTCAAGGCTAAGGTCCGGGGAAGGCATCTTTCCGGGGCAGAAAAGTCCTGCACACAACACAATGTTTGGCTTTTCACTGGCAGTGTAAACAGTAAAGAGGAGAAGGGTGCAATAGGTCCAAGTTGGACGACCGCCTGGGGCAATTTCAAAGTGACGAGAGAAATCACATAGTCAAACTGCTGTTTCAGGGCGGGTGTCACTCCTATTTCTCGAGCTGTGTGTGTAGGCGACTTCTGAGCTAGTCTCTGCCTCGGCTCGAGATTGCAAAGTAACGCAAGAGCATAACCGCGCAAGAGCAAACATTTTGTGGGGGAGCGTTTTTAAAGCAAGCCGTGGGTTGAAGCAAAGGCAGAATACCGCAATGAAAAGTGGGCGGAGGACGCTGGAGCCAAGCAGACGCGTCATTCATCGAGGTATATCGTGTAGCCTAATGCCAAATTAAAATGCCTCAGCGCTTACGGGCATGCTATTGGCCCGTAATATCACACGCCTGTAATGTCACACTACTAGAAAAAGAAATCCCGGGGATCCGGGTCCCCGGCCGTGCGGGACTATGGACCTTGAAACGGCTTACGTAAACCCTGACTAACACGGAGATTTGCGGAACGCGATTTGCTGCTTCTGCCAATACCCATCGCTGGCCTGGATGCCGACCAGGAGAGACTAATTTCAGGCCTTTGAATGGTCTCCATCATAGCTGTACACGCGTCAAATGAAGTTATTTCCAGAAGAAACGGACACGATACCACTATTTGCCAGGGCAAAACTAGTGGGAATCGCCAAATGCTTGTTCCGAGATTTTCCATCAACCCCAGATTCTGAAAAGTAACTTGGCTTGCCTAATGTGGAGAATCCGTTCCCCCGGGACCCAACTCGTACTAACAGTTAAGAACATAAAGTTGGTATAAATACACCTGGAATCCCACCAGATATTCCTTCCTCATCAAACAAATATGACTCCTCCAAACGCAGTTGAATCAAGCATTAACTTTAACGGTCACCCAACCATCAGATCAACCCAAGATCCTTTGGTTAAGCAATTATCTTTGCAAGAAGATGTTCTCATCCGTCACAACGCCCCTCCTTCCACTTTGTATGAAGATGGTTTGTTGGAAAAGGGTACCACCATCTCTTCCACTGGTGCCTTGATGGCCTACTCTGGTAAGAAGACTGGTAGATCTCCAAAGGATAAGAGAATTGTCGACGAAGAAACCTCCTCCCAAAATATTTGGTGGGGTCCAGTCAACAAGCAAGTTGACGAATTAACCTGGAAGATTTCCAGATCGAGAGCTTTGGACTACTTGAGAACCAGAGAAAAGTTGTTCGTTGTCGATGCCTTTGCCGGTTGGGACCCAAGATACAGAATCAAGGTTAGAATTATCTGTGCCAGAGCCTACCATGCTTTGTTCATGACTAACATGTTGATCAGACCAACCAAGGAAGAATTGGACAACTTTGGTGAACCAGACTTCACCATCTACAACGCCGGTCAATTCCCAGCTAACGTTCACACCAAGGGTATGACCTCCTCCACATCTGTTGAAATCAACTTCAAGGATATGGAGATGATCATCTTGGGTACCGAATATGCCGGTGAAATGAAGAAGGGTATCTTCACTGTGATGTTCTACTTGATGCCAATCAAGCACCAAGTCTTGACCTTGCACTCATCTTGTAACCAAGGAGACAAGAACGGTGACGTTACTCTCTTCTTTGGTTTGTCTGGTACTGGTAAGACCACTCTTTCAGCTGATCCAAACAGAAAGTTGATTGGTGACGATGAACACTGTTGGTCCGACCAAGGTGTGTTCAACATTGAAGGTGGATGTTACGCCAAGTGTTTGGACTTGTCTCAAGAAAAGGAACCAGAAATTTTCAATTCTATCAAATTTGGTTCCATTTTGGAAAATGTTGTCTACGACCCATTGACCAAGATTGTTGACTACGAAGACTCTGCTATCACCGAAAACACCAGATGTGCATACCCAATTGACTTTATCCCATCTGCCAAGATTCCATGTTTGGCTGACACCCACCCAAGCAACATTATCTTGTTGACCTGTGATGCCTCCGGTGTCTTGCCTCCTGTTTCCAAGTTGACCAACGAACAAGTGATGTACCACTTTATCTCTGGTTACACCTCCAAGATGGCTGGTACCGAAGAAGGTGTCACTGAACCACAAGCTACTTTCTCTGCTTGTTTCGGTCAACCATTCTTGGTTTTGCACCCAATGAAGTACGCTAAGCAATTGAGTGACAAGATTTCCCAACACAATGCTCACGCCTGGTTGTTGAACACCGGTTGGGTTGGTGCTTCTGCCGCCAGAGGTGGTAAGAGATGTCCTTTGAAGTACACCAGAGCCATTTTGGATGCCATCCACTCTGGTGAATTGAACAAGGTCGAATACGAAACTTTTGGCACATTCAACTTGCACGTTCCAAAGTCCTGTCCTGGTGTTCCATCTGAAATTTTGAACCCAACCAACGCTTGGTCTGAAGGTACCGCCTCCTTCAACAAGGAAATCAAGTCCTTGGCTGGTAAGTTTGTTGAGAACTTCAAGAAGTACGCTGACCAAGCTACTACTGAAGTCCAAGCTGCTGGTCCAGTTGTTTAGTCATTATTTATTCAGTCATATAATATATATTAAGGTTTTGTATCTATGCTGTAGAAGAGATTGTCTAAAGCTGTTGTAATTACATGCAGACTATAACTGGGTGTAAGAAGCAGCCAGGAATCTGCCCGTGTTGGGAAGGCTAGAACAGAAAAAAATAAACCTCAAAGGTGGGGTGCACAACCTAATAATTTATCCGCTGGAAGTCTGGTAAATCCAATCTCCTTAATTACAAAAAGCATGTGGCAGCGGTGATGAGAATTCTAAATATAAAACAGAGACTCACAGAGGGCGATCTCGTCAATCTTTTCAGCCCTCTAAAGCGGGTACCACCTGCTATTACACAAAGCCAAGGGCCGTGCGAAAGTGCATTAACCACCAGTCCGGAAAAACACTTCTAGAGAACTCTGCTCAGGTTTTATTTTCTGTCCAGAGATTCCTAATCCCAGTTGCCGACAGGAAACTCCTATTTCACGACATCCCTGTCAAGAAAACTGGTTTTCAGACAAAAATAGTCTCCGAACCTTGCCAGATTGATACTCTGGTTGTAAGGCTGTACGATCAGGTGGTTACTTTTGTACCCCAATTCATTTGGTTCTTAACCTATTTTTCATGCTGTTCGCTGTAGTAATAACCAATCCCAACTAGCGCATTCTCAAATGGCATCATGCGGGGGAAATTGGAGGGGATTTGACCGAGCTTCTGCTTCTTTCGGTTAACAAATATGCTGCTGGGCGATCGCACAAATGTTAATTTTCACATTGCTTGCCGTCATCGAAACTTGACGTGGACGTGCTTCAACTCTATTTTGTAACTCTAAACCGCTTCTCTTGGAGCCAAAATTGTCAGACAAATTCTTGTGTTTAGGCGACCAAGAATCCGTAGCGATATCCCCTGTTCGACTATTTTTGCGGAATAATTAAAGTTGTCTCTGCGTCTATTGTTTCTAGATGTGTTAACATGCAACACAAAAAGCCTCCTTTTGCAAGATCAGAAGAAGTGCTTATTTTTAAAAGGAGACATTGACATGCCGTTTCTCGATTAGGCTGCCGATATGTGATCTGCAGTAACTCCTGGTGTATAAATACGGGCTGAAGTGCTCTGAAATTGTCACTGAGTACCCGCATCATGTTGTCTGTGACGCTGTTATTGATTTTAGCCTTTGCAATTTACTTTGCTTCCAAGAGAATTGCTGAATACAGATTGAGCAAAAAGCTTGGGGCCAAGCCTGCCTTGAATTACCTTAGCGATGGTGCCTTTGGTTTCAAACTTCTGAAGAAAATCAGACAGGCAGACTCAGAGGGTGCCATTATGGACATTTACCGGGCCAACTACAAGAGCGTTGAGCACCCCGAATGTAAGACCTTCCGCACAAGGTTGATGGGTTTGGACACAGTTCAAACGTACGACTCGGAAAACATCAAGGCCATCTTATCTACCCAGTTTGAGGACTTTTGCTTGGGGTTCAGAGGAAAGATGTTCCAAGACTTTCTTGGGCAGGGGATCTTCACCACCGATGCCGCATTCTGGAAACACTCGAGGTCTGTGTTGAGACCCCAGTTCTTGAGAGACAGAATTGTCCAGCTCCCTGCTCTTGAGGGCCACTTGCAAAAGTTCTTTACCCGTATCAAGGAGCACAAGGGCCAGAGGTTTGACGTCCAGGCATTGTTGCACAACTTGACTTTGGATAACGCGACCGAATTTCTTTTCGGTTCCTCTGTGAGCACTTTGGACGACCAAAAGCCAGAGCATTTGCTCACCGAGGAGGAGAAGATCAAGAGAGAATTTATGGACGCCTTTGACTACTGCCAAGGGTACTCGGCAAGGAGAGTTCTTCTCCAAGAATTCTACTGGTTGATGAACTCCAAGGAGTACCAGGAAAACACCGTCAAGGTCAAGAAGTTCTCGGACTTGTATGTAGAGAAGGCTCTTCAGATGTCGGAGGAAGAATTGAACAAGAGAAACGAAAAATCTTACACCTTCTTGTATGAGTTGGCCTTGAACAGTAAGGACAAGGAGTTTATTAGAAACCAGTTGCTCCACATCTTGCTCGCTGGTAGAGACACCACTGCCGGGGCCATGTCGTTTGCTATCGTTGAGATGTCGAGGAACCCTGATATCGCCAACAAGCTCAGAGAAGAAATCTTTGCTGCGTTTGGTGATGGCAGTACTGTGGATGTGGAGTCCATCACCTTTGAGTCCTTGAAGAGATTGAACTACACCAAGGCCTTCTTGAACGAGGTCTTGAGGTTGTACCCTGTTGTTCCAAAGAACGCCAGAAGAACCGCAAAGGACACTACCTTGCCAAGAGGTGGTGGCCCTGACGGCAAGTCTCCAATTTTCATCAAGAAAAACCTGAATGTCATGTACTCGGTGTGGGTCATGCACAGAGACAAGGACATCTACGGAGACGACGCTGAGGAATTCAGACCAGAGAGGTGGTTTGAAGACAGACTTAAGCAAATTGGCTGGAACTACTTGCCTTTCAATGGTGGTCCTCGTATCTGTATCGGACAGCAGTTTGCCCTTATCTCTCTTACTTACATGTTGGTGAGAATCCTCCAAACTTTCAAGCACATTGAGGGCATTAGCAAGGGCCAAGATTTGCGTCACGAAGTTCACTTGACCATGAAGGTCAAAGGCGGTGTCAACGTGTCTATGTATTAAGACAGCTCCCTCATGTTGGACAGTCAGCATGTACCACGTTTGGAAGTTGACCACAGAAATACGCTGCAGTACACTTTTCAAGTTGAATCGGCCGTCAATCGTGCCGATTCTTCTTGACCACGACGTTCAGGGCAACGCCATCATGTCTGGTTGTTCAAAACACGGACCGTCTAGGTAGGACGTGGTATCCCTCCACACGTGCAATTGTCCCATCCCATCAGCGCTGGCATGCTGAGCACATGCCTGATTTGCCTAACTTTAGTTATACCTCCCTGGTGAAGGTATATATCAATCATTATATTCTAGTATGCATGTCCCCCAATGTTACATCACAACCACTGTGATTGTAATAATGTAGCCTCCGCTTGCAACATCCAGCAATCATATGCGATTGCGTTCATAACTAATTAATTTCAATACCCTAAGAAAAATTTGGATTTTTGACGTGCCCGGTGACAGGTAGTAGGGCCCCCGCAACTTGGTCTTAGTAGGCGAGCGGCTCAGTGTACCGTAAGGGGGTGACCCGTTTAGAATTTTGTTCCTAGCCCTTGCCAATCGTAGATATTCGACTCTGCGCTGGTGCAAATCCGTGGCCAGAGGTGTCGCGGAACTGCTGCAACGAGTTTGACACACTGAGATCGGTGCAGAGAGCCAGATATCCGCGGTTCGGGAGGCTTATCAGTGACCCGATGGACGTAGGGGTGAACCTAGAATGGGGCCCGACGTAGAAACCTCCTTCCCAAAGTAGTAATTTAAGGCAGGGTTCAAGGTATAGAAAATTGAGCCATACGGCCAAAGGACTCGCTTCACGCTCCTTTTCGAGTTGCGAGAGCATTATTTCGTTCCAAATAGTGCAGTGATAGCCGAAATTTACGGAATTCCTTATCTCCAAGTACTGATTGACATATGACGAGTGGCTGCAAATGGTTACAGCCCATCACAAGACCCAGTGCTCCAGGCGATGCAACATCAAACGCTTCCAAGAACCTAATCTGGGTACACTCTGAGACACCCCCACAGCAGGTTCCTTATCAACCTTGTACATGCTCCCCACACTGTGCACCGTATATAATTGCAATGGATCATGGGTGTTTTTGCTGCTCTCCAATACTCCAGGTGCAACATGAGTACTGAAAAAGCGCACCCAGTCACTTCTATTCAATCCTTGCAGGAGCTTGAGGATCACGAGGTGGATCTTAGGGCTTTACAGTCCAATCCACTCTCTATTGACGGAGTTGGAACTTCCTTGACTTCTCAGCAAAAGCATTTGATTTTGCAGAGATTGAACTTGGGAGGGTTGTTGTCCTTGGAGGACTTACCACCACACGCGACCTTCATGATCGAGAAAATCGAAGCCATGGAAATCTCAGAGGCAGTCAAGCTTCTTAATCCGATTATCGAAGAGTACGCTGGTGATATCAATGTTCCGTCGCAGGACTTTGATCTCTTGGAAAGGTTAGCAGCCGCGCGCCCTCTGGTGGTTGACGAGAATCCACTGCACTACTCCAGCACCATGAAAAATGGCGATGAAAAGTACACCACCACCATCGAAGAAACCTCCGACATTTCCTTTGATTCGTCTCACTTGGAAACAGGGAACAGGTCCTACTTGAACATCACCGATTGGGACCTCCAGGTGCGCATGGAAGTGTGTTTGATTGTGTATTGGTCGCCGTACCCAGAAGTGAGATCCATTTGCGACCCTTTCGATGACCCTGCTATTCCTTGCGAGACCATCAGAGTGTACATAATTGGGATTGTCTGGACTATCCTCGGAACGTTTGTCAACCAATTCTTCTCGCAAAGACGGCCTGCGATCAGCTTGGGCTCGGCAGTGGTCCAGATCTTGATCTACCCATGCGGCACCTTCCTTGCGTGGGTTTTGCCCAAGAAGACGATCAGAGTGTGGAAGTTTGCATTAGACTTGAACCCCGGCCCTTGGAGCTTCAAAGAGCAAATGTTGACCACCATCTTCTACGACGTTTCGGGACCGCCATACGTCTCGTTGAACATCCACACACAAAAAATGAAGGAATTCTACGGAAACGATTGGGTGGACTACGGGTACCAAATTCTCTTGATCTTGTCCAACAACTTTATGGGGTTTGGATTGGCTGGGATCATGAGAAAGATTGCCATCTACCCTGTGCAGGCCATGTGGCCCACCTTGTTGCCCGACTTGGCTCTTAACAGAACCTTGACCGTGCCGGAAAAGAAGGTCAAGATCAATGGCTGGTCCATCTCCAGATACTACTTCTTCTTTATCGTGTCCATTGCTTCGTTCCTCTACTTCTGGCTTCCAAACTACTTGTTCACGGCCTTGTCCACATTCAACTGGATCACTTGGATCAAGCCAGACAACTTCAACTTGGCCGTGATCACCGGGTTCCAGTCCGGATTAGGTCTTAACCCACTTCCTTCGTTCGATTGGAACATCATCTTGTTCAACAACCCATTTGCCATGCCGTTTTACTCGCAAGTAAGCCAGTACTTGGGGACTGTGATTGGTTTCTTTGTGATCATCGGAGTGTACTACTCCAATAGCAGCTGGACCGCTTACTTGCCTCCAAACAACCCCACAATCTTCAACAATGTGGGCGAGCCTTACCTGGTGAGGGATGTGGTCAACTCCAAAAGTTTGTTTGACAACGACAAGTACCAGCAAGTGGGGCCACCGTTCTACACAGCAGCTCAGTTAGTCAACTACGGTGGGTACTTTGCAATGTATCCGTTTAGTATCATTTTCGAGGTTGGCACCCACTTTAAGACAATCAAGCACTCGTTCAAGTCGCTCTGGAAGTCCTTCAGACACATGAACTCGTCGTCTTTCGAGGGCTTCGAGGACCCTCACTGTGTGATGATGAGACGCTACCCAGAGGTACCAGAGTGGGTGTTTGTGTTGATCTTGGTCATCTCAATTGTGCTTTCCATTCTCTGTTTTGAGCTCTACCCCACAGACACACCTGTGTGGTCTATTTTCTTCGCATTGGCTGCAAATTTGATTTTTTTGGTTCCAGTTTCCGTCATGTTCTCGATCACCGGGTACTCTTTCTCGCTTAATGTGTTGATGGAGTTGGTCATTGGTTATGCAGTGCCAGGGAACGGGATTGCCATGTCCTTGGTCAAGGCTATTGGTACCGATATCGATGGACAGGCGTACAACTATATCACCGATCAAAAGATGGCGCACTACTTGAAAATTGCACCCAGAGGATTGTTCCGTGTGCAGATGTTGTCAGTTCTCATTTCGTCGTTCGTGGCCATGGGGGTCATGAACTTCCAGATGGACTCGATCAAGGACTACTGCACACCACACCAGGCACAGAAGTTCAGCTGTCCAAATGCGACCGGGTTCTACAGTGCTTCTGTGATCTGGGGGGTCATTGGACCAAAGAAAGTTTTCAGTGGCCTTTACCCAATGTTGAAGTGGTCTTTCTTAATCGGTGCCGGTGCTGCTGTTGTGTGTCTCTTGGTCAAGTTCTATGGACCAAGAAAGTACGTCAGGTACTTCCAGCCTACCTTGATTCTCGGTGGCATTGTGGTCTACTCCCCATACAACTTGTCGTACTATACCATGGGTCTCTACTTCTCCATTTTGTCCATGTACTATTTGAAGAACTACTACTCTGCATGGTGGGAAAAGTACAACTATATCTTCCTGAGTGGGCTCAATGCAGGGATTGCTTTTGGGGGCCTCATTATCTTCTTTGCGGTGCAGTATCACCCCAAGGACGTGAGCTGGTGGGGAAACAATGTCAACAACTTGGGCGTGGACGGAGGAGCTGGCAGAACCAGCTTGAAGAACGCTACGGTCGATGCTCCTGGAGGGTATTTTGGACCAAGGGCCGGTCACTTCCCGTGATGGGGTGCATCGCGGTGCACTCATCCAAATGGTGTCGCTTGCGAAACAAGCATCCAGTGGTCTCGCTTGGGACGCAACCATACAACTGGTCTCGCCTGGGAAACCACCACTTCGCCAATGTCGAGCTTTCTATACCACCCGTAGTTTGTGTTTTACTTTATGACGAAGATCTTGCGTTTACTAATTTTGGTAGGACACTCGCGGAGTGGCTCGGGAGAACCTTGCTGGATTAGCCCTAGCCTGCGCTAACAACTCAAATTTAACCCCCCGCTAACATAGGATCGTTTCATCCAATAATGGTGGACTCCCCTCCCAGATATATAAAAAATTTCCGTGCACAGAGAGATTTCGTAATTGATATTCGTATTTAGCCCCAAGTAATTTCGTATTTTAGTTGAGATGAAAATCTCATAATGCAGAGTGCAGAAAAATGCCAATCTCAGTAGCTAACGCTGCATTGGTAAAACGTTCCGATACGACAGATTAGACTTCTTACGATGCAGACCGGACGTCTAGAACTGCTACTGGGAAGTCATTCGAGTCGTGTGCCTGCAGCCAGGCACCTGATCTTGCAGGCACCTGATCTGCTCTGTCTGGCTACTGAAGGAACCGAAGTACAAAGTCTCTTGCGGAGGTAGCGGAGAGACAAGAGAGAACAAAGGCCCCCTGAACACAAGCACAAAACCACCCCAAGCATCTCGTATCTGAGTGCATATTCCTGAAATGCTGCTAAGCCAAGCACTGTAGCATACGAAGTCATTGTACTCAGAGTTGCCTATTAGGAGACGCAACGGTGCGGAATTTTTCGTATGGGGAATAAGGAGGAATTCCACGCCAGCAAACGGGCATCCCAAAAGGGAAACCCCCAATTTGGCTGCCAAGCTGCGCAGCAGCAATCGCATCAGCCGCTACGACAAAACGCAGCGACACCCTCGAGCGACATCACCACGCCAGACGCGCTCTCGTAGCTACAAGCTTCGCGAGCAGCCACGCGAGCAGCCACGCGAGCAGCCAGAGAGCAAGTTGCTTGGAGTTGCTCCCACCCCCGCCACGATGGCATCACAGGTACTCTCCTAGGCTTTTTTTATCCGGCATCCTTCAAATAAGCTTTTCAGATTTCAGGGTATCTTCCGACCATCCGTTCTGGTGTTATATCCTCTCTGGGAAAAGGCTGCATATTTTGCGATCACATGCCAAAAAATGCTCTACCTGCAAAGACGGCCTGGGACGCGTTCTCGGCAGAAGATGACTGGGGAGTAAGGTCTTCGTATATCCAGCCCCACCTTTGCAGGCTTTTCGCTTGCAATTACTTGCTGCTGTCGAGGTTTGTCAGTTGTCCCCATTTCCCAACTTTAAAAAGCGATTTTGTGTTTGCCAAACTCACTTCTTGAGAGTTCCCCAAAAAAAATTCCGGTACAGCATAGAGATAGCCTGGCTGACCAACGTGCGTTTAACGCTCCAAGAACGTCCTACAAGCGCATGGTTATCGCTATGGACCGGCTCTAAATAGGTAGCACCCCGCGCCCCTTGCTACCTATTGTACGAACGGTTAGGCAACCGAATTCTCTCCTCCATTGCTTGGAATAGCCCATCTTACATGAGGTGACTTGTGCCGCACACTATTTCAGTGAGAAAAATAACTTTGACAGTGGAAATTATCCGATCGTAATTCCTATTGGTATATAAATGGCGGCTATTCTTGAGGCTGTTTTTTTAAATCTAACCACCCTATGATTGAGCAACTTGTGAGATTGGAGGTCGTTCTTGCGGTCCTCGTGCTCACATATGTTTTCAAGAGGTATGCCCACCACAGGTTGACACAGAAGTTGGGTGCCAAGGCGCCGTTGAATGTGGAAAACGATGGTGCCTTTGGCTTCAACGTAGCAAAGAGAATGGCCAAAGCCAGCAAGGAGGGAACCACCATGAAGGTGTTTGAGGAGCGGTACGCTGCATTGGACCACCCTGAGTGTCCCACCTTTAAGTGCAAAGTGATGGGTTTGGACGTTTTCCAGACCCACGACCCGGAAAACTTGAAGGCCATCTTGGCCACGCAGTTTGATGATTTCTGCATGGGCTTGAGAAACAAGATGTTTTTCGACTTTATCGGCAACGGTATCTTCACCACTGATGGTGATGCCTGGAAGCATTCGAGAGCCTTGTTGCGTCCCCTGTTTTTAAGAGAAAGAATAAACCAGCTCCACAGCTTGGAAAGACACCTCCAAAAGTTTTTAGGTCATGTCAGGGCAGCCAAGGGCGAGAAGTTTGACGTCCAGGAGTTGATCAAGAAGCTCGCTTTGGATTCCTCCACCGAGTTTTTGTTCAGCGCTCCCGTCGGCGCCTTGGACGAAAAGAAGACTGAGAACCTCACAGCCAGAGACTCGATCAAGCAACAGTTTCCTCCATCCTTTGACTTTGCCCAGGCTTACATCACCAAGAGGTTTATCGCCCAAAAGTTGTGGTGGCTCTACAACTCGAAGGAATACCAGGGCCACTGTGAGAATGTCACCAAGTTTGCGGAATCTTATGTCCAAGACGCGCTTGAATTGTCTGACGAAGAATTAGAAAAGAAGTCCCAGGACAGCTATGTTTTCCTTTTTGAATTAGCCAAGAAAACCAGGGACCCTGCAGTCATTAGAGATCAGCTCTTGAACATCTTTATCGCCTCCAGAGACACCACTGCAGGCTTGATTACAATCGCTCTTTTGGAGTTGGCTCGCAGACCACAAGTGTTGAGCAAGTTGAGAAAAGAGATTATTACCAAATTTGGAAAGAATGATGTTTCCTCCATCTCATTCGAGTCCTTGAAGAGATGTGAATACTTGAAGGCCTTTGTGAACGAGATCTTGAGACTCCACCCTGTAGTTCCAAAGAACGCCAAGGCCGCAGCCAGAGACACAACCTTGCCGCGTGGAGGTGGGCCCGACGGACAGTCTCCGATTTTGATCAGAAAGGGACAAAATATCATCTATTCTGTTTACTGTATGCATAGAGACGAGAAGAATTTCGGAAAGGACGCAAAGGAGTTCAGACCTGAAAGATGGTTTGAAGACACATGCAAACAAATCACTTGGCAGTACTTGCCTTTCAGTGGAGGGCCCCGTGTCTGCTTGGGCCAGCAGTTTGCTCTTACCACAGCATATTATCTCTTGGTTAGGTTGTTGCAAAACTTTGACCACATCGAGGGGATAACTTTGAAGGACGAAATAAAATTTGACGCCCATTTGACTATGCTGGTTCATGACGGGTTGTATGTATCTATTTATTAATGGGAAGGTCTTCATTGGGGATATCGTAGCTGTAGCGTACCATCTTTTTAAGAGAAACCGAAAAGGCTGCAAATTTGTCGTTTCTCATGATAAGGGTCCAGCAGGCTGCATGTTTCGGAGGTAAGCGACAGCCGAAAAGTCACTGCAGACATCTTTGGACCTAGTTCATAAACATCTCTAGATGTACTCGCAAGTGCTATATCTACTGGCAGTTTCGTACAGCCACTAGCTCGAGCCCTGTTCGAGCAACCCCACTTAGTCGGATCAATGCTAATGCGATTTTTAGTCGCGCACAGGGCCATTGACACAGCTGCCCACAGCTGCCTCATGTATTGCCCATTACACTCTAGCCAGGACTAACCGGCTAGCTTCCGAAGGTCGCCGGCAGCATAAATTATATGTTCACCCTGATAAAAGTACCAAGACGTACCAAGGGGTACCTGAGCCACAGAATAATAACCCACAAGACAGGAAAGCACCCTATACGGAAGAGCAGGTCTGAGTACCCGAATTAGTCTTGGAAGTGAGGGAGATATAATGAGACATGACAATGTCATGACATGACTCTCAGGACTCCCCGTAGTATGAGAAAATCTAGACTTTTTGTCATAAAACGTGGAAAGTGTGCTGTTGTGCTCAGACCGAGCAAAATACTTCATAAGCAAGTGATATGCCTCATTTGCTTGAAGCCGCAGAGAAGGTCGGACTTAGACGTGGTGCAAAGCAGAACCTGTTTGATAGGTAGACCGCAGAATTGAGGCAGGACAGGCGGCTCTTGCCGATTTACCAATACTGTGTTACTGAAATGAAAGTGCAGTCTCTCGTAAAATAATGTGCGAAAACATTGAGAGTACTGTCTTGTTTGCAAGCGCAGCTCCACTGCAATCATTCAGCTGAGGAGCAAAAGCTCCAATATAGAGACTCGAGTAGGGTCTATTTGTGATGAAAGTGCCAATGGCTTGTTTGGACGGGGATTGTCCACATACCCACCTCCCCTTATTGTTTCGGAATTAAAAGGAATTAACGTTGAGTTCCGCATCCAAGCACAGGGAAAAGCTCCGACGGCAGAGCTATGCACTTCGTGCACAGTCCCAACCTGCACAAAGCACAGAGAAGTCTATGGGGAGACGGCGAAATAAACGGAAATCAATCGAATATTCTGGTGAGAGCAACACCAGGAGCCTCCACCTACCCTACCGAGGTACACCACCGTCTCCTCTTTCTAACCCCAACATTTTATCTTGCACAAAAGACGATTTTCTGCTGACGAGAAACAGCAGGGTCCAATACGCTCACAAAAGAGAGCCGCGTAGAGGCTGACCTGCTGTATTCAGCTTAGCGCGACAGTGTGGCCGCTAGTAGCTCAAAGCCAGCGACAACCCTAAGTGGAATGAGCCAATAATAGCTTGTAAATTACCCAAACATGGACAGACGCTCGCTCTCTTCTATATTTATCGGAGTCCAGTAATTTTAGGCCGACATACATTCTAAATCCGCAGAACAGTGTTTTCGCAAGAATCTCCGAAGCTCCGAACTCGTATGCAAACATTACCGTAAGATAATGCAAACTTCTCATAAAAGACGCGGTAGAGATATAGAAGTCAGTACGGATTTGCTAGGATCAATCCGATGGCAGACCAGGGTCTTGTACTGTGTTCCATTGGCCCTTCGCACTTTCGGAGCTAAGTCCGGTCACTGCGTCAACCTATCACTTGTGCAGCCAATTAGACTGACGAAAGATAATCGGGGCGACCGGTCTTAGAGGTGCTAACTATGAAGCAGTGCTTACTCCAGAGAAAACGCAAACACAAAATTTGGGCGGGAGGCACATGAATCCAAGTTTCACCGATCCTGCTCTCCCTCACCCTACTATGTCCTGGAGCTCGCTCCACCGGGTACCTGTCGCACCGTACATACAAACCGTTGAAGAGACGGTATCCACGATTACGCGGGTGCGGCCCCTGGTTGTACCTTCACAGGCCAAATGTTGCTGGACTGTTATCTACGTTGTGTTACCTCTTTTGTACCCCACACCGTGCTGCCGGTGCCTTAACCGTACTGTCACACATCAAACCTACACTCTAAACTACTCCAAACTGACCCCACGCCAAAAAAATAAAAGGTTGGAAGGAGGTTGCTCAATGTGTGGGTGTACTTAGTAATAACAAGAATAAGGTAGAGCCCGATAAATCATGACTTTGTAACCATCCTTAAGAATAGAGTTCGAACGGCCTGGAAAATTCTCTTACCAGCAAGGACCAATTCACATGCTGTTTGTTGAGCAAGAATCTGGGGAAAGACGGCAACCAAACAGAAGCATGAACAGAACGAGCTAGAGTGTGCAAGAGTGTGTGTACTGGTCTCAACAAGCAAAGGAACCACCTAACCTCGGGCTCTCATTCCCCCCCTTTTAGCACGAAACATGGGGTCACTGTGCCCACTACCATACAGTTCTGAGAGGATTGCCTAAAGCAAATGGGACTCCCCTCATAGTACCTTCCTAATTGGGTAATCCCGGCACATGCATAAATTCGACACACAATTACTAGGGCCGTCATTTACCATGTGAAGAAAGTGACATAGAGATGAAAGTCGCAAAGGAAAGTTCCTTAGAGCCTTACTAAAGCCGATATAAATAGTCCGATCCAAGCCCACATAATTTGATTTTTCGGAGTTTTTTTCATATTGATATAATATTTTCTTTATCATGTCAATTATTCAAAGTATACTAGACAAGGCCTTTGGGGGATGGGTTCCGTTGCTCATTAGTTTTGTCGTCTTCTACCTTGTATTTGATGCAGCATATACTGTGTATCTTAGAAAGAAGCTTGGTGCTTCAAGGTTGCTTCACGCTTTTGATGATCACCGCTGGGGGTTCGAAAACTACAAGACCTTGATGAAAAAGAAGGATGAAGGTACAGTACTCTACTTCACCAACGAGAAGTATGCAGATATTGGTGAGGGCGTCAGAACCGTCTACTTTTATTTGGTTGGTAAAACTGTCATTAACACCAAGGACCCAGAAAATGTCAAGGCTCTCTTGGCTACCCAGTTCAACGATTTCTCTCTCGGTTTCAGACATGGGCAGTTCTACCCATTGTTGGGTGACGGTATTTTCACTTTGGATGGTGAGGGCTGGAAGCACTCCAGAGCTATGTTGAGACCCCAGTTTGCCAGAGAGCAAATTGGCCACGTTAACATGTTGGAGCCACACTTGCAGATGCTTGCTAGACACATTGCCAAGGCCAAGGGTGAAGTTTTTGACATCCAGGAATTATTTTTCAGATTGACTGTTGACTATGCCACTGAGTTTTTGTTTGACCAGACCATCGGATCTTTGGATGACGGCACTGTTAAACCAGTCTACACTAAGTCTATTGCTTACGACGGTAAGGCCAACTTTAACGACTCGTTCAACTTTTCTCAGAATTACTTGGCTTTGAGAGCCATTTTGCAGCAATTCTATGGTCTCCGTAACTCCAAGGCTTTCCAAGAATCCAACAAGATTGTCCACAAATTTGCTGACACCTACGTCAACTACGCCCTCGGTTTGACTGAATCTGAATTGGAAGAAAAGTCCAAGGGTGGATACGTTTTCTTGTACGAATTGGCCAAGCAAACTAGAAACCCAAAGGTCATCAGAGACCAATTGTTGAACATTTTGTTGGCTGGTAGAGATACAACTGCAGGTTTGTTGTCCTTTGCCTACATGGAGTTGGCCAGAAACCCAGAAATTGTTCAAAAGTTGAAGGATGAGATCTACGAAAGATACGGATCTGGTGACGACTCTCGTGTCGATGAAATCACCTTTGAATCACTTAAGAAGATGGAGTACTTGAAGGCTTTCGTCAGTGAAACCTTGAGAATGTACCCATCTGTTCCATCCAACTTCAGAGTTGCTACTAAGGACACCACCTTGCCAAGAGGTGGTGGTCCAGATGGTACGCAACCTATTTTGGTGAGAAAGGGCCAAAACGTCTTCTACTCTGTCTTCTCTACCCACAGAGACCCAGATTTCTACGGAAAGGACGCTCTGGAATTCAGACCAGAAAGATGGTTCGAGGAACTGACCAAGAAGTTAGGCTGGGCATATTTGCCATTCAATGGTGGTCCTCGTATTTGCTTGGGTCAACAATTTGCATTAACTGAAGTTTCTTATGTCATTGTTAGATTGTTGCAATTATTTCCAAACATTACTGATCATGGTAAGCAGGTATACCCTCCAAACATTACAAGTGATTTGACTGCCTGTGTCATGGGTGGGGTTAATGTTTCTGTGTATTAGGTATGAATAATGAATGATTATTGGGAAGGTTACTCAACACGTACTAAGCGATCTTGTAGATGAACTATTGTGGGTCTTCAGTGTCCAGAACAGCTGTCTTGTTGCGCTACTCTGTATGACGCTCTGTGGCCGCGCATGCGCATGTATATAGCGCATTAGCAGACACAAACAACAACTTTTACGCAAGTGCCGAAGGTTACGAAGTAGTGTTCCTTACTTCTTGCTGGGACAGTGAAGGGTGGTTCTCAGAAGGCAACCTGAAATATAGTAGATTACCGCAGGAATATCGGTATGGAACCGCAAAGCATAAATGTGCAAGGGTTATGTATGGGGTGTTGAAGTCCATTGCCCCCACAGGGCATCTATAAAAGTGGACCATGTCGAGCAAATAATGCAGGGCAAACTGAGCAAATTATTGGTTAGAGTTTCAAGGGTTGGGCAGCGTCTGAGTTCATCTGGGGAGATTGCGGAACATATTCCGTCAACAGCTTGGCCACTATTACACCCTCATAGTACAAAGACTGTTGTGTCTTGTGACGCTTCCGTCTATTTGAAAATCATGTGATTGCGTACGTCATACTTAAATCTTAAGTAATAGCGTAGAATGTTTCAGTATTCAGTCTAAGTCTCACATGTCTTACTCAGATCGTCAATGTCTGCAAAAAAAGAGAGACAGCTAACTTCAGTTTGAAAGAACAGCGCAAATGCATGCGATATTACTCCCTAAAACAGAAAACATGTTACAGCTCCTAATGTAAATTTGTTTTCCTGTGCTGCTTGCCGAACCGAATGCATCGTCACAAAGTGCATGCAAGCTGTAGACATGTTTCAGCATCCACCATTAGACTATCCCCAGCAAACTTTGGCGCAGATAAAGAAAAGATCAACTGCTTTTCCCCACAAACAAGTGCATGGAGCGTACTACAGCGCAAGAGCAATGATTAGGCGTATATTTTGGGAGTGTTGCATCTTTCAATTTGAGGAGCAGTTCCTCGTACATCTGCACAATCTTTCCCTTCTCAGTATGGATTACACGAATCTAAAAATTCTGCACTCTTACAAGGCACAAGTCAAGACTGACACCATTCGTCTCTACATATTCGAATTATTATTTTCCTGTCTGAAGTATTCCCACAATGACACTTTCTGTAGACTCCTAAACAATAACTCCCCACCTTGTTTTTCAGTTTGTGTAGCGTTAATGGCTGCGAAAAAATTAAAGCCACCTTCAGAAGTGAAAACCCAACTGTCAAACTTCCACGCACCCCAGACACAACTCCGAGTGTCATACGGGGTATCTGCTATGCAGAGAAGGAAACACAAGTGTGTACAACTACAGCCGAGTTCATCTGTACAATCCAGTGTTCCGAAATATACTACAAGTTAAAGATAAAATACAATGCATATGCTAATCAGCGTCCTTCCTATTGTCTCTTAACCACAGGAGAGTATTCTTCACGAACTCACACATGTCTTCATGATTGACATCTTTGAAGTGGTCAAACTTCATGGATTTAATGCATAATGCTTCATGCATATCCTTCCACCTTTGCAATTCAAAGTCCACCTTTACAGTTTTGGAGCCGACATTCTTCTTAAAGGTGAATCCAGAGTACATTCTGTACTTCATTCTCTTGTTGTCTTTGTCATTGAATTCATCACTTCCCATAAAGCCCTTTGGGTCTAACTTCGGGAAGTTGCAGTGGAGGGCGAATATTGGAATGTCGTTATCCCCACCAAACACAGATCCGTGGTATTTCTCTAGTACCTCCATCTGTTCGTCTACCGATTTTGATTTTAACTCCTCATTGTTTATAATCTTGTCGAGGAATGTCTGGTGGTCCATTATTGGATTTTTCTGTCCCATGGCCACACCATGGAAACCACCGTCATCACGGGAAAATCCCAAAGTCTTGATGTGAGACTTGACTTGGTAATATGGTTCTCTAGTGATCTCTGCGGCAGTAACGAAAGTGTCCTTGTCACCTTCACCAGGGGCCCCTAAAGATAACAATCTATAGTATTGGTCAGGACCAAAAACGTTATAATAAAGAGATAAGAGGATAGTCTTTGCGTGGTTCTCCTTATTGATAACAAACTGGCCAGATTCGGTAGAGTAGTCTGGGATGGCACCCTCAAAGTCATGGTATGGGACCTCCTCTTGCGATCCAATGTCGTCTGGGTGCTGTTTGTGCAAGGGGAATTTTCCGTACCTGAGACGGTTCTTGTTGCTCACCTCAATTCCTGCGACTTCGTAGAAGTAAGGTGAGGTGGTACGCTTCCAGTAGTCTGGCCATGTGATCATTCCGTACTTATTGTACAAGTTGCTGGCAAACATGTCGTCTGGGTTGGCAAGAACAACATTATCGGAATCCAACAACAAGATATTTTGGAAGGTGGATGTAATGATGGCCAAGGACTTGAACTGGTATGACTTGAAACCCAAGGACCAGTCCCTAGCCACGGTTTTGCCCAACGCATCAGGGATAACCACACAACTAGCGTTTAAAGCCGGTAATATGCTGTGACAGTAGTGGTACTCATTCTCCAAAGTGGAGTAGTTGGGTATAATGACTTGCACAGGCAATTTCGAGCCTGTAGATCTGAGACCTAAAATTGAAACGTAGGTCAACCATGAAAACTTTCCTCCCCCAATGAAAACGATCCCCGTCGATCCTTTGACGTACGCGGGCTCCATGGTGTCTGGTATCATCAGAAGCAACTGCTTGTGGGATTTTTTCATGTTATTAAGCTGCTTGTCGGAGACTTCCACCACGTACTCTAGTTTTTCCTTTGTTTCCACGTTGGTCTTGATGCGGCCCTCCTCCGGCCTGTACTTGATCAGGTCCTCTATCACTGTGGTCTTGCATTTCTCTAGAACGTCAAAGATATGGTTCCAGTACTCGTGAGAATCGTGTGTGTGGTGCTGGCCAAGAATCACTGGGTGTGACAACCCCTTGTTCGTATTTTCGAAGTGCTGTCCTCGGGATAAGATCGTAAAAAGAAGAAGAAGGCCCACTGCGCCTGCCGCAGCCACGACTATCTTCCGATGTATCCTCAGAATCGGCAACATCTTTGCTGAACCAGTTCCAAGTCGTATGCTTTTATTTGGATTACAACGCACAATATTATGTATATTTATAAATGTTTCGAGCCTTGCCGTGCCTATGAGCATAAAGTGAGTGTAGAGAAGAGTTACTTTTTTATTTTTTGGGCTACCATATACTGATATCTTATTTTTTTTTTGTGCTTCCAACGCGCCTCTTCTGTGACGGTGTGTGCGTAATAATCTCTAGAATAATATCGACGAATTAGAAATTAGAATACGAGCTACTGAATGGAAGGCCTGAGAACATAACCAAAATGGCAAACCAAAGAGAGTGAGTTTAGTTCCACTCTAGGTAGACACGCGTCGTGCTCAGCTTTGGTGGGAGAAACTACGAACCAGTGCTTTCATACGCAATCCAGACAAGGATGATCTGCTCTGCGCTGTTGGTGTATGCGTCTTTGTACCCGGAAAAGATAGAATTTCCGGATTTTTCCTTAGGTGATTTTTGACACAGACATTTTCCTTCCCATGGAAGCGCACGCAGACGTACGCAGCGCCCAAACCGATTAAGCTTCGGGGAGTAACAGGCCTTAATGTGTAGGTTTTGGCCATTTGGAGTGCTCTCCGTACGACCTTTGGTCCGTTTGAGGGCTCCGGCCGGCCACCTCAGGGGTCCGTGAAGAGGGGGAGAGTTGTGTCTTACAAACGTACATACGTTAAGCATATTTGCGTCGAACAGCCGTAACTGGTTTCACAAACTTATTGTTTATCCACATGCGAGCAAATTCTACAGATATTTGACATGCTCAAGTTTCCATTGGACACCACACGCAACTATTTTTTTGGGGCCGCTGTTGTGAACTTTGAACGTCAAATATCGCTTCTATTCTGAACCCGGACTGCCAGTATGGCGAACCCTGGTGGCTTATTCCGATTTGGCGCAAGTGCACCCTCTAACAGGTCCTCTGTGCAAGTTTCGTCGGTGTAGAGTGTCTTGCGGCATCTTGCTAGTGGATCTACCTTCAATAAATAGAATCTGGTCATTTGGCTGCTCCTCAATGCTGTGCACTATCGGTCGAGAAGCGTTGTACCAAAAGGTTGACGAGCGGTGATCTTTTTGTGAACTCTATTAAAAAATTGCAGTTCAACGATCCCAAATTCCACACAGGCAACTGTTGATCCAATGCCCCCAGAATGTAGATCCCTACTCAGCGCATCTTATTATGCGGATACTGCCCTCGTCGTGGGAGATCCCGCGTTTGTCCCGTTACTCGTGCTGCAGAGCACAATTAGGAAATACTTCCCAAATAGTACAAAAGTGTGCCCTTACAAGCTGTGCTGGTGATAAGATAACACGGGAATAGCGACCGTACTTCTTAGAATCTAGTGAATCCAAAATGGGGATTAGCTTTCTTTAGGGTGTGCCTCACAGCCGTTGAGGGTCGCCTAAAAAAGTATGGAAGCGACGGCTGAACTCTGTAGTTGTGGCTTATTCATACTCTAAATAGGCTGCCCGTTTATAGCCTTAAGTTTAAAGCGCTCTTTTACTTCTAAAATTATGGAACCCGAGTTTGCAGCCTGAAAAATCATAAGCTTCATGAAAACTGTTTCTTGAACAATACACAGGCTTCTCCCCACCAAAGCTAAAATTACTGGGCAGCCATAATCATAAAGTTACATTAGTGTTACCAGCCGTTGCAAGGGTACCATGGTAATGAACTTTTGCGGCAATTGACTACATTTGTATTTACTCCAACACCTAAGATATGATAAGCAATTTGGATGTAGGTTCCTAAGTCGAAACCCATATCTGCATCAGTAGTTGCAATGCACAAGTTCCTGCAGCATATTACCACTGCACCCCTTATACTGCCTAAATGGAAATGCAAACTTAACTTAGCGAGCTCCCACCACATAAAATTACGAAGTGAACACTCTTAGCCTTTTCCAGGAGTAACATCCATAGGGCAATTTGTACAGCAACCTCCCAATGTACACCAGCGCATTCCCCAGATCTCCCAACCTCCCGGGCTGCAGCTCCATTGGTACCGTTACTTCTCCTCGCCATGCTGAACATTTAGAAGCTCCCTACTTTTCTTCTAAATATACTTACTACTCCCAAAATATACCTCCCATTGCTATATTTGTTCGCCAGTGGGTCATAAGATAAAGCCGACCCCACTAGAGAGAATGTGTAGGTATATCACGTGACCATTCGCACATATGACTGCACACGTGAGAATCAAAAGTTATAAACAAAAAATTTCATCAGACTGTAAGCAAGATGACCACACTTAATTGGTCCACTCAGGTGCTTGGAGAGGCCTATGATTATATCAAGCTCACCAACACACTTGACAAGGACACATTGAACAAGATATCGGAGGATTTGTCTGAGATTCTTTGTGTTCCACCTCGTCTGGACGCATCTCGCAAAACATTAACACTGGCCAAGCAGGATCCCTCCAACTCGCAATACCTTCTTTTAACACTCCCCAATGGAGATCAGGTCAAAGTCAATCAATCTTTCGTTGAGGATTGCTCCCTCTTGTCCTCCGAATTGGAATTAGATGAATTGATTACGGCCCAATTGTTATACTTTGCCAGTGACACCCAGTTCAAAACAGGTACTTCCTTACTTGATTCAGGCAGAATTATCTTCTATTCCAGGTATCTGTACATCCTCAACATATTGGGTTGGAACCTATCATCGAAATCGTTTCTGCCAAAACCAAACGTATTTGGCAAGATCTTGGACAGTTACAATAAGATATACAAGTTATTGGCAATTTTGAACGACAAGATCGACAAGCAGAATGTCACCAACAACATCAATGACTTGTCTTTTATCAACGCCATAAATTACTCCAAGTCATGCTTGTTACAATCCCATGACACACTCACCCAAATTGCATACACCCTTTTTGACAAATACTTTGACGAGTTTGGAACTATAGACAACTACAAAAAGCTCATCAACCAGGTGTCCAGTCTTCAAGAGAACGATTTGTTTATTTTACATTACCTTCCTGTTCTTTTCAGATTTATCACATCTGCATTGGAATCCGAAAAATTGGTAAACGACCTCCATAATCATATCACCCAAACATTATCAGCAGACCACAAGAAAATCACTGTTGATGACTCTTTGGATGTGTCCAAGACCACTTTGAAGGGCCCCGAAATTGTCACATCTTTCTTATACTTCACTTTTTTCACCGCATGGTGCAAAGAATCCAATAGTCGTATCGAAAAGTACGACTTCAAGTCAGACATTTTAAAGTACATTGAAATATTAATTGATTATGACGTCATGGACAGGCTATTATGTTATACCGCTGAGGCTGCTTCAAACAAGACCCAATTCAGCTTTGACTGGAACAACTTATATGACTTTAGGAGTCTCTTGCAGAAGTCGACGTCATTGGCCCCAACCCAATTCAAAACTCCCGAATTGACTGGCCCCAATGTCAAGTTGTTGACAGATGTGTATGGATACAAGATCACACAAGAATTCTTGGATTCGATGCTAGCTCCATTTTTCTACAAGTTGTTTTACCAATTCATTTCCAACTGCGCACTTGTGTTGATCTCATTGAGAGACAGCGAGGAAGATTTCTTGTTGTCCAATAAAACAGATGAAGACCAAATTAATTTGGATGAGATTGCCACAAGATCGGAGTTGGAGAGATTCTACTTGGCATTTGCATACACCTTTTCTAACAGAAGTGAACTCTGTCAACTATTCTGGGACAGCGACAACTTCTCAGACATTATGGGATTTTTCACCTGGAGTTTGAACAACAATACTTCCCCATTAATTACTGCCACATTTTGCTTGTTATTAGGGTCATTAACCTCAGGTGGTGAGTCCTCCTCAGAAAAGATTTGGGAGCTTTTGACACAGAACTCCAAGAAGAACGACTACTCCAAGATATCGATCGAATCTATTATTGATTCGCTTAATTACTACATCACTTCATTGAACGAGTCATTTGAAGAAGAATTGAACGATAAAATTAAGTCTCAGCAGAAGAGACACGATCTTTTCTTTTCTGATCACAAAGTTGAACCTCCTAGTCAACTTATCCAGTTATCTGAGGACTCGATTGTATTCATTAGTGGGTTTATGCAGTTGATATCTTCGATTATTGGCAACTTATCTGCGTCTGACAAGTCCAAGGAAATCAGAGCTGTTGCATTTGCAAGATTCTTCCCGATTGTATCTGGATTCTTGAGGTTTGACAACTTGGTTACTGGAAGTGGAACCAATCTCGCTGTTGATATCAGCGTTAACCAAGCCAAAAAGATGATTGACTTGCCAAGCGTCACTATTGACCCTTCAAACAGAGTAGTGATCACCAACCTTATGTTAAACTTTTTCACAGTTGTTGTCGATGACAACGTTGAGACCAGATACGAAGTGTGGAATATCATTGATGCCTGGTTGTACCAGTACCTCCCAATCAGCACAAAGTCAGAGCTGGTGTTTAACAAGCCAAAGTACACTACGAAATTGGGAAGAAACCAAGGTTTCCAAGGTCTAGTGGAAATTTCTCAGGTTGGAAACTTTGTCAATCTAGTTTTGAAGTTGATTAGCCTTCCATCTAAAAACCTTCTTTACCCTCAAGACCTCGGTGTAGGGTACAGAACACCAGGAATTTGGGCATACGTTGAGTATTTATTGATTGAAGTCTTTGCAAAGTCTCCAAGAATCCCTCTGGAATCTGATAAGTACCACATTCAGCTCAAGATAATTGAGATCATTGAATCCTCCTTGAAAACTGACTGGAAGTATATTGTCGAGACGGGCCCTAAATTGCTCCCAAGCGCAAAGGTTGACGAGTCTTACATTAACTCCCATCACTCGATCGCCGTGTTGTCCTACTTGTACGACGAGAGAGCATACAAGGCATTATTTGAGATTATCTCCACTGGTATTGACGCAGTTCTGCAAAATGATAAGTTGTCCATATTGGTATCCAAATCTCTCAAGATCGCGGAAGAATGGATTAAAATCCAACCAACTTACCAGGAGAAGTTGGTACCTTTCTTCAAGAACAGAGAAACTTCGCTAGCATTCCCAATCGGATACTCGGATATTTTTGAAATATTTGTCTACAACCTCCCTTTGGTAGTTCATTTTGCTTTGTATGTGGGTAGTTCTAACCCCGATATTTCGATCCCTTCCATCCGCATCTTGAACAAGATCAAGCAATCTTCTTATTTTAGTGATTTGAACAAGAACAGGCTCTTGAGTACCTTCCAAAGTGTTGATGAGTCTGTGAAAATCCAATACGCATTCATTGACCAGTTTGAAAACTATGAAAATGACTTTGAAATCAAGTTTGAAATCTTGGACTTTTTGAGTGATCTCTTGAAAAACAAGCAAATCAACGTTTGCCATTTTTTGCTTGGATATAAAATTAGAGGAGGCAACTTGCACCTTGAGTACAGCAGAAGTAACTCATTGTTGAAGGCGTTGCTTGGAATCTTGAACATCGCACTTGATTTGATCACCGAGATTGACTACAAGAACGGGAACATCCACTTGATAGATGTTGGGCCAGCTAAGCTCTCATCTCTGATCTTGGAGATTTTGGTCAAGTTGTGTCAAAACCAAAAGAGTTCATTGATAACGTTGAATTATCTCAGAGAATTTGATATGTTTGAGAGGTTGATCAATTTCCAACCTAAAATCGACCTTGAAAGTTTATGGAGCGGATTTAAATTCAATGGCGATTTAGCTGGCGATAATGAATTTGTCAATAAATCTAGTGTTCAAGCATTTTTTGCCTTCATTAACCAAAGAAAGAGGATATTGCAGTACTTGTCATTGGAATTCCACAACACTAATTCCTCATTCAAAAAGGAATTCTATGTCAAGCTCTTGTTGAACTCACTGCAATTCTTGGACGGGTCTCCTAAGGTCTTGAACTTCTTGGATATTCTTAATTTCAACTTCCATTCTTTTGATATCCACAAGTTTGAGTCTTTGAACGAAAGATACAACCTTTTATTCATACTTGAAAACGTCAAGGACTGGGACTATCAAGTCTTGGAGAAGTTGTTCAAGCACAAGTATTCCATCACGCCAAAGGATAATCAAGAAAAGGTTTCGAACGAATTGATTTATGATGGAAACAAGATCCGAGAGTTCAGCACTAAGTTCCTCGTTTCTCAGAATTTCAGAGAAATACAGTTAGATTTTCTCCATTCTTGGTGTCAGTTAGTGGAGATTTTGATTTCTGAATGCAAGATCGATACGAAACACATTTTGGAAATCCTTCAAGTGATTTTGCCAAAGATTCACGATTACTTGGACTCAGATATAGCCTTCTCGGAGGAGCTTATTTCCTTAGGAGTGTTGTTGTTTGACGTGTACGACAAGCAAGAAGGACTGGTAGACCGATTGATCCCATTTTTTAAGACATGCATTTCGGGTATTGTTTCCTCAAACTCCACTCCCTCCTTCAGATCTGACTTGTACGTGTTGGCAAATAAGTTCTTGTTGAAGATCTTCATAAACAAGTCTTTGGTTGAAGAAATATATGCAATTGTGGACAAGAAGTTGATTGAAGTAGTGTGCAATGACTCCATCTACTCTGAGGGAGCTTCGAGAATAACCTCCATAGTCTTGCTTGAATCCTTGATTCACTTGTCTGCGTTGGCCAAGCTGAATATGGTCTTGGATCTTCTTGTGAGAAACAACTCGCTACTTCTTTTGGTCAAGTCTATCAAGAGAACAGATGAGATGTTGGACCTTTGTTCGAAGGGCAAAGCCGGTGTCGACTTTGAGACCGTTGTGTACGAGCTCACTGCATTCAAGACAACTCTTTCCTTCTTGGTAAGGGTTGCACAGTCTAAGTTTGGAGCACTTCAATTGATCCAGTGCGAGTTGTTTTCTAACTTGAACAACTCCAACTTCCTTAAGATCAACCCAGATCTCGGTTTGAATTTGAATATCCACGAGTACAATGACAAGAGCATCAGACTTAACTTGGTCTTGGACACCCCTCTTGCTTTGAATGATCTTGCTACGAATTTGAATGATAACGCAAACATATCTTACCTTGAGTTCTTAATCCCAGTTTTCCAGTTGGTGGCTACCTTGGTATTGTCATTGGGTCCGGGTTACAAGCCAAGTATCATACAAACAAGAGATTTGATGAAGAATTTTAACGCTTTGGTAGTTGGTATCATGAAAAGAGACGTCTTGATTGAAGACAAACAAATTGTTGGGTACAAAAAGGAATCCTATGGCTACGTTGGATTAAAGGAGATGGTCAGACTCTTTACTTTGTTGGATTCTTTGGTTGATGAACTGGCAAATGTATAGACAAGGCATTATATATAGAATATCTGTAGCGACTCCATGTATAATTAAAAGGTAAATTTGAGATTTTACAATTAAATCTGTCTGTTTTATGAGCCTATGTACTTGGTGAAAGGCAATTTAGTTCCAAATAAGACCGCAAACAAGTGGAATCAGTTCGAGACTGTGCGCACTATCACGGCCGCTCATTCAGACCTTTTCAAGTGCATTGAAATTCATCTCACAAAAAAAATCAACAACTATGTCTGAAGAAACTGCAAAGACAGCACCATCCAACTTCTTAAGCAATATCATTGGAAGCTCAGTTCTTGTGAAGTTGAACAATGGTTTACAATACTCGGGTAACTTGCAAAGTATTGATGGTTTCATGAATATCGTTTTAGATGAAGGAAAAGAGTTAGTGGGTGATAAAGTGTCCAAGTCATATGGAGATGTTTTCATCAGAGGTAATAATGGTAAGTATCAATAGTTTTGACATCTCAAACGTGTTACTAACAAGTCTAGTATTATATATTAGTCAAGTTTAGTGTATATTATGATGAATATAATGGATAATAGTGGAGTGTAGGGGAATTGAAAGTTGAATTGATGAACTATGGATTCTGAGAGTACATTCCAAAATGGCAAGGATAGAAGGTACCTGGGTCTGAGAGATTCTTACGATTCAAATAGCAGAGGTCTTATTTTGTTGGCTACAATTGATGATGAGTGACAATATTGAGTGACGATCGGGTGATGATTTGTGAGAACTTGTGCTATCAACTAAGGTGTGATGATTACAATAAGGTGACAGCTATCGAGAAATAAATCCCAGTGTTAAAAAGATGACAGGGAGTGTCAGACGAGTGATTTCGGAGTTGGAAGTAAGCTATACATGACACTAATTGATTGTGTGGACCAGTGGTTGGAGTTTGAACTTTTGTGGGTTACCGCTAAGAGGTGATTAAAGCGCTTTTGATAGTCTCTGAGGCTCAGACAGATACATGGTACATGAAGTTTCTCGCCTTGCAGTCAATGAATTTTCGAATGCTTTTTTTGGTTGACATAGCCAAGCCGGATCATATCTCTTATACAGTTACTTCAATTAGTTATTCTGCCGCATACAAGAGCATCACAGGACCAATCTGATCACACAATAGGTATGTTATTCAAGGTCAAACAACGGACACATCTAGTCAAAATGCCTTGATCCGATGATTTCCCTTACTGGAATCTACGAATTCCTGGTCTCCTTTGCCTTAAAACAATAGGTTTGCTCTCGCTTTAATTTTCAGGCCAATTGCTGCACATACCGTTTGTTTAAATAACTCCCTACGAGCACATCTCTAATCTTGAAGTGCCATTCTCTGTAGATTCGAGGGCAAGCAGACACCCACACCCTCCATGATCACGCGACTAGGACCACATGACTCTGGTTTTGTGTCAACCTTTTGTTCTCAGCGAATCATATTTCAAGCCGATTGCGGTCGTGTGCCAACCAAACTGTGAATGGGAAGAAAAAAGTTTGGTGAAAACATTTTTGAACCAACAGTAACCTTAACCAACATGTCTTTCGTCATCAGAAGACAATTGTCTACCTTGATCCCACCAAAGATTGCTTCTGCTAAGGTATGTTTTGATTGCACTAGGATATATGGAGAGGAATAATAGAGATTGGGCACCCTGAAAAGTGAGGATGGAACTTGCAATCTTGGAATGATCACACCAGATTTATTAATTAAATGTCTAGAAACATGGAATAACGATAGTATTGATTCCATTCGTGTGTGTCAGCTATGATTAATTTATAATTGATTTGTATTGAAAAGTTTAGAATTGAAGAGAGACCAGTATCTAACGGACCGAGATTGGATCGAACATTCAAATGAATACTAGCTAAATGAACTCAGATGTTATCGCAACAAGCAACCACGAGGAACGGATATGCTGAATCCCGATCTTATGCCTATATTCCTCCACCTGTAGACCATTACTAACAAATTTAGAACATTGGATCCAACCCTAACGCCAAGAGAATGGCTGAAGTTGTTTCCTTCTACAAGAAGTTGCCAACTGGTCCAGCTCCAGCTGCTAAGAAGCCAACCACTCCATGGGGTAAGTACAAGGCCGCTTACTTTGACGGTGACAACGCCAGCGGTAAGCCATTGATCCACTTGGCTCTTGCTGTCATCCTTTTCGGTTACACTTGGGAATACAATTCCCACTTGAAGCACCACAAGGACCACTAAACTAGATAATGATGCACATATTGAATAAATCTTTCTGATACAAGGTGTAGTATGGGTGATTGACTAATGCAGTACGCGTTTAAGAGCCCAAATCCCGATAGAGCTTACTTCTCAAGCCTATCTTATCAGTAATGAAAATACAAACAGACGCAATGAGTTTGTCAGGGAGCTTCCCTCAGTATTCCCCTGGTGCCATTGAGTATCTACTTCTTTCCCTGAACCTCAAGAAGAGCAGCTGGATGAGCGTATAGACGTGTGTTTGTCGCCACAAGCATTATTGCCTGTTAGGCTGCACCAAGCAAAAAAAAAAAAAGATCTCCACGGGTCCACGTTGACTTTCCTACCGAAGACCAAGCTAAATTTTCAGATTTTTCATCATGTCTAAGACCTCGAGAATAAGCTGTGAGTACGATGCCTGAATGCATCTTCTCTACCTCACGCCCAATTTCTAAACTTAAAACTGATATCTGGTTAGTACCAGAAAGGCGAGAGACGAAAGGAAATTTGACAGAGGCAATATTTACATTTAAAAGTATCCTAACACCTTGATACAAGTTTAGCCATTGTTTGTGGCGCTAGGTAAGGGGAAAAGCTAAAACAAAGAGATGGAAACCCTAACTCATGAGGATAGAAGAAGCTAAACTTGTTGCTGGCTTCATTTCTTGTAGAAAAGCTTTTGTTTCGTTAGTAGATTCCTCCCTTATCCATGTTCTCACTAAATTTGTTTCCTCGTTTAATTGACGAGCCCCCTGTTCACAACTCCACAGAAAGAACAAGTCAAATCGCAGGTCCCAGCTGAATGTGGATTTTTCACACACAACCTTAAAGCATTCACTCGGAATGTACTTTAGAGCTGTACCATATCGTCATTAAGCCGTTTGCCTACGGTTAAACTGTCTGTATATCCACAAACCCTATAGGAAGTACTCGCACCTCCCCACCCTTTTTTTCGTCCAAATTTAGAAAAGGAGCACAGGGAAAAAAAAGGACGAAGTGTAAAATAAATAAGCAAACGACAGCTTACACGCCCAGTTGCTACGATAATAGACGTCTATTACCATAGGATATATCAATCATTTTTTATAAGAGGTAGAATCAGAGAAATTGAATTAATACCTTGACCATACAATAATATATTTTTGATATACAATGGATCCACAGAATAATCTAGATCCTCAAGGTAGACGGGTCGTACAACGGCCCTCAATAGGAGGGTCTTCAAATTCACTGGGTGGTGTTTCAGGATCAAGTGGAAACGGCAATGGAGGTGACTCACAAGGTTCTTCCAATAGGCATTCATATTATGGCTCCAACCAAAGTCCTGCTGAACCGGCTACCGCCCGTATGTTAAGAAATGTTAGTGGTTCTTTAAAGAAGGCAGACACTCCTCCACTCGAACAAAAAGAATACTTTCCCGAACAAAAGAGAGCTTCACTGCATTCCAAGTCCAATAGAGTCCCATCTGGAAGAAACGCCCCTCCAACTTCTGAGCTATTGCCCCCCGCTGCTATTGCTTCTCCTCCAATGAATAGTAACCGTCCGGTGTCTCCCGGTAGAGATGCTAAAGACAAACAAGATAATAGTAATAGTCAGCACCACCCTTCGCAAGGACATTCCAATCAGCAATCCCACGGTCACGGCCAATCACACGGTCACTCACACGGCCACTCACACGGTCAATCCCATGGCCAGTCGCATGGCCATTCTCATAATCAAGGCAATTCTCACTCCCACTCCCACGCGAAGCCTCATAAAGTCGATGATACTCAACAATTTCACAGAAATTCTCTTGGTGACTGGAACTTCATCAAGACAATCGGAGCTGGTTCCATGGGTAAGGTAAAATTAGCTGAGCATAATACTACACATGAATTGTGTGCTATTAAAATTATCATCATGGCTTCTAAAGTCTATCAGAGAAACCACTCAAATGACCCTCCTCCACAACTGCGTGAGGAGGCAAAGTCCCGTGAAGATGAGTACATGAAGGAAGTTGAGAGGGACAAAAGAACTTTGAGGGAAGCCGCCTTGGGAAGATTATTATTCCATCCATTCATTTGTAGATTATATGAAATGGTACCAATGACAAGTCACTACTATATGTTGTTTGAACATGTCGAAGGTTCACAGATGTTGGATTACATTGTCTCTCATGGTTTGTTGAAGGAACGTGCCGCAAGAAAGTTTGCTAGAGGAATTGCATCAGCTTTGGAATACTGCCACAAAAATAATGTGGTTCACCGTGATCTTAAGATTGAAAACATCATGATCAACCAGAAAGGAGATGTCAAGTTGATTGATTTCGGTTTGTCCAACTTGTACGCTCCAAACAAGTTGTTGGATACTTACTGTGGTTCTCTTTATTTTGCAGCCCCAGAGTTGTTGTGTGCCACTCCTTACACTGGTCCTGAGGTTGATATCTGGTCTTTTGGTGTGGTATTGTACGTTTTAGTTTGTGGTAAGGTTCCTTTTGATGATGCTCTGATAAAGAACTTGCATGAGAAAATCAAGATGGGAATTGTCGAGTATCCGCCATTCTTGAGCAAAGAGTGTGTGTCATTATTGTCTCGTATGTTGGTAGTGAATCCAAAGGATAGAGCTACCTTATGGGAAGTGAGTAACCATCCATGGATGAACAAGGGGTACGAATATAGAGCTTCAAGCTATGTTCCAAAGAGATCTCCATTATCCTTACCATTAAATTCTGATATTATCAAGACTATTTCTTCGTTTGACTTTGGATCAGTGCTGGATATCACTGAACAATTGACAAACATATTGAGCAGTGTTGATTATCAATATAGTGTCGATAACTGGTATAAGGTGACCGAGCTGGGTCGTGAATACGCTTCTGATCCATCTTCCAACGTATTGCCAGATCCTACTGCTGGTTACCATCCTTTGATTTCCTTATACTTTTTAGTTGACGAAATGAAGAAGAGAAAGAAGGCCAAGGCCGAAGCTATCAAGGCCCAAATGATTAAGAGAGAGCAGCAACAACAGCAACAAGCTCTACAACAGCCTACACCTGCTGGAGCTCAAGCTCAAGCTCCTCAAGCTCCTCAGGCTACCCCTGCTGCTGTGCTACAAACACCTCCACTGGCGCCTTTGTCAGTCCCACCGCAAAGCGCACCACAAGTACCAGTATTTACACCTCCACCAGAAGCATCCAACTTGCCGATCGTACCTACCCAAGTTCCAGTTCAGGTGCCAACTCCTTCTTCTCAAGCTCTACCACCACAGTCGCAATACAGCTCGCAAAGACCTGCCGGTCAAGCACCTACGCTTGCACCACCACCTGTATCTACGTCGGTTTCCCCAACTCCGAGAGATGCAAGCAACTTATCTCAAACTGCTCCTGTTCCAAGACCAGCAAGCCAAAAGGAACTCCAGAAGCCAACTGCCCCAAGCACAAAGATTCCAGAAGATCAAGACTTGCCACTCTTAACCATTCCTCAGCAAGCCCATACTACAACCACTCCAAAGCACTTTACTCCTGTTAACACTGATCCAGTTGAGACCAATATTCCAGTACAGCAGCTCACCAGTCCAAGAGAGAGTTCACCAGCAGCATCTGCCTCAGGATCCGAGACATTGGACCCACATTCTGGAAAATCATCTGGTTTCAACTCATTGTTCAGACGTTTATCTACTAAGAAGCACAAGGAAGTGTCACCAGTCAGATCACCAATCAGACATACACCATCACCAACAGAGAGTGGCGCACAAATTCCAAAGATTGCAATCCCTACTGGGTCTCCTGGAAGATCGCAGTCTTCCATTGCCAAAGATCCATTTATTCGTAGAGGTGTTAGTATGAAGATTACCGCTAAAGAGAAATCTTCTGCATCTAGACTTTCCTTATCTGGTGCCCAAAAGTCCCCTCAAAGGGATAACAAGCAAGCCAATGACAAGTTGACTGTTGACAAGCGTGTTCATTACCGTTCTTCTTCTACCTCTGCTGGAAGCCAGAACAAGGTTCCTGGGTTTATTCCTGTTGAATACTTGCCTCCTTTGCCAAGCTTAGATGCCGACACAAACCAAGTTGTTCCTAACACATCTAACTCCAGCAATGGTAAGCAGGGTGGCAGTGGTAGCAACAGGAAAATGCATCCTACAGCAAGAGCCAAGTCTGTTGGAGGCCACATCAAGAAAGACTCATACTACCGTCCACGTGCACCTACTCAACTGCTGCAAACGCCGCAACCAATCTCGAGTTCCTTGGTTGCGCAAAACAGCGATGACTATGTGGCAGGTACGCTTGATATTGGGTACATTCCTCAACTCACTGAAGATGAGATCATTGAACAATACAAACGTGCTAAGCCAAATAGCATGCCATCGATCGAACATTGTAAGACCTGGTTCTTGAAAGGGTTCTTCAGTGTTCAAACCACATCTACGAAACCATTACCGGTGATTAGATACAATATTATAAATGTTTTGACGAGATTTGGAGTTAAGTTCCAAGAGGTCAAGGGAGGCTTTGTTTGTCTGCATGCACCATCATTGCAAGCCGAGAGCCAACTTACCCTTAGAGCTGGTGAAGATGATATTTTGAGTGAATACGCCAGCACAAAACATGACGATGAGACCAGCGAAGAGAAGAGGTTGTACGGAGATGCATTCAAGTCCACTTCTGGTTCATCTGGCGAATGGGGTGCTACTCCAAGAACCAGAACTCCTGATCCAGAGAGTAGAACTCCAAGCAGGCAGCCTTCTCTTCAAATCAACACTCAGGTGTTGTCACCTTCTGCCAACACCAATGGAACTAAGCATAGATCTTCTAACTCTGTTGGCCATAGAAGAAAGTTCTCCATTGGGAATTCCGCAACTGTTAGAAAGAAGAATGGTTCTGGAGTCACCATGCCACCCAACACACCAGCCACTGCCAAGGTCGTCAGATCCGTCTACGGCGACGAAGAAGATGTGTACGAGGACAGCAAGGTTGAAGGAGACGAGTACGACTCTGTGGACTCCTTGGGAGGCTTGGGTGTTGGTGGAGGTAGTGACATGTTGGTGTCGTACAAGATCAAACAACGTGCCAAACACCAAAACCTGCAAAGTATCCTGGACGAAACGAGAAGCGGAAGATCCCCTCTTAAATTTGAAATTTACATTGTCAAAGTTCCTTTCATTGGCTTGTATGGTGTTCAATTTAAGAAACTTTTGGGTAACACTTGGAACTACAAGACTTTGGCTGGTCAAATCTTGACGGAAATGAATCTCTAGTCAATTTAATTATCCATTCGCTTTTATAGATTTTTTTTTATCACTCTCTAGTTATTATCGCTTCAGTCGATAATGATTACTTTAGCTGTTTAGAGTTTTCGCTCCATTAATATTATTTTTTGACTAAACTGTACTTATACATGTGGTGGTGGGAAGTTTGGATTGTTTGAGTAGTTTACATTTGGCGACCCATTTGCGTTGCCCTGTTGGGGGTGCACTTGGTGATATGGCATTCCCGGAGATCTTTGAGGGATGCCTTGGGGAACTCCTTGCGGTACGCCTTGAACTTGTGGGATGAATTGCGGAGGAACCGGTGCTCCTTGCGGAAAGCCTTGTGGAGGATATCCTTGAGCAAAACCTCGTGGGGGATGTTGTGCATACCCTTGTGGGGAAAGCTGTGGATACCGTTGTGGTGATGGGAAACTCGGAGGCGCGAAGCCTGGAGGATACTGTTGTGGAGGTGGTGGTCCCTGCATAGATCCAAATTGAGGAGGGTACCCTTGCTGAGGAGGGAATTGAGAAAAGTGTTGCTGTGGTGGAGACTGTGAGTGGAAAGGTTGCACACCTTGTTGTGGGTTAAATGGTGGGTTGTGTGGAGAGAATTGCTGGGCTTGACGAACCGGTGACGCTTGGTGATTGGGGTGGATTGTCACTGGACTGTGTGCAGCCACCGGTTCTTCTCCTGGAGCCAGTTTAGGAGTCAATTGAGGCTGTTGCTGCTGAGGAGGTGGAGCTTGAATTGGCAGTGGAACTGGATCTTTGCTCTCTGGAACTGGTTCTGGCGCTGACACTGGTTCTGGCGCTGGCACTGCTGATATCAGTGTTGCATCTTCCTTCGGATGGCCGGAAACCTTATCTTCTTGTTTCACATCTATATTTTCTTCCACGTTAGACGAAATCTCTTTAGCTGGCTCATTCTTGACTGCCTCAACTTGATTCTCTTGTGTGTCCGGTTCGATCTCCGGAGTCTGCTCTACAGAGGTAGCATCACCGCCATCTTCGGCAATGCCAGTGTTTAACCGCCTCATTTTTAATCTTTCTTCTCTACTCCTACCAGTTGGGACTGACTGAGATTGCACAGGTTCGGTTCCACCACTTCTTAAGCGTCTGTTTGCTCTCTGCAGGGAAGCGAGTCTTGCCTCTAATTCTTCCTGCTCCTTCAACTTTATTTCCTCCTCGCGTTTTCTAATCTCTTTTGCTTCCAATCTGCTCGATCTCTTTCTGGTGGCCAATAAGCTCTCCAATTGGATTTCCTTCTTCTTTGAAGCAATGTACTTTCGTCTCTTTGCCTCAGCTGCAAATACGTTGGCCACTAACTCTTCATCGCTAAGAGCTTCAAGTATTGCTTTATCTTTAGCACTCTTCTTTTTGAGTCCTCCGACATATTCAGAAAACTCCCAAATGTTCTTAAATAACAATTCAAATTCAACATTTTCAATGTCAAACTTGGTGGAACCAAAGTGTGCATCTGGATCCTCAGGAGACTTGCTTCTCAACTTCGGTACTTCCAACAGCCCATATTGACTGGTCCGGCGGTACAATCTCGTGCTGAATAAAAAGACATAGTCAGTACGTTTCAATACACCACCAGACTTTTCAGTTTCGGTGTAGATTGGGTCAATGCGACTTGCTTTGTTTTGTTCACACCAGCTTCTGAATTTGCCCGTCATGGACACCTGGGCAATCAAGGTTTCCAAAACCAACAATTTATCCTTCACATCTAAGTCATCAAAGAGTTTGTCTTCTCCTATCACTGTTTCCATTCCGTACCAGGTTCTAAATACCACTTCGAAGTCCATAACTTTGGACAGGTTGATGATGGAAAGCAAAGACAAAACCAACCTTCTGATGGGCGGTTCCAGCAGGTTAGAATCATCGTAGTTTAACATGTTCTGGCCAACGGGAGGGAAATATCCAATGAGCTCGAGCTCAAAGATATCCACATCGAAGTCGCCAAACTTGAGGTAGTCACTGTTTTGAGTGAGCCAGTTGACCACATAGAGATATGTGTCATTGGCTCTAAGCGTACTTAGAATCGGGTTTGAATGATTTGGAAGTTGAGGAGGTTGCAACTTGCGGAAGGCAGCAATTTGCTCCTCTGTTCCAATGGAGATGTCAGTCATTGCTTGAATTATCGAAGTGAACGCGTCTGGTATCAAAAGGCAAAGGCAGAGTTCACGTGATCGGCGAAAAGAAAACTCACGTGATACACTGATTGAAGTACTCGTGACTAGATTGGATTGCACGCGTTCCTCAACACCTGACTGTGTTTCCGCGCGAGCCATGAGCACAGTCACGTGCCACTTCTCGACGGTATCTCGATCGCTTGCTAGCCTAGGCCCAGCCATGCATAGATAGGAGTACGGTAGAGTTCGGAGTTGCACGGGGAGTCCAAAGATTGGCACAAATGAATGATCAGTCTCCTGAAAGCTTAAGAGTTTGGTTCTAGAGCAGACATGCAGAGAGAGTCTGCGTCAAAAATCGCTCAATTGGTATCTGACACGGAACCTAACATTGGGTCCAGCCACAGAGGCGCCATTTTCCGGGATTTCTCGATTATACATAAAATACTTTGACTCCACTTTACCCCATAGTTAAGCTTATCTATGCTGTAGTTTTACCCTACTTTAAAAGTGTTTCTCCACAAGCAATCTCGAGAAACATCTCTCGTGGTGGAAGATTGCACCCGCACAGAGTTTCGGAGATGAACTCAAGCAAGTCCGCCGTCATGCAAGTTTCGGATTCTGGGAGAAAGGAACTTTTTGGTTTTTGACGGCTATCTAGTGCGAATCGTGCATTTACTCCGGTGGCGGCGGAAACGACTTTAACAGCACCGGACTTTCTTGAAACTTGACATGGAGCCTGTTCGTGCTGTGGTACAGGAGCCGTTCAAATTTGAGGTGGTTTCCAGTAGATTTGAATTTTTTACAGGCGTTCGTTTTTTGAATAAAGTTCCTCTCGACCTTTTTTCAATCTTGCGTATCAGGTACACAAAGTAGCCGGCGGATTAGATTTCATGCATCTATAGGATTTGAACGGACTGCCAGCAGTGGGGAAGTAATTTTAGTGGACTAAAGTTCGTTCGAAAGGAGCTGTTGGACCCAGTTTTAGCGAGTCGTTTTGGGAAAGACGGTCTCTCCTAGGAAACCAGAAAGCCTCACCTCCGTATCAAGCATAATCAAACTCTGTTAAATAGCTTGCGTTGACATGCAGCGTAGTTTGTGATGAGAGTTTCTTGGAAAGCAATCGGAGTAGCGAGGCGATAAGCAAACAGAATTGAAATGCCTCCTCACTACGGAGTTTCACCTCAATTGTTGCCGTCTCACATTGATGCTCCATTATTGGTGCGCTGTTCGACAAGACTACATCTTGGCTTATTGTTTATCCAAGGGTATTACTTGCCACCCTTACTTTCGCCCCCCCCTTTTTGTAGATAATGACAGGTCAGCAACTTTTCACATGCTCGTCGGAGTGTTTCAGAGTTGCGAAGGACTTAACGGACTGTTTTGCAGCGCCTTTACCTCTCAATGGGGAAACCATCCACTAAAGGGGAACTTGTAGGCGTTCGTAACTTTGGCAAACGGGATCTGATCTAGAAGGGCTCCTAAGCAATGGTTTTCAGAGCTCCCCGTAATCCCCCACAACCTTGCTTGACACAGTAAACTTTTTCCCCTAAATTTACGCATGGTGTCCTTAGACTAAGAGCAGGTGTAAACACTGGGGAGAACTGACGTTGCCATACTTAATGGTTTAGGGGTCAACAAAGCACATATTAGTGAGTGACGGTGTGAATCCCTCAACGGTGAGCTCCGTAATCTTCCTGGCTCTCGTTTTTCTCTGCAATGTAACGGGCGGCGGGCTTTGTACGGGGGGCTAGTTTTGTCTGCAAACCCAGGCTCGCTGCAAAACTAGGCACGCCGCAATAAACTTATCCTTCTCTGCACAAAAAAACAGGGACCAAGCAACTCTATACTCTAACGTTTCTAGTAACAAGTCACCTCTACTGAAAAACAAATAATGAAGTATACATTATATCAAATAAATATGAATATACATTAAATAACCATCCCAGAATTGAAATCATAAAATCATAATAATACAAATCATCAAAAAGAATTTAATTAGGCCAGACCAAAAGGTGCAGCTTCATACATGATACCAGCAGCTTGTAATCTTTCTTTTAACCCTTCATTGCACAGCTTAATCAAGCGAATCTCATTGCTTATTCTAATCAATGCGCTGTGTTTGGACAAGTTTGGTAAACCTTCCTTGTTAACTCTAGCACGCTTTGTCTTCTTGGAAGACTGAGATTCAGGAGGCAATCTGTTGAATGCGTCAATGTCGATGATTAAGCGAAGACAGCGTTCGTAGGCTAACTTGCACATTTGTCTTCTTCTTTGTTCAGAATGTGAATGATTCAATCTCTTTTGTTCAAGAGATAACAAGGGCTTTGTAGAAGATCTTCTGCGTTTTCTTGGTTGGTCGTCAAGCTTGTCTTCACTGAAAGACGAGGATTCCCTCGATTCCAGAGGAGTAGGCAACTGGTGTTGAGGAGATTCCTGTTGTGGAGGTGTCTTGTCCCCCCAAGACTTCAAGTGTGGGTAACTGAATGCTTCTGTTAATTCTTTTCTTAAGTTTTCGTGTTCTGGAAGGGAGTGAGCTTTAAGCTGGTTGTGCACAACTTGGTATTGTTGAGAGTGTTGGTGGTGGTGCTGTGATTGTGGCAGTTGCTGGTGTTGTTGCTGGTGTTGTTGTGCATGCTGTTGTGCGTGTTGGCTGTTTTGGTTGTGGTGGTGGTTGTGGTGTTGAGAGGAACCTTCAACCATGTTGGGGAACTTCATAGTGTACAAGTCAAAGATGTCACCGAATTCACTTTGCTGTTGTTGGGGTTGTTGAGGTTGTTGCTGATGTGTGTTTCTACTAGTATTGTAGAACTGCAAAGGGTCAGAAACAGAAGTGCTGGTCAAGTTGTCCAAGAATTCTTCCAACTTGTTCAGCTCCTGGTTTGAGAAAAACTTGTCAATGTCTTCCTCTTCTTCCTTTGGAGAATACCCATTAACAATCTGTTGTCTTCCGTAGCTGTAGTCGTCGGTCACCTCCAAGGAGGAACTCTCTTGCATTGGAGCCTTGAAAGTAAAGTTAGAGTTGCCTGGGAAAGACTGAGAGTGAGAGGAGCCTTGCTGTGGAACTTGTTGGCGTTGTTCAACTTGCTTCTTCAATCTCTCAAACTGTTGGTCCCTCAAGAACTGTTGTGGCTCAAGTTGAGTCATGTATTGCAGGTTTAATTGTTGTACTTTATCCAAGTGTTCAACTTGAGCAGCATCAGGTTGAATAGTAGTATACATTGTGTAAGCTTGTTCAAAGTCCATATCAGCAGAGAGCATATCAAGAAAATTGGAAGGGTTTGATTGATTTGGTGAATTGTCAGTATTGGGATCAATACTATTGAATAGATTGTTCAATATGGAAAATTCGTCGTCTTTAGCGTTATTAGAAATATCAACAATATGCTGTTGATGATCAAGTTTTTGATGTGGGGTCACTGAAGTATCGAGTTGAGTCGTCGGTGTCAGTGAACTTTCCTTTTGTATAACAGTGTTATCAGCTCCGTTATTGTGGGGTATGGTCTGGTTTCGTTGAGTATCCAGAAGTTCGTGGTTCTTTACAGTCGGCAGCAGTGACTTGAGATCTAGGGAGTAGGAGTGTTCAGCTAAAGTGGGTTGCTTACTTCCTGGTTTGTTTAACGTATCTTCTTTAGGATGTTTTAATTTTAACCGTTGACGGTGTTGGTAATCTTTGGTAGGATTCATCCTTTCAGGGGAATAAACTTCCTTTTTATATGGATGTGATACCCCAGAATACTGGTTTTGTCGGAAAGGACTTTTTTACTTTACATTTTTTTTTTTTTGCACTTTGGGTAATTTCTTGTTTTGGAAGTTCCAATTGGCATTTAAAAAATATTATGACGGAGGGACGTCCGGTAAGCACAACAAATGGCGCACGTAGATGTGGTTTCTTGACAGTTGGCGTTGACCATTGAGGTAGATCGTAGAGATACAACGTGGTGTATGCTGTTCAGAGGTTTCCGGGAGAGTTTACTGTATAGGACAGAGAAATCGGCGCTTAATTCTGTTATTTAATTTTAAAAAATGCTCCTTTGTTACTGGATAGATTTTTAAGTTAAGCAGAAGGGTCTGTCCCAGGTTGGCCACAACGTCGCTCAAGGAATAGAGAAGATGCGTTGAGCGGAGCGCGGAGGGGTCAAGGAGTAAACGACCATACTTTGAAGAAAAGGGGTAGTGCTCCAAATCCCCGTACCGTGCATATTCATAGCACCCAAAGTAAACTCTATTATGGGGAAGAGGCGACCCCACTCCCGCCTTAATAAATCACTTTTTTTTGTGCGGTACTATAGCAAACTTCCTAATAATTACCCCTCGCATCTCCGCCCCCTACAGGTTCCACCTATAGACGTTAACCGTCTGCTCGCTTTGAGTCACAATTTTTTACGATTGAACTCCGCTTTTAAACCTCGGTTACTACCCTGGTTCAAACTTCCGAAGATGCGAGGTCCTGGTTTTTGCCTGGTTGAGATATCTAATTAAACTATACAATAGGTTAATATACTTTTAAGTTGGCGCTCCTAATAGCTTCGCTACTTTGGGATTGGTGGTCGCTGTCCTATCTATCTGCTCTGCTGTTGAAGTGTGCAATCTTTCCTGCTGAATTTTTCTCGAATTCTCGCTACTCCGAAGCCCAGTTTTTCGATGCTTATTGCGTTTTGTGAAGTTCTAACGCTCCGTAGATTCAAAGAAGAAAATACAAGAAATACGGGCCTGAAATGTTGGGCCCGGAAATACGGAGTCTCTCTAGGTATTGCTCGCTCGTGGTGGAGTACAATATAAACTGAAACATAGGTTACGAGTCTTCGCATTCTGTCGGATCGGACCCTCCTTCTACTGTGGCGCCTTCCCCTCCGAGAAAATCTAAGATTAGCTCACTTTTTTTGTTGCAAATCGGAAGTCAATACTAAGCAAAGTAAGGAAAAGCATTCCAATATACGGGCTTATCGATATCCGATAATTTAATCTTTATGCCCAAACTTGGAATTAATTGATAACTCTTATTGTTTCATGATAAACTTTCCTGGGGTAGACTCGGGCTTCCAGGGGGTGAGTCCGGTTCAAGCGTTTTTGCTTTCCCATTCTTCTAATGTGAGATTGTTGCACAGTTTTTAGAGACGGTTCTTTTTAACAATAGATACTAAATAAGGAATACCCAGTCGATATCAATGATGATGATGAATGTTGGCCAAATGTTTACTTGCTTCTTGGTGGCCAAATTTAATCAAAGAGCCGGCACTTTTCTCTGTAAAACGTTATTGTCGATGTTTTGTCGAATTTCACAACAAACACCACAAAATATTGCTATTAATCGTCTTAGAATTATACTTTACGGAGAAGTAAGATTAGGGAATGCAAGTCTTCTTCCTTGGAGATTTCTCCACAGACGTCATCGACGTCTAATTTAACGTTAACGTCGGACAGATGGCCAATGTTCCCCATTTAGGCACTGTAAATTTCACATCCTTTCTGTTGTTGCAATAGATAGATAAAATTCCGTAGGTCAAACGGAACTGCTTAATTTGGATCTTCAACAAGGGTACTGGGCTGCTCCTTCTAAGAGCTCTACTAGGTCTCTACTAGGATCGCGAGTGCCGCAGCTAGAGGAGACTGGCTGGGTGACGAGGTGAGTTTGCCACTTAGAAGCGAGCGGCAGCGGGATTCGTGAGCGATCACCTTAACGATCACGTGTGCACGAATTTAACGCGTCGCTCTTGATTCTCAGGAATACTACAAACATGAAGCAGCTTGTTGGATTGTTGGAGCAAGTACTCCCACCCAAGAGGTTCAAGTTACTTTATTTTCAAGCGAAACCCATATATGTCAAGCCATTGATCAATCACCGCAATGAAGACAAGGAAACGGTGAAGATCCGCCACTTTTTCAGTTTGGTGGACGACCAATCACACATTGTAATGGGGATTGAAGTTTTGGTCTACTTGGTCATCTGCAAGGACTCTGTTGATCAGTACATTTTTATTGCAAAATGTGATACTGTAGGACTCTCCCGACCAGAATTTCGAGTTGCCGAAGTGGTCCGGAGTTTGATCCATTGGCTCTCCAAGTACGATCTTACACAATACAAGATACACAAGAAGAAGGTTCCGAAGGTGGAGGACGAGAAGTCAGTCGTTTCCTACTCATATAACATTCAAGGCAAGTCCACACTCAAATCAATTTCCAAACTTCGTGAAAAGTTGCGGAAGGACCCAACCAACTTGCCATACTACAATCCACAAGTTGAGCGGAAGAAGCCCAATGCCAATGCCAACCTATTGGACATTCCTGACATGCAGAACATTCACATCTGCTTGTTCGCAAAAGCCGCACAGCAGTATCTATTCCCTAAGTCATTTAAAAACCAGCATAAGCACACGGTTGGAGGTAACGTTTTGTTAAAATGGTGGCTCCGGGTGTTGGATGACGGGTTGACTGACGAGTGGACTAAGAAGTTGAGTATCCCCGGAGCCGAGCTTCTTCAGACCAAGGCATACTTGAAACCCTTGAGAGCTGGGTGGACTGTGGGGCACATTTTTCCCGAAGGGAAGGCGATATTCTCTGTGCCATTGTTCCCCGACGACCCCAAGGGAAGATTTTTGGAGCATCTAGTGGTGGAAGACAGGTACCAGCAGGTCAGGAACGAGGAGTTCTTTACGGAATTGGGAATCAGACAAGAGTTCAGGTTGGGAGACGTAGTTGGGCTAATTGGGTGCAAAATCGAGGAACAAGAAACTAGTTGCGAGCACGATGACTATGAATACAATGTCCTCACAATAACCGAATACAAACAATTAATGGCGATCATGAAAGACCAAAACTATTCAATTGCAAGCGACGTTGTCCACTTAACAGAAAACTTAATTCCCGGATTCTTTGAGAAGCACAGCATGGACAATGAGTACGTTGAGATATTGGGCCTGCGTGTGAAAAGCGAGAAGCGAGCAGAAGAGCCGCAGGTGAATGTCTTGGGAGTCCGCCGAACAACGAATTTGAACCACTTGGTGAGAAAGAAGTAGGCAAACACCCTGCCCGACTCTCGTCTATCGTCGTCTATCGTCTGCCGATACGACTCGTTTAAGAGACTTTATAGCCCATTTCCAGACAGACAGTCCCAATTGAGAGGCAATTTGTCCCAAAGTGAACGACGCAGTCCGACCTTCCTAAAATAAACCACTAATTACTTGCTTTAATGACATGATTTCTCTCCAGATTGGGAGATTGACGAGAAGCTTAAATGTGAGGCATTATACCAAAGAGGAACATCTCAGGGGAAAAAGAAGCTCTTTCTGTTGCCAGTTGGTGGAAGCCAATAGATAAAGCGAAAAAAATATTGAGATGATAAGAATAAACCAAGAATGTATGACATTGGGGTTGTCTGGTGAAAAGAAGAAGCAAGAGCGGGATTCTGCACACTCAAAAAGAACGTTTGAGGCCGCATTTATTTTAATCGACATCTAACCCTGTCTCCATTCCACAAACACCATCACCCAACACGTCAAAGTCGGATTCCAACCTTAATCGATTTGTTACATTCCCCTGCTTCCCAAGCGTCTCGCTTTTAATATATCATGTGTAAAGAGGAGAAAGATACGCTATTGTTTGTTTTGAAGTCTGGGTGCGAATGCAGATAACAACAGGGAAAAAAAGACCAAAAAGTTTAATTACGTCATGACAAAGCGTTGATGTGAGGACACCACAAGGAGGAGGACTCTCTTTTCTCCTCCTAATATATGGGGTCAAGGGTGACACCTGACGACGCGACCCTCTTTTTAAGTAAACAGGCCACTAGATGTGGATACTTGCCAGTCCATACACTACAGTCTAGATCGTTCCTGAAGACGCAAGACAATGCGGAGTTTTCGGTTTGAATACCTTCTGATCTTAAAAAAAGGAGACACACTCACGTGAGACAGCCCTTGATTTCTTAACTACCCCTGTGGCAAGCACTGAAAAGCGGAGACTTTAGGTTTATTTTTTTTTTGAAAAATCTGGAAACTACCTGATTACTTTTTTTTTGCACTTTGTGGCCAAGCAAAAGATTATAAATAAAGAAGTAAATCATTCATTACATAAATTTCAATTGAAGGAAAAAGATTCAAACAAGGCATGATTGACAGAGGTATCCGGCAAGCATCACCGCCCCCCATTATTGACAGGAGGGGGTCTGCTAGTATTATACCTTCCAGACATCCAGGACATCCAGAAGTGACATTTATGTCTGCAGCACGATCACCGGTGCTTGGAGCTCAGCAACTGCAGGCGCAATCCATACCTAATCCACACCGATTGTCGTTTGGGGAGTACAGTTTCCCCCAGAGCGCACAGGGCGGGAATGTTTCTACGCTGCCCGACCAAATCATTGACCTAATGGAACGAGAGCAGGACGCCATAGTACTCAAGTTGATGAAGGAGATTGAGCATCTAAAGTCTGAAAACAAAAACTTGAGGCAACAGACTGCAAACGGAGGAAATGTTGTTCGAAGATCGTCATCAATGAGCTCGCACCATAGGAGCTCCAACTCGATTCTGTCTGTAAGCTCTGTTTCTTCGCAAGCCAGCTATACTCCAGTGTCAAGCACAAACACTGCATCCAAACGGAACAGTTCGTTTTTCCATAACTACTCGTTACATCATGGAGAGGACACCAAGTGCAAAAATGATAAAGAGGTCAGTCCTACCACCAGGTTGGGCTCTAGGAGGGGAAGCATGAATGTTGATTTGGTTGAAGAAAATAGAATGTTGAGGTTGGAAGTAAAGAAATTAAGACAGGAATTGAATGATAGGGATTAGGTTATAGAATAAAGGTTTGGATAGATACGTGTAGGCACTCGTTGTCCGAGTAGGTTTAGATATGAGAGAGTGGGGAGCACGTAGAGCTATCCTGGCCTACAATGGTGGAATCACAAAAAACAGCCCATGTAGAACGACACTACCCACAATGGTACCGACTACACCGACAAAGGTACCGACACCACGCATAAAGATACCGAGTCCACTGGCCAGATACGCACATTAAGAGATAAGACGAAACATTACCATGTGAGACATGCAGGAAATGAGCAGATAAAGGATCATCGGGCGATGCGCGAAATACTGGCCACAGCAGATCCACAGTAGCGCAGACCGATCTCTTGAGGCCACCGACATAGTAATCTCTTATCTAGTGACAGGTGTCCTGGTTTCAGATCAAAATGTTCACGTCGACTCCTGCTGCGTGGTCCACAAGAACATCGTACAAGGAGGTTGCCAACCCAACAGGCATTCGTCGACCTATGGTGACTTTTTGTCCAGGCATCTATGCGCCCTTGAATCAATCGCCTCTTGACAGAGCATCAACTATGGCAGATCAAACCGGTGCCACCCAAAGTTCGTGGCAGTTTTTTCAGTTGCTATCTACCCTTACCGGATTCATGACCTCTGCGTCATAGCCACAATCAACGTGCCCTAAAGATAAGCGCACACTACTCGCTCCACCACACCTGCATTTGCACTATCGCAGAGGCAAAGTTTAGCATGCTTTTGTCCCCTCACCAGAGGACCAGCCTCCCGAAGCCTCGTTGGAAGTGCCTGGCCCTGTCGCTGACTCCTTGCAAAAGCAACTCCGTCGCTGCACCACACCTCGTTTGTTCATAACGCACGAACCCTTTGATTGTCTTTCGTGCGCGTGGCCCGCCGTTTCTTTTTTTGCAGCCGTGGCAGCATTTGTGTCTGTGCGTATGGAGTGCAGCACATAGCACATTTTGCTTGTACCAACCAGTATCTCCCACCATGAGATGGAACTTCACTGTCATGGCGTGCTTGTTGGCGCCTCCCATATACATGGCTAGTATCAGCCAGAAAATATACTCAGAAACACAGCAGACACGCTTTCTTAAGATGTCTGCAGCCAGAAATAGGGAACTCAGTGCTCTCGATGTCGAGCCCATGTATCCAACCTCGCTTCCATCGCTACCGTTTCCAAAATGGTTGGCTGATTTTACCGGGTTGCGTGAATGGCCTGGCATGGACCCCCCCTACATTCCTCTTGAGTTTATCAACTTCGACGCCATCAAGAAGATTCCCGCTCACGCACAGGGAGAGTGCGACCTAAACCTACGAGACGTTAGCTGCTCTTTCGACTGCTACCACTGTGTGGCGTTTGATGACGTCTATACCTGCCCCGTTCTTTCGCAGACTTTTGACGATGGTCCTTCCTGGTCCACATTGAAGTTGATCTCAACGCTTTCGCAGCCCTCCACCTTCTTCACGCTTGGCGTCAATGTCGTTAGATACCCCGAGGTGTACCGCCAGGCAGTTGCCCGAGGACATATCATGGGCTCACACACCTGGTCGCACAAGTACATGCCGTCCCTCACCAACGAGCAAATCATAGCGCAGATCGAGTGGTCCGTGTGGGCCATGAACGCCACGGCCGGCCACCTTCCAAAGTGGTTCCGTCCTCCGTACGGGGGGACAGATGAGAGAGTCAGAAGCATTGTTCGCCAGTTTGGCATGCAATCGGTGCTCTGGGACTTTGACACAAACGACTGGAGATTGCTATCGGAACCCGCAGGAAGAACTGAGATCGAGATATACGACGATGTCAGAAACTTTAAATCCTCAAGCGCAGGAAAAGGTCTAATGTTGGAGCATGACGCTGTTTTAAGGACAGTCGACATTGGAATCGAAATCAACAAGAAGATCCTCAGTGACTTGCGTCAACGCACGGTACCCCAGTGTGTAGGTGGAATTAACTATATTAAAGAATTTGTGTGAAACTCCAGGTATGTAGCTACCCGTTTTGGGTGTGGTGTCTGATGTGAATTCAGATTAACATGTAGTTGCCTATGTCACTGGTTAATGTGTCGCCACAAATGTTTCTAGCTAGTGTGTAGTTGTGAGTGTTACAGGCTAACATGTTGTTGCTCAGTGTTTGCTCTCATGTTTTTGATTTGTATGTCGCTTCACTTATGAGACGTATTGGTCGCAAACGAGGTGAGGAGTAGACCGCTGTTTAATAATGAATAAAGAAAGCATTGTGTAGCTACCTGGTACACTCCTAGGTAAAAAACGTACCGAGCATAACGGACTACAATGTCCCTTACCAACAACTTTGCAATTACTTGCTGAAGTTGCAACTCAAACACTCCGATAAACATACTAGACTGCAGCGTGAGGCGTGCACTCTATACCCTTTGGTAAACTCCCCAGAGGCTGAGTGTTTATCGGACAATCAGACTACGTCACCAGTGACTTAGCTGAAACGTCATTGTGCTGGATAACTAATATATCTTTGTAAGAAAAGCCTTGTTTAGGAGCCCTTGGCAGTTCGAGTGCGACCCTCAATGTTCGCTTCCAATCCCTTGCGCTTCGTGTTTGTGGAGATAGAGGGCTCATGCTAAGAAAGCTAGGTATCGTGATGGTAGCCTGATTGTCCGAATCTTGGCAAAAGGTGACATAAATCACGAATTACGAATGGAGATGCACCCCATCTACTATTTTCAAGAACCGAGCATGGTGACGATATACATTAGTTTAACGTCGAAGCTGATAAGACGTTGCCGCTAATTCGGATCACCAGCAAGCTTTAGTTGTGGAGCGCCAGGTACATGCTCCAGGGTTGCAAATGCATTCCTTGCTGTTGCTTGTGCGGGCTACTACTGGTACGTTAGAGTCGCGCTTGTTATCTGTAGCTGCAGAAGAAAATAGGCTTAAAGCAGAAACAATAGTTAACACGCTGCTACTTCAACGTTTAGGGAGACATTTAGTTGGCGCAGGAGTACAATGCCTTTGGGGGTTGTTGCCACCACTGGCGAGAGGTAGACATGGGCACCTGTCACACCCAAGTGCCGAGTGAGAAGGAGTGAAGGGGGTCAGTATCCAAACCAGCTAACCATTCATTAGTTTGTTTTTAACACAGTGTACCTGCTCGGCAGCGCACGTACTTCGGGCAAATCCCCTCGCTGATTTAGAGTTTTGGTAGGTTAAGTTGAACCTACTGACGTGGTCATTGTTACATTCTTATCAATACGCCTACGTATGCCTGTCCCCACACCTACAAAGTATGGAAAACACCCCACACCTCTTAGAACGTAAGATAGCGCACTATTTGTCATGTTTCAAATCAGCACGCATCTACGATTTAGGTCGATTTTCATCTCCCCGTGACAAGCACTGGTACCCCGGGAAGCGCGCCTGCGCAACCACCTTCAATTTGGTGGAGGAAAGCCACGGGCACCCAGTCTTCGTGGCCGCCTTTCAAGGCTCTGTACCCTCCGTTCCGGATCTTATTGTTTTCTGTTGATCAACGGGCACACCACTCCGTAAAAACCCCAAACAATTGACAATTTAAATTGAATCTATTATTACTTTGCTCCCTGATTCCCTTTCTCGGATTTCGGAGTTGCAGTTGATGACACAAAACCTAGAAACAATCAATTCACACCATGCACTCAAATTCTCATTAGGTATGCTAGATACCGGAAAGATGGGCTAGACCCGTGAAAAGTCAACATTAGGAGAGTGCAACGGAATCACACATACCCTGGGAGTGCATTTTTTGAAAATTTCACTGTGGGTTTATGAGTTTTTCAAGGAAGTTGGTGCACGAACCCTGCTATGGAAAAGTTAAAATGTATCTGATAAGGGGGTGATGTGCTTTCAGAGAGCCGTAGGAACGAGGAAGAAATTGGAAATTGGGAGTAGAAAACGAGTATGCTCACTCAGCCAATGCAGACTCCACAGGGTGAAGAATGTGGGAGGTGTGTGAGGTGAGTGCAGGCTAATGGAAGGACAAGATAAGAACAGGTGAGAACACGAAGAAATCTGCTGATCGAAGGGCCCGCCAAATGGGTAATCCACAAACCGAAAAAGGAAAACATGGAAGGGAAATATGTATAATTGTTACTTTTAAGCTGCGTTAATACACCTGGAGGGGTAGAGGGGGAACGAAGACCTAGGGAGAGCACCAAAGATACAAGGAGAGATACCCGGGAAAACCGCAGACCGCTGTTTGTCGCAATATCGTCGTGTAGAACCACAATATTATAACTTATGAACCAAGACAAATGGTAGGTACTCAGTAGGTTCAAGTTGTAGTTCTCAGGTACACAGTGTTATGCTACATTGGCACTCCAATATTACAATTTGTAGTCTACCACATCCATGTGGTTTTCATATATTAAATAAATAAATTCAATCATCCACTAGGCACTAGCAGAGATAGTAGAGGAACCATTCAATAATTCGGTAGTCTTTTCACTGATTTCGCCAGCAGTGGTAGAGGCTTCCTTGGAAGCAGTAGAGAAGCTTTGCTTAGCTTCGGAGATGAAGGAGTCAGCTCTGGACTTGGTAGAGTTGGCAACTTCTTGGACGTAGCCTTGGGTTTGGGTCTTGATTGGTTGGATGTAGGCTTCGTTGAGTTTGGTGAAAGACTTGGAAGCGGTGTTGATAGAAGCAGTGACGTTTGTCTTCAAGTCAAACTTGGCGGAGTCCTTGGACAAGGACTTGACTTCGTCGTTGTAGGTGCTAATAATGTCGGTGGAGATTTCGGTGGAAGTGTGGGTAACCTTTTCCTTCAATCTCAACAAAGCTTCGTTGATAATGACAAAGAACTTCTTGAGCTCACTGACCGATTCGTCAAACTTGTATTCAGCCTTTGGCAAGTACTTGTTGACGACCGAGTCGTACAAGTATTGGTTGGTTGGCTTCAAGTACTTGGAGTTAACTTCGTCAACCTTTTCAACTGGCAAGGTCAAGACGTACTTGTCAAAGTTGGACAAGACGCTGGAGTCGACAAAGGCGTCGGCCTTGCTGACATTGTCGTGAACAACAGGAATACCGGTGATGACTTTGGTGTTAACCAAGTCGTAGATTGGCAAGGCTTGTTCGTAGATTAAGGTGACCAACTTGAAGCTGAACAAGAAGGTGAGCACTTGTTGAACCAAGGTGTATGATTCAATGTGAGAAATGGTCTTGGAAGAGAAAGTCTTGGACATTGTAGATGTTTTTCGATGGTGGAATCAAAAAAAAGGAGGGATAACTTGGGATCCTTTTATATAAAAAGTTAGCAGCCATTATTTTTAAACAGAGCAAACAATGCAGGAGCGCCTATAAGTTTAGATGCATCATTGGCCGTGTGTGCAGGATTCGCGAATTGCATGTGATTTTTCTTCCCTCGCTCATTTGTTTTACGTTCCAAAGTTAATGTGAGTGATTTATGGAAGAAGGGAACGAGAAAAGGAGAGCAATGACGTAGGAGGCAACGTGCAAAGGAGCAATTGGCCCGTCGCTCCAGCGAGGGAAGCGTGTCACCAAAAGCTTGGATTCTGCTCCCCATAGCCCCTACGATCCTCTTTCGAGCGCCCTCATAACGGCATGTCTCCCTTCCAATTATACTTTTCATATTTCAGTAAAAAGTCGGAAAAGGGAGGAAATGGTGGGGACCAACGTGGAGATGTGCACCGAAGTTATTATAGGAAACCAACCTGACAAGTCCGAAGTGTTCGAGGCGGATCCGAGGAACGTCCACCATCTTTAAGGTTATTAATTAATCAATATGCCGAGCCGTAACTCATACTCGGTCTACTTTGAACAAAGGGCTGTTACTTTGCAATAATCTCACCATATCCCCATTCACTAGCGTAAACAGCATACGAATACAAAAAAAAAATAGGCTCTTTCTAACACAATATGGTGCTTGGAAAATCACAATCGTAAGCTTGTGCTATTCCATCTCTATAAGCTTTTAGTGTCTTCACAAGAGGCTGTCCTTTCGAATTCCACACCGACCTTCTTTAGCCTGACGTACGGATTCGCGCACAGGCTTGGGCCTCGTTTTATCCCACGGAGCACGCATGTTTATTTCACATCTATGATTGCCATATGAAAGCACATGAGCATTGGCTAGATCGCTGTCATCTCTACACACAATTTACTTTAGACGGTATCCGCCTTCGGTATCATCAGGCTACGCTCTTTCTAGGCACTCTAAAATATTTTTTCACATTCATTCGAAACAAACCAATTATTTTTCTTTTCACCTAATGCTTCACCTCTCCGACTTCTTAATTTCCCATAGCAACATCACGAGATCGTACTAACGCACACACTTTCATCTTCCTATTGTTCGGTTTTCAAAGTGCTCATTTTATCCTAAAAAAATGAGAGAGTGGATTTAGCACCTCGTGCCCGACTGTGAAATTCCAATGGCTCCAAATTTGATAAGATAAGATATCCACAGGTAGGGGAAAACCCCTAAGCTTCTTTTTTTAATTGTATTTTAACTTTTAAAAAGTACCGCCTCCACCTGTTTGGAGCCACGAATGATTGGGGAGTTATCGGGGCCCACAGTCTCGACAACTGCCGCTAAGGTTTCAGGGCGGCAGCAGGACCAATATTCCCGGGCCCTGAAGTGTAATGCTACATGAGAAACAAACTTTTTTTTTTCTTTTATGTATTAAAAATATCTGCATGTTCCACATTTCCATAAAGAGAAACTTTTGAGACATGTATTCGCACAAGTAGACGGGTCCCTATTCATGGGCAGAAGGGAGACACAAACAGAATGCCTTGCCTTTAGGTCCAAAGGCTCTGGTGTCGACAGCTTCGCCTGAACTGGATCCACTGAGAATCGGAATTGAGCTGATAGATGGGGTGGGTGGTGGTGGATTGGGGGAATTCTGGATTCTAGACCGCACTCACTACGCACACACCAAAGATTACTTCAGTGAAAAAGGGTGCTGGACCACCTCGTGACTAACAAGTCTATTGCTGCTTGCATTCAGGAGGGTTTTCCTTTGGCTTGTCTTCGTCGTCCTCGTCGTCTTCGTCGTCCTCATCGGAGTCAAACTCTTCGCCTTCTTCGTCATCGAATTCATCTTCGAAACCAAAGTCCACGGCTTCGCCAGTGAACCAGTCAATGGCTCTTGGAATCAAACGATCCTTGATTTCTTCACCCAATTGGTAGTCCAACTCCAATCTACTTTCCAATTCTTCAACGTCATCTTCTTCCTCGTCCTCGACCTCGTCGTCCTCGTCTTCCTCGACTTCAAGCTTCTTTGGAGGCTTTGGAGGGTCAAAAAAGTTGAAGAAGGACTCGGTAGGTGTTAACTTCTCAATGGTTCTAGTTTGCTTGGTGGTCTTGTTTCTTTGCTTTCTTCTTTCAATGTTCATGGTGACATTGACTTCCTTGGACTTCCAGTTGATCTCAGAGCCATCGGCGTGGTCATACACATAATCACCAGAGTATCCCAATTCAGCTTGGTAGTGATAGGTCTTGGTCAAGATCTGGTTGGAGAAGAACTCGTTTTCCTTGAACTCAAAGATCAATTCAAACCCTGGGGATTCCAAGTACTCCATTCTAATGTCCACCAAGTGTTCCAAAACCTCGGAGTCTCTATCGGTGATGGTTTGTGAAACAGTGGATAAGTTCTCTAAAGCGGTCAACCAGAAACCTGGGACACCTGGTTCCTCGTCTTCTTCGTTTTCGTCTTCTTCTTCATCTTCTTCTTCCTTGTCTTCATCTTCCTCATCTTCTTCCTCTTCCTCTAATGCTTCACCTTCTTCAACCTCCTCAGCAGTTGGCTCTTCCTCACCAATAATAATTCTCTTTCTTCTAGTATACAATGGTTCGTACAACTTGAAGAACCTCTTTTCCAAGCTCAACAATTCCTTCTGGAACTCAGCTTCCAACTTCTTTTGCTGCTGCTGGATAGACTTCAAACCATAAACTCTCTTTTTAACCTTCTTGGACAATCCATCAACGTACCCACTCTGTTGCCCTACAAGAGTCCCTAACTTCCCTTGTATCATAGATAACAAAGCTGGGTTGTTTGCTAATTGTTTGGTCACGTCTTCATCTTCTTCATTGATGGTAGACACGGTTGGCTGTTGTGACTTCAAAAGACTGAAAGTCATCGATGATGGCGTGTTCTGAGGCGTTGGTGCCTTTGAAATATCAGCATTCTTGCTTTTAATAGGTTCAGCCATGATTGATTATAGAAAAGAACTCAACTATTACAGATCAAATTTTTGCCCTTGCCGGCTTTCCTTTCAATTTTTTTTTTTCTGCCAGATGGCCCTGGCTGCGTACTGCATACCGGGCCCTAGGGGCGTTTCGATATGCCAGTCGAATTAGCAACGTCTCGGACCTCTTCCCGGTTAAGAGCAAAATGCAAGCAACCTGATAAAGGGATAGTGAAGACATACTGCATTACTACAGTAAGGCATCGACTGTGTGCATCAATCACTTTCTTCTATCCGTGCTCAACTCTGGTGACCACTTGCTACATGCTTATTTTTGAACATTTCTTTCTCACTCTCATTTAACCAATTAGGAAAAATTTGTAAACGTGTTTTACGTGTTTTTCTAACAGGGCTGGGCAGGTATTTCCACGTTTCAAGTGACTAGCTCACTCTATGGGGATGCACAAAACTGGTCCCACACGATCCTCGTGAAAGCTGCATGTAAAATTTCGATGCATTCGGGCTTGAAACCGTCCTACGGTGTCTTCAAATGACTCTTCCTCCCACAATGTGGCTCACCTGCGGCTACCTCATGATGTCATCCGCAACAGCAATTGCATTTGCATACCATGCATTCAAATAGAACCAACAAACACCACTGCACCTTCCAACCTGCTGCACTTTCTGTGCTTGAACCGTGGTCATTCCATCTAGCAGCTCGGTCTGTCCTCGCCGGTACTCTGGCTGCTGTCTTCTTTCATTTTTTTTCCTTTTTGCAAGTCATGCATGATAAACGGTCAAATTTCTATTTTAGGAAATACCAAATCACATGGATGCGAGGAAAAGAAAAGAGTTGCAAAAGAAATTGATTTGATTCTCGGAACCGGACCTATGGGAGATCGATAGGTAGATCCTCGCTTGGAGAGGACAAAGGAAGGATTTGTAGTATGCGCCGGCCGACGTGTGGGGTTGTCCCGGTTGAGTCCAGGTTGACTGCACCGCTTAGTGGCGAGAAAAAGTTGCCACATTATGGTGTTGGACGATTTGAATGCCTGAAATGTGGTGAGACCTTTTGCAGTCAACTAAGTTTGATATGGTACAATTATGTTAAGTGGCAAGGACCTGCTAGGGAGAATACCCACGTTTAACTACAAAACGACTGTGTACCATATCACCAAATAAGTATATATACATAACAAAGAAAGTTTTGCAATCATCTTAACAGCTGCACCACGAATTATTTTGCACCCTACCATCTGCAGTTTACCTCCTCCAAGAACTATGTACATGATATTCAACACTTATAACATTGCATATATGCAAATTCCTTTTACCAACATTGCTTAATAACTACTCTCTCTACATCACTCGTCGAGCTAATCATAATTCATTAATAAATACTATTGAGAACTTGGTAAAGAATCCTTAGGGAACTTAATTCCAACGTCATCTTCAATATCTTCATAATGGCCATCCAAGTACTTCTCGATATCTGCCAATCTATTTTCCCAGACTTCAACCTTACTTAACTTATCTCTGATTTCCTTAATCTCATTATCAATACTCTTCAAGGCTTCTTCACTAGTCAAATCGTGGAACTTCCAGGAGGAGTTATCTTGGATTTCCAAAATCGCATCGTGGTACTTCATCAACAATGGTCTGTGGGACAAGGTGATAAAGGTGATGCCCTTGCTACGCAACAATTCAAACAAGTAGTCCTCTACGTCGGTGGAGACAGCATTGGTACTTTCATCCAAAATAACCAACTTTGGCTTCTTGAACAAAACTCTAGCCAAACTCATTCTCTGCTTCTCCCCTCCACTTAAAACATCCTTCCATTCCTTGACAACATTGAAGTTACCCTCTCTCTTCAAGAGGTACTCCAACTTGACTTCTCTCAAAATGTGAAACAAGTAGTCGTCATTGTAGCCCATCTCAATCATGTCACTGTAGGTGTGTGGGTAAATGATTTGGTCTCTCAAGTTACCAGTAGTGAAGTAGGTCTTTTGAGGCAAGAAAAAGATGTCCTCATTGTTTGGCTTGGATAACAACCCACGGTACAAAGGCCACAACCCTGCAATGATACGAGAGATTGAAGTTTTACCGCATCCGTTTGGACCAAGAATCAACAAGTTCTTGTTTGGATCCACCTTGACGTCAATGTCGTCAATCAATGGCTTGTTGGTTGATCCCCTGGTCGAAGGAATGATGACCGGGAAGTGCTCAAATCTAACACCATTGTCGTAGTTGTTTTGGATGGTTCCTCTAATGTCATTGATACCAAATTCCGATCCAAAGTCAAATCTTGGAGAGTGCACCCTATGCAACTGTGTCAACAAGTTGAAAACTCTATCCGTGTAACCAGTCAATTCTGAGACGTCCTTAATGGAATACATCAAACGAGAACCTGCATCGGCAAGAGATAACATCAATCTTTTGTTAATGATGAACTGTCTCATGTTTTGTCTCTCGTTCACCTTGACTGATTTGGAGTGCTCTCCATCCTTCTTTGGCCAGATTTCGTCTAAAAACACTGGCAACCCGGCAAAAATGTAACCCCAAGCAGACCAGGTGTACTTCAACACGTAGTCTTCCAAAATACCGTAGAAGAACGAAACGTTGATTTCCTTATCAATGTGAGCCATCAACTTGGTAAAGTTATCCTTCAACTTGGTCTTTTCAATCAAGGAGCCCTTATAGAAACCAATTTCTTCCGAGTTGGTCATCAAACTCAAGTGCAAATTAAAGTACTGACCTTCCAAGTGCGTCTTTTGGGCAGACAACTTACCAAATGAAGGAGTGGCCTGCTTCAACAAACCAGCGGTGAGGAAGTAGTTGGCAAATATACCTATGATCGCACCAGTCCCCAAGTTGTCTCTCAAATAGACAGAGAAGAAAATCAAATCAATAAAGGGTTTCCCCATACTGGAAAATAAGCCACAAATGCAGTCACAAAACTTTGCAATGTCATTTGTGATATATTGATCGATGTTTTCAATCTCGCTGTCACTAAGCGAGATCTTGTAATAGGCCATCACCGGATCCAAGTACATATCGTGGATGTATCTGGTCAAGTTGGTTCTGAAACTCAAGGACAACCTTTCGGTCAAGTACTTGATGGCTGCATTGGTGTAGGAGGCAGGGAATGCAATCAAAATCCAGTATATTAAGTCACGTGCAAACTTTTTGCCGTTTGCCCCGATCAAGTTCTTGACAATCTGACCGTCCAACTTGGCAACCACCAAAGAAAGCCAGGTTCTCAAGATAAGCAAAAAGCACTGTGAAAGCAAGAGAGAGGTATTCTTTGATTTAAACTTAGGTATCAAGATTCTCCATATAATCGTAAGCTGGCTCAAGAACTTGGAACTGAAAATTCTACCCTTCTGCTGAGACGCCAAGTTCTGGTCGATGATAAAGTTCTTGTACAAGTACTTGTCGGCGGCATACTTGTCTTTATTAGGTTTTGGAATGATAATTCTAGTGTACGAGTTCTTGCCTTTGGGAATCAAAATCTCACGAGAACCGTTCTTAAGGACTGTAGACGACTGTCTGATAAGACTAGGACGCTGTAACTTCTTGTTTAATAAATATTCGTTGTACTTGTTGAGTAAACTTCTAAGCGTAAAGAATACCGCCAACCCAGTACTGGAAATCAACGTACTGAGAAACAATATCACCGGTCTGGACCTATAATTGATCTTGACATTATTGGTGACATACGTATCCCTCAATAACGAGATGATATTGTTGATATCCTGTTTGGAGTAACTGGATAGCCTGGAAATGTTGATCATTTGGCCGTTAGTTCTCGTTTAAGGATATCTAGTGTGTCGATAAAAGTTCTTTCTTCGCTTATATATAGAAAATGAGGGGTTGGTTGCTAAACGCGGAGTAGGTAGTGTATTGGGCCAAATATATACCGAGGTTCTATAAGTGCGATGCAGCGTTGACGCTCAGCAGAGGGGAGGAATCATACCTCAGGCAGGTGACGCGGTACGTGTGGAACAGTCGGAAATCCAGCTGTCTGTTCTATGGGGTGGTGTTCATACTGGAGCAGTAGTTGTCTTTGACAGCACGCCAACCAGATGATCTATGCAAATTGGGTAATCTATTGAACCAAGAGTCAGTCTCTTTTGAAAGTCCAGGTCTGACTTTTCTCGGATTCGGAGTCTTCCTGTGGTTCCGACATTTATGCGGATTGTTTTATCTATGGTTAGTCATGGTGTCTCTGTCCCTACCATTTTCTGCCCACAGCTGTGGTGACACACTTCTTAAAGTGTTCGAATTCAGCAACGCATGCATCTTTCTTCATGTTTGTATAGTTTTGTAAGACGCATTGACCATACACCAACCCTTCCTTAGAGCACTTTGATGTTGATTCCATCAACTTCTTGGCAGGTCTGACCTTGTTGTTCATGGCTAGTGAATTGATTTTTTTTTTTTAGTTCTAGGTCGCACTTGATGGCTGGATATAAAATGTCCCTTGTCTCTGGTAGAGTTGCTGGAAGTAGCAAAGGAAGTGGGCACGACAGCCAGATAATTGACGATTTCCGAATTCTATTGCATTGAGCTTGTCTGTGAATGAATGGCCCACGGTTTGAAACCACAGAATTTGCCTACTATTGTTAGTGGTCTGTCCGATTGTTTTTGTCGGAATTGTCAAGGAGACACAGGGCGGAAATAATTAACCACGGCATGGACACTCCAACCACATGTAGCTACTAGCAATCGCAAACCTGAAGGAATTGGTGTGTAGAAAGTAGCTCGTAGCCCGCCCACACATGGTTGGAGAATTCCTAAGCCCTCTCTCTCCTCTCTCCATAGCCGTGTGCAAGACATAGTCGTTCACCGGCGAGGTCGCGTCTTTTCAGCGCGCTGTTCAAAAATTTCCAATCAAGAACACAATCCTTTGCAATGTCAGCGTTCGAAAGCCTTGAGAACCAACCAATCTATCAACAAATCCGTAGTATCGGAGTTACCTACCAATTATACTTGGACCATTCCGTTCCATTCACTATCCAAAGATGGGCTGGATTCGGTGCTGCGTTGGTCCTTTTCTTCCTTAGAATCTTGTGGACCCAGGGCTGGTACATCATCTGCTACGCCTTATCCATCTACTTGTTGAACTTGTTCTTAGCATTCCTCACTCCAAAGTTTGACCCATCCTTAGAGCAAGAGATCCAGAATGAAAACATTGAAGAGGGTATCCAAGAAGACGGCGAGCAAGAAGAAGAGTTCAGACCTTTTATCAGAAGATTGCCAGAGTTCAAGTTCTGGTACAATGCCACCAGAGCCACCGTCTTATCACTTGTTATGAGTTTCTTCACTATTTTTGATTTGCCTGTGTTCTGGCCAATCTTGTTGATCTACTTCATCATCTTGTTCACCTTGACCATGAGAAGACAGATCCAGCACATGATCAAGTACAAGTACGTACCATTTGATCTCGGAAAGGTCAAGTACTCCAGAGCTTGAGTGTGAATTCGAGATAATGGGCCTTATGAAAGTGATATCGTTGTACCAGTGTTAAAAATTATATGAAGATAGAAGAGGTAAACAGGGGAGGAGGAGAGGACTTCAAAGTTGACTTTTGGAGCTGGCCAAGAACAGAAGCAAGAGTGAATTAGCAATGCAGATTTGCAATAAGTATGGGATATAATTCATGAATACAATATTTGAATGTGAACCAACTCATTTCTACTTTGCTGTTGTCTTAAGAATCTCTCGTTCTTAACCCAGCCGTATCCACACACTCACTTGTTGGTATCCGCGGTTGTTCCGATATCACTTTCATTTCCCACAGTTAGCTGCGGTTTTGTTTAACCTTATTTATATACGTCAGGTTTGCTTGAGCAAGTCAAGAAGACTGGTCCCTAATATATTTGTTTAATAAGAGAGCATTAGTTGAGTAAGTAAATTGTGTGTGTACCTCGTTCTTGAGCTTATCATTTTTCAGCCACTCAGGTGATGTGACTCATTTTGTCTTGAGTAGTCGGGTTTTCAGCCCGTCGCAAGTCTCTGGTTCCCCCGTCGCCCTTAGGAACACCTCCACCGTGCTCCATGAGGAGTTGGCTATCTATCTCCTCCCCGCTTCCCGTAATTGATCTTCTTTCTCGGTAATAATTATACTAGGGAGGGAGAGCTAAACACCGGAGTCAGTGATGATTCGCTCGAACTTTTTTTCTTTTATTAGGCAGCAAAAAAAAAATTTAACATTACAAACTTAATCAAACATCATGGATCCCAGCAATGATCCCAACTTCACGCCGCCTTCATTGAATAGGGCGCAAGAACCAACAGCCCCATCATCGCAGATTCCACTGAATATGCCAATCCAAGCCTATGTTTTGGAAGACTTGGGAAATCCCGTTGACGCTCCTACTCCACACCCTTCCACTACCACTGTAAAGAAAGGAAGGGAAGAGGGATACCACGGGAAAATCCCACGCATTCATACGGATCTCGTAAACTCATCGTCCGACGATGAAGACCACAAGGCCGTTGCTCCGGTTCCTATCTTGCCTCCATCCGTGACAATCAAATCGTCGCAAATTGCAGATTTGGAGGAAGTTCCCCATGGAGTTCAAAGACAGGCCCGAACCTTGAAGGACTACCAATTTCCAACTCACCGCTTAGCCAACACATTGGTGGACGAATCCAAGCATCCTTTGGTAATTGTGGCGTGTGGCTCATTCTCTCCCATAACATACCTCCACTTGCGAATGTTTGAAATGGCGTTGGATGCAATCACCGAGCAAACGAGATTTGAAGTCATTGGGGGGTACTACTCTCCTGTTTCCTCCAACTACCAGAAGCAGGGTCTTGCTTCTTCCTTCCACAGAGTCAGGATGTGTGAATTAGCATGCGAGAGAACCTCCTCCTGGTTAATGGTGGATGCATGGGAGTCCTTGCAAGAAAAGTATACCCGTACGGCATTGGTATTGGACCACTTTAATGAAGAAATAAACATCAAGCGCGGTGGGATTTTGACCAAATCAGGCGAAAAGAAGGGTGTCAAGATCATGTTGTTAGCTGGTGGTGATTTGATTGAGTCCATGGGTGAACCAGACGTCTGGGACAGTGCTGATTTACATCATATCTTGGGTAAGTATGGATGCCTCATTGTTGAAAGAACCGGTTCAGACGTTAGAAACTTTTTGTTGAGTCATGACATCATGTACGAGCACAGGAGGAATGTCTTGGTCATCAAGCAATTGATTTACAATGACATTTCCTCCACCAAAATCAGACTTTTTATTAGAAGAGGCATGTCTGTTCAGTACTTGTTGCCTAATTCGGTCATCAGATACATTCAGCAGAACAAATTGTACTATGATTCGGAGCCTGTGAAGCAGGTTATGTCTGAAAAGGCAGATTGATTGAGATCAAACTGTGGGGTGAAAAAAATCCATACGATATGATGTTTTCGCAGCCACGAGCTCCGGGATGTTGGTGCGTGCTGCTTCTAACTATGATGTTTTCCTCTAATGTTGCTATGACTTTTGTAGCCAACCCTGTTTTGCTATGGCAAAGCGACATTTCTCTTCTCTAAGACAGTTAACTTTTTTGCGTATTACCGATGTTCAGCACATCCCTAATTTAGACCACTTGCTATGGGTTGTGCCTAATAATGACAGTGCTGATGAGAGATGAGTTCCGATTTCTGTGAAGTCGGACATTGATGATTAATTTGGTTGCTTTTAGATAAAGCGTTTAATTCTGCTTTGGATAGACTGCTTGTATTTATATTTGGCGAAGCAAATTGTAGCTTTGTAAGGTGTGTCTGCAAAATGCACACCTGTCGAGCATGGCGGGTAAATCTCAGATGCGCACGAGACTCTGGACCCTTTTCAACGTTCATGTCACACGATGTGGAATTGTTTGTTGGCAACCCAACGCGTCTAGAGAGCAGGAAACTGAGTTCAGAACGGACTTTGGGTGCCACGGTACGTTTATGATCGTACATTTAATCGTTCTTTTGGTGGTAGGGCGCCGATTTTTAAAGTATGAACTTAACAGCCTTACAAGTTGCAAACTAGTTGTGCTATGTTTTCTATGACTCTATAAATGTCCTTTTAATAGATACATCTTCTCCGTGTATCTCCAATTCCAATCCGTTTTCATTGGCCAAATGTAATAAGCATATAAAGCAGCTGCTGGTGGTTATATCTTTGGCCTCGTCTAAAGGATACCTTGCAGTGACGTCCTCTTTTACTTGATTCATCTCAAAGGTGTCTTTTCCCTGCAATATTTCCCAGAAAACAATTTTAAGTTTTTGTATGTCTATTTTTTTTGCAGCAATAATTAGCTCTGTCGACTGAGGAGGAGGCATTGCTTGTATTTGCTCAGTGAAAAAGCTGATAGCTTCTTCAAAGAACGATTGATCGCATGTTGCATCAATGTGCTCGTATGTGGGCATTTGCAGTGGTCTTTGGTCTGGTGGGTCTTCTGAGAGGTCAGTAGAGCCACAATCAGTCTCGCTATGGATGTCATTTTCATAGTAACTTTTCTGGAACCATTGGGCATCTGCCTTTTCCTTCAGCGTCAACTTGCTGAATCGGCGTAAAGGTACCTTCTTAGTGAACAAAGTTGTTAGGCGGGCGGTGGTAAACTTGAAATCTTCATCCATGATTGCTTCTTGAATGTCCCTTTGTCGATCAGGCGCAGTCCTGCCTTTCTCAAACAACACCAGTTCGTCCATATCACCTCCAAAGTAGTTAATCAATGTGTCCTTTTTCTGAACAGCGGCCTTTATGGTGGCTGCAGGTTTGTCTACTCTACTATTGTGAATGTTCTGGATCTTCCAATAAACTGGTCTTTTGGGCAGTGTCTTCAGTTTGTCAAAGTAATGCATCAAGTCTGTCTCAGTGAAATCAGTAGCTGCTTGTGCATCCACCAGTGGTTCATGAATTATTGTACGCAATGCATGGTCTAAAGATCCTGGTGCGTCATCGCCTTCAAATCTATCTAGCATGTGGACACTATCTAAGTCTAGAGGTGCCAGTTCTGGAAGCTCAAAAGCTTTTCCTGTGCACGCCTGGTAACTCAAATCCTTCATCGATGGGCATACCCGTTTGCCTTTAAAGTTTCCAAGCATCTTTTCAAGCCGGTTCCAGTCTTCCTGCAGGATTTCCCTGTCATTCGCTTCCACCACTACGCCCAGATGCTCTTCAAAACACACACTTCCAGAGTCATTGACCCTAAGCGTATTCAAAAACAAGTCCTTGGCCCCACACCTATCGAGGTCCCCAATTAGAGTTTGCTTGTACGTTTGCACAAATGAGTCCGAATCCACTCGCTTGGACCTTAACAGGTCAAAGTCCACCAAAATACCACCCTTAATAGGGCCATACTTGTCCAGGACTTTAATAAACGGACCTCCTGTGTTTATATCGTCCTCACTTTCACCATCACTATGAAAGTCTTGTTCATCTTTTTCGGTCAAACTTGTTAACAAGCTACTTGTTTCTTTGGCAGCTGCATCCACGCGAGACGAGTAAATCTTCATACAGCCATCCAAGGTCACTGAAGCCTTCTGGAAATCAATCTTCGACCCATACTGGAACCGTGAGATGTCATTGAAGTAGTCGATCAACGCAAAGTCCCAAGAATTTTTCAGGTTGATCTTGTTATCAGTGGCCAACTTGATCCATGCTCCAAACTTTTCGGCTTCGTCTTCCTGTATATTTTGGTTACTCCAGCTTCCTCGGGAAGGAAATCTCGACCTCACTGGCTCAGTAGTGGTCATCCTTCCTCATATATGACTTTCTAAACTTAGACTTTGATGTCGGTTTGGCGTTGACCAAACCGGAAATACCATTTTAGGAAATTGAGATGTGAATCTTTCGGTTGTCTCAAATTATGGAAGCTGGCAGACTACTCATTCCCCTATGCCACATGAGCTAGGAAGGACGCCAAAACTCACCTACAATGCAGATGTTGGCTCCACAATTTTTGCACTCACAAGGTACTACAGTTATTACCAATTAATTTTCATTCGATTATAATATGCTTACCATTCTTGGGCCTTGACACCATATGCAGACTTCTTGGTACCCTTAATTGGCTTGACCAACTTTGAGCCACCCTCCAAGAAAGAAAACTTGTTTCTTCTTTCTTCTTCGTACTTGTTAATGAATTCTTCCTTTTGCAAAGTCAAACCAATGTCATCGAAACCATTGACCAAACAGTACTTTCTAAATTCTTCAACATCAAACTTCTCAATCAAAACTTCACCAGTTTCACCATCCTTGATTTGCTGAGATGGCAAGTCAACAGTCAACTTGTGTCCGGCTTGGACAACGGGGTATAACTTTTCTAAGATGACTTCTTGTGGGATTCTAATTGGTAACAAACCGTTCTTGAAGGAGTTGTTGTAAAAGATATCACCAAATGATGGAGCAATCATACACTTGATACCAAAGTCCTTCAAAGCCCATGGAGCGTGTTCTCTAGAAGAACCACAACCAAAGTTGTCACCAGTAACCAAAAGAATTTCTGCCTTTCTGTATGGACCAACGTTAAGAACAAAGTCGGTTTCAACGTCCTTACCAGTGGCAGGATCCTTGGTATATCTAGCTTCGTAGAACAAACCGTTCTTCAAACCAGTACGCTTGATGGTCTTCAAGAATTGCTTTGGAATGATGGCATCGGTGTCAACGTTAGCCTTATCCAATGGAGCAGTAATACCAGTGAGAACTTCAAACTTGGCCATACCTGTTGGAGCGTCTGAAGCTTCAGAAGCAGTTACTTCAGTCTTTGGCTTCTTTTGTTCTGGTTCTTGAGAAGTCGAGGATGCAGCAACTGGTTCCTTTTCTTCGCCATAGACTGCGTCTTGCAAAGCCTTGTCAGCTTCAATGGCAATGGATGGTTCGTCAGTCTTGATATAGTCAAATTCACGGATATCGGTAAAGTGGCCCTTGATGGCGGCAGCAGCAGCCATAGCAGGAGACATCAAGTGAGTTCTGGATTGAGCACCTTGACGACCTTCAAAGTTTCTGTTGGAAGTAGAAGCACATCTTTCTTCTGGCTCCAAGATGTCTGGGTTCATACCGAGACACATGGAGCAACCAGCTTCTCTCCAGGAAAAGCCAGCGGCTTCGAAAATCTTGTGCAAACCTTCCTTTTCGGCTTGAGCCTTAACCAAACCGGAACCTGGAACAACAAGAACCAACTTGACGTTGTCTGCCTTCTTGTGGCCCTTGGCAACCTTAGCGGCAGCCCTCAAATCCTCAATACGGGCGTTGGTACAAGAACCGATAAAGGCCTTGTCAATCTTAATTTGTTGCAATGGCACGTTTGGAGTCAAACCCATGTACTTCAAGGATCTTTCCATGGAGGACTTCTTCAAAGCATCAGTAACAGTGGATGGGTCTGGAACCTTGCCAGTGATTGGCAAAGCATCTTGAGGAGAAGTACCCCAAGTAATGGTTGGAATAATATCAGAGGCCTTGATCTTGATGTCGTAGTCAAAGTGTGCGCCTTCATCAGAGTACAAGGTCTTCCAATAGTTGACAGCCTTGTCCCATTCGTCACCCTTTGGAGCCAAAGGTCTTCCCTTAATGTAGTCAAAAGTGATTTGGTCAGGTCTAATCATACCGGCACGAGCACCAGCTTCAATAGACATGTTACAGATGGACATTCTAGCTTCCATGGACAAGTTTTCAATGGCCTTACCAGCAAACTCAATGACACATCCAGTACCACCAGCAGTACCAATGACACCAATAACGTGCAAAACCAAATCCTTAGAAGTGATACCTTCAGAAAGATCACCATCGATGGAGACTCTCATGTTCTTGGACTTTCCTTGAATGATAGTTTGAGTAGCTAAGACATGCTCAACTTCGGAGGTACCGATACCAAATGCAAGAGCACCGAAGGCACCGTGTGTAGAAGTGTGTGAGTCACCGCAGACAACGGTGGTACCTGGCAAGGTGAAACCTTGTTCTGGACCAACAATGTGAACAATCCCTTGTCTGTCATCTTCCATACCGAAGTAGGTCACGTCAAAGTCCTTGACATTTTGCTCCAAAGTCATCACTTGCAACTTAGAGTCATCTTGCTCAATGAAAGTTTCAGCATTCTTATATTGAGCACGGGAGGTAGTTGGAATGTTGTGGTCAACGGTAGCTAAAGTACAGTCTGTTCTTCTGACCTTTCTGCCGGCGTTTTTCAAACCTTCGAAAGCTTGTGGAGACGTCACTTCGTGGACCAAGTGTCTGTCTATATATAATAAGTATGTTCCGGATTCATCCTTGTGGACAACATGGTCTTCAAAGACCTTGTCATATAATGTTCTTGGAGACATTGTATATAATTGTTTGTGGAGAAGTCCCAGTGGCGCGGAAATCTTTGACTTTTATATGTCGACACTCCCCGTATGCTGGAAATTTTTCAGTCCGCAATCCTGAACCGGTAAAAGAAACAAATCCCGGTTTCGCTTTGGAAAACGCCTGTGGCGGCATTCGCACCCCGCGATTTCGGAGCCAATGACAGGGTATGAATTTGTAACGGCTAACTTCACTCAGCCTTCGTCTGTGGTTGAATCTTGTGGGGTTGCAGAGACGTGGTCGACAACCTGCGGATCTGTAAGCGCAGTCGGGTTACAATGAAACGCACTCTTGTACTCTACGTCGCTTACAGGCACACTGGTCAAGGCATTTCTGGCGCCACAGGCTGGGTGCAAACCGAAGGGCCATACCTTGCAACCCTTTAACAATGAGTCACTACAGCCCTGACTAATCTAAAAATACAATGGTAAGCAATTTATAGATAAACGTAACCAGAGAGTGGCAAACGGATGCCCCCAAGTCCAGAGGTAAGAACTCTTTCCTTCTCCGTCTACGCTGTCATCGCTTCTAACAATTCCTAATCGGGGTTCGCATTAGCGAGAGCGGTCCTGAAAGGCTGTAACGGCTCAATTCCCACACAAGAAGCAAAAAGTTATGCGAATTCTGTGGATCGAACACAGGACCTTCAGATTAACTGTGACTGAATTTCTTCAGTCTGACGCTCTCCCAACTGAGCTAAATCCGCATACAACCCACGCCGGGAGTCGAACCCGGAATCTTTTGATTAGAAGTCAAACGCGTTAACCATTACGCTACGCAGGCAC